>CM067491.1:5267938-5399764 GCA_034552555.1 Semaprochilodus insignis
GAGTTTTTAAAAGAGCAGACGGAAGAAAGAGGCGAACAGGCGATGTCTAAACTACGTGGGCTGTAAAATGTGGGCTGTTTTGCAAGAGCTCTCAGTCATTTTAAACTAGCTAGCTGGTTATCCACTATAGCTAGCATTAGAGCTCACTTACTTTCATTAACATTTCCAACTCCAAGTGGTTTAGACGTCGCCTGTTCGTCTCTTTCTTCCACTCATTCTACCACCGCCAAACAGTTTGATTGACAAGGGTCCGCAACAAGCGTGTTAGACCTGTGTGTTAGACCTACCCTTTCCGTCAGAATTCACAGCTTGTAAAGTGTTTCGGTACTGGCAAAAATGTTTCGGTACTGGTAAATGTGTTTCACGTCTTGTAAATTTGTTATTTTGTTTTCTGAAATGTTAATTTGTTTTGCACTTCCCGGCCACCGTAAAAGCCAGTTAACACAGGTAAAACTGACTGTATTTTAGCGATACACATGAACATGAACCAGCGCAGTCTTTGGCAGGCTTGTAATTCTATTACTACTATTACTACTAATAATAATAAAAATAAAAATAATAATTCTTTTCAAGAACCCAAAGACGCTTACTGTTTTCAGTACACAAAGCATCACAGACAGCAGGTTCGTATGGACAAGACCTAATGGAGGAGGAGTTTAGCAGGCTTGAGGAAGGTTATATGTGAGTGTGAAGAGATACTGTATGTTTTAAGATTAGATTTAAATACAGAGAGAAAACTTGACTGTTTGACCAGCGGTGGGACAGAGTGCCACGACGAGGAGCGAGACAAGGAGCAAATCTAGCAAAGGAAAAAAATGTGTTTGGACAGAGGAATCGTGATCAGATAAGTATGAAGGAGCAAGACTGTTAAGAGCTTTACAGGTAAGTAGGAGAATTTTGAGTTGTTTGTGATATTTTACAGGAAGCGAGTGAAGATGTTGGAGAACAGGTGTAATATGGTGAGGTGAGACAGGCAGCAAAGTTCTGGACAATCTGGAGTTTGTGAATGGAGGAAGAGCTGATGTCAGCTAGAAGGGAGTTGCAAATGGTTGGAGGTAAAAGCATGGATAAGAGTTTCAGTGGCAGACTGAGAAAAAGATGGTCTGATTTTGGTGATGTTTTGGTGATGAGGAGAAGCTTTACTGAGGGTAGATTTGGATCTATGATTTGATTTTTGATCTCTGATAAGCAACTTTCTAAGTAAGTGAGGGGTGGATCTTTAACGGATTTAGAAGGTAAATCTCGGCGTTACCCAAATAACAATCATTTGTCCAAAAGGAAGGATATAAACAATGAATAACAGAGGTCTGAGGACTGAGCCTTGTGGAACCCCTTGAGTGACAGCACAGGTACAAGAAGTATGACCAAAGAAAGTGCCAAACTACTTTCTAATGGTTGGCTATGATGTAAAACAGTCTAGGGAAGACCATCAATGCCTAGCTCTTGCAACCTTGACAAGAGAATGAAATCACACTCTGTGTGCACATAGGCCTAGCAGTAAAAGGATGCTGAGAGCACCGGCGTCTGCAGACACAAGGAGATCATTAATGTCCTTAACTAAAGCTGTGGAATGGATGGAAACTGGCCTGGAAAGGTTCAAAGAGATTGATGGTTACTAAGTACTTTTATAACTGACTTGCAAAAGTTCATTCACAAACTTTGGACAGAAAAGTGAGGTTAGAGATAGGGCAGTAGTTATTTATACCTGTTGGGTTCAGACCAGGTTTTTTTTAAGCATAGGAGTAACTGCAGCAACCAAGAAGCATTGAATGATTAAGGATGAGGGACCAGGGCAGTTAGACAAGCTTTAGTTAAGTAGGATCAAGAGAACAAGTTGGTGTCTTAGCAGTGGTTTATAATAACAGTACTAACAGAAGAATCAACTATTACACTAAATATAACACTATTAAAGGCAGAATGAGAGAGAATGAGTTGCAATCAGGAAGATAAGTAGTAAGAAAGATATCAGTAGTAATGGAATCTTGCTTGATGATGGGTCACAGAGAGGTGGTTATAAGATGTCACATCAACATGGTGGGATCCAGAAAGAAGCATATAGTTAATAGTAAACATTTGTCTTAATCATGAAACAAACTCCAGCTTCTTGAGTTGAAACATCAAGTCACTTTCTTCGTATGTCATCTTAATGAGCTCTCACAACTAGAATATTTTGTAGTCAGAAATGAGAAATATCAAGTTCCCACAAATTGACTAGATTTGAAACATAGACAAAATACTTTTCTTTTGCTGAGTCCTACTCAATTGGAGATTGGTGTCTGCTCAGTTGATGGTGTGTAGTCATTTGAAGGTTGATGAGGGAACTAGTAGACTAGACTAGAGTCTAGTAGTGGTTGGTTGTCATAGGCTCAGAGTTTATTTGTATATACTGTTTTGCATTGTCACCACTCCTGACCATCTTTCTGGAAGATCTAGAATAGAGTCTAGTTCATTTTCAGGGCATTTGACTTTTAGCTAACCCTTTAGGTTACTATACCACTACAACAGAGCAGGACAGCCCTAATATTAGATTTTGGAATCTTGAAATTAAGCTACTTCTATAGTGATGCACTTACAGGTTTGAATCTAAAAAGGAAAGACAGTTTTATAGTGAGGCTGTTTTTTTTTTTTTGTAAAGGAGGCTGGTAAGATAATTTGACTTGGCAGTATGTAAGGCATCTCTGTAGGCAGGTAAGTGTTGCCTATAGGCCTCAGCACGAACAGGGAGCTTCGTTTTTTATAAAGTCGTTCCAGCTGACAGCCAACCTGCTTTATAGCATGGAGTTCACTGGTGTAGCAGGGAGGAGTAGAAAAGGTTTTACTTTTCATAGAGGGTAGTGTATTTAGAGACTTAGCCTTTAGCATTATATATAATTTCCTGAAAGATATTCTTTATTTTCTGGAAAAATTTCAGGGGTGCCAACACTTTCGGCCATGACTATATGAATGTTCACCCTCAAATAACCTCGGTACCCTCTGCAGCACAGGAACACACCTTCAGAGAAACAGAAGTTTCAAGGTGACGACCCACTGAATACACCTCCATAGCCTGGAGGCATTAGCCCTGAATTCAAAGCTGCATTAAACACCTGTCTCATGCTTTTCATATGGCTGTCTGAAGAGCTGTGGCAACTGTGTTTAGAACCCAGCATGGAACATCCTAAAGGAGACAATACAGGCAATAGCCTAGACGGCAGGCAGCTGACTGTGGCAGATTTTTGAAAAGCTCTTTTTTTATTCATCCCCCAGAAGGCTGTTTGGACCAGCATACAAATGCTCAGTGACCAGATAACCACATCATTCATGCATCTTGTAAATACCTTTTACATCCAGCTGAGCCTTGCTTTATTGCTCCACTGCTTTGGCACACAGTTGGGCAGATGAACAGTTAGCAGCTCAATACCTCTCTCTCTCTCTCTCTTTCTCTCTCTCCCCCATCTATCTCTTTTTTCCGTTGAGAAGTTTGCCACTTTTGTAAACACTTTACTGTACCCAGTTCCATGTTTCTCAGTTCCTCTTAACTTCCCACCATAGAAAGAAATTTCTTGGGTTGAGTTTAAATATAAATGTTGTGTCTCTCTGCATTTGTTTTTCTGTAAGCACACTGTGTGTCTGTTAGTGCCGTAATGAGCAAAGCAAATGTTGGCATACATTACATAAGCAAACAGTCCTCTGTCAGCTTACACGAGCAGGAAACTGTTTGTTCAAGCAGGGCAATAATGAATACAGACGAAGTGAGACACATCTGCAGGTAAGCTGCACTGGCTGAATTGGGACCGCAGGCACAGACACATGAGCACATGAGCAAACATGTACAGACGCACACAAACATACACATGCATGCATGAAATCACTCTCTATCTATATGTCTATATGTCTCAGTCATGGACTGTTTTCTGACTTATCCAAATGTCTCTGTTTAAGTCTTCATTGTAAACTTGTCCACAGGCCTAATTACACTGGTAAACAGACCTTTATGTCACATGAAGGATAATATTTGTTTTATTCATGTTTCTGTACACTATGCAAAAATGCTATATATGTAGTGTCTATGTAGGAACACTGTGTAGTTCTACAATTACAGAATGTAATCCATCTGTTTCTCTGCATACCCTGTTAGCCCTTTTTACCCTGTTGATGTCACCCACAGATGAAGTATGATTAGCCAGATTGTTGGATAATAACTGCAGATAAGACTGGGCTGGCGCAAAGAGAGATTTGTCTTTTAGCCACATGTGAATCCTTCTATTAAATAATATGATCTATTTATACCCCTTAAAACCCATAAAAAGGCATTCATATATATAGTAATGACCTAACATATACTTTGTGTATATATATATATACACAGTATATGGTGTCTGTTTACACTGTTGAAAAAAATACATACGTTTTGTGTGTTAGATCTTATTGTTTTAAACTAAATGTGTCCCGAGGTCTGGCAAACTGTGTGTCATTACAAAAACACATTTTCTACAATTTTTGTTTGGATTAATGAAAAATATTATGCTTTATTATTAATGCCCCAAAGAAAAAATGCAAAAATGGTGCATTTTCATGGTGAGGACGTTAAAGAGTTAAGAATGTTGTTTCCTTCTCCCACAGCAACACTATGTAACTCTGACAAAGTGGGGTTTAATGGCGTTTGCTATACACCCACCAGGGTTTTTTCCCCAGAGAATCTTGGCTAGCTTGTCTAGCATGGCATATAATGCTTGTTGTCTTTTGCTGGACGTGTTATTGTGTTACTGCTATTGAGTTTTCTGTTCGCAAATGTAAATTTATGGAATTTCCAAGCATGTGTCATTAAGTCCCAAGCCAGTTAACAAGCCAATTCACAAAATTCTTTGCCTAGATGACAATTTACGCTTTTTCCTGAGAGTGAATGATGTATGTCTTATGTCGACACCGCTGGTAAATTACAGGATTTACAATAAAAAATAATTTACTACATTAAATGTTTTAGTCATTCTCCTTTTTTAAAACTCTCCCCTCAAACCTTTTGTCTTTACTTCCTTTTGTAGGTGTTAAAGACTTCATTTGTTGGTCACCAGGTGGTAGTTACCCCCTGCCAAACAACCCCCCTCCATTCACACCATGAATGTATGCTGCCTGTGTAGTAAGTATTCAGTGTGAATCATGGGACAGCGAGTTCCTCTTTTCAGTCTTGGCTCCTCTTAATTCTTTCTTGAGTTTTAGAACACTTGAGGACACTTGAGGCAAATGGATATGTGTTTGGGCCTTTCCAACAATGATATTTAGAATCTATAACAAGGCTCAAAGCATATTTAGGGTTAGCTTAAACTGTAAACAAATAAACAAACAAACAAAAATAAATATTTATGAATACTGAAACAAGAAAACACTTTCTAAAATGGTTAACATTGCGGGTAAAGTCACTGGAATGCCACTCAATGGAGATTTTCACCAGTCGGGTATAAAGATTTATTTTTACCCTTCACCCAAAATTATGGTACTGCTTGACTAGTAATTGCTCTACTGATTGTTTTGGTTAGCATGTTTTTAGTGTGCATTTTGCTAATCTGTGTAGGTTAGTCAGTATATTATCAGTCTAAAAATTGTCAATTTTTATTTTTATACATCATTCGAACATGGCCAGTGTCCTTCACATTGGGTAGATGCACTTTCACTATGGTAGACAATCACGTCTATCTAATCTAACTCACAGAGAAAAGGCAAAAATTGGGGATGCAATAGATTAAATAAGTCTACAGTGGAGCATTAAAATCAAAGACTTACATAATTTAAAGGTTATGAAAATGAAAATGAGTTTGTCCTAACTCAATATCCTTTGGTTAAAAACTTTTTTTTCTCTTATTTTAAAAATGTTAAAAATGTTGTTACAGCAAACATACATATTTAAAGCTTAGAGTAATAAAATTGCAATTAAAAAGCATAAAACACATTTTAGCTTTTTTTTCTCCAGATTATTCAACTTATTTTCTGAAAACACTGGATGCTAGAATAATAATATAGAAGTATATGAGCTTCAGTAAGTTATGTGTTGTTTTCAAGGCAGGCAGTTGATAACTAAGCTGAACATATATCTGAAGCATCCACTTTAGAAGAATATCTACTTTAGTACAAGGGTTGCTGTATTCACAGTTATTAGTATTGTCATCGTTATTTTCTATTATTACTGTTATTAATTGATATTAATTGGTGTTTTGGGAATCATTTTGATTATTCAAACACAAATGAGATATTTCTATGTTATTAAAATACTATGTTCAAATTTACACACACTTCTACTTGAGAGCCGAAGATCAAACTATGGAAATGTTGTATGCACTCGCTTTTGACTGTGCACAACTCTGATGAATAAGGGACATTGTCTGTTGTTCAAAGCGCTACAGAAATAGTCATGAACCAAACTGAATTGAAACAAGGTTATGCTTTTAATCAGCCCTGTATGTTCTGCTAATTGTCCATTATCATGTGAAAGTAATTCTGTAGGCCATGTCAAACATGCTTGTTTCTCCTTGATTACACAGTGCGGCCACTGCCGGTACATACAACCATCGTTTTAAACATTTAAAGCCAAACTGTCTGTTAGTGGGCTTTGAAGGCACGAGTATGTGAGTCTGTTCATTACTGGCCACGATGAAAGATTAACAAAGGCTTGCGTTTTCTCTTTCATTTGGGGAAAAATCCCTGTCCTGCTGGTCCTGCTGAATAATTCACCCAGAGAGAACAACGGGGAGAAAGAAGCACACTACTGTCTGATCTTTTCCTCCAACTCTTTCTGGACACGGCAAACCTCAAATCAGGATCACAGAGTCTGGTCACCAACAAAACTCTAATCACAACATCTTTTGTACATTTTATCATGCACATGCACTCACATGCACTCCTCCACATGCACTCCTCCACACACACACTCTCTCTACACACTCTCTCCACACACACTCTCCACACACTCTCAGGCTTTTTTTTTTTGTTCTTTTTTTCTCCATACTCTTCTTTCCCAACAGAACAGTAAACTGCCTGCAGCAAGACATCATCACATTTAATAATTAACTAAGTTGTGATTCTCCCCAAAAATCTCATTTCTACAATTTTCTCGCTTACCCTAAATGTTGTAGATCAACTGAAACATGTTTGACTTCTGAAGTTTGGTTTCTTACTTTTGATTTGGAGCTACAACACTAATGAAACTAAGAGTAACCCAGGTAATGGAAGCTTATACCCCTGCAATCAGCATTATACAAACTTCAGGCCTAAATCAACACACACTTGCCTCAAATCATGTCAAGTCTTTTTGTCTAACTTGAATAGACTCGCTCATCCAGAGGAGGATGGAGTAGCCTAAACCAATGCTACAGTATAAGTATTGCTTGGTGAAATCCAGTTGCAATGGCGTATAGATCAGGCCATCAGTGTAATATAGTCAAATTAAACCCAGTTATATTAATGACTAATATGTATGTGAGTAAAATCAGCTTTCAGTATTATTACTGCCGCATTACTACTAAACACTGATGGGAAGAAAATAAGAACGTGAATTTTATTTGAGTCATTAAACCCTGTATTTAATTGGAAACAGTACAAAAGTGAGTTCTGTATAATTGTAAATATGATGTCAGCAACATGATTCAAAAATGCTGGGACAGGGGAAACAAAAAACTGGTTTAGGTTAATTGGGAACAGAACAATAACATGACTGGGTATGAAAAGAGCATCTCAGAGAGGTGGAGTCTTTCAGAAGTAGAGATGGGGAAGAGAGGATTACTTTGTAAAAGACTGTACGAGCAAAAACTGCAGCAATTCAAGAATAACATAACATGACCCTGTGGTCCGAGAAATCAAGATGAAATTCGTTTTGGAAATCAGGATTCAGGATATGCTGCATCCTCTGAGCCAAAGAGGAGAGGGACCATCTGGCTTGTTATTTATGAAATGAAAAAGAAAATGCCAAAGGAGACCCCCGATCTGTTGATAAGCCGAAATCCAATATCAAGTAAGAATTCAAAATGTTTCACTTTCAGAACTACAGCAATCGTCTCCTCAGTTCCCAAACACTTACAGAGTGCTGCTAAAAGAAGAGCTGATGAACACAGTGGTAAACATGAATCTGTCCCAAATGCTTACTATTTCTCTCACCCACTGAGTAGGGCACAGCTAAATATCTCATGTTCAGCCTTGTCCAGCTTAAGCTAGAGCGTGACATCACTCCAGAGAAAAACCTTTTGGATTGTCTTGTAGGTTTCATTCCCCTGCAACCAGATGACATCACAGTGTGACAATGGTGGCCTACGTGTTTTATAATAAACTAAACATTTCCATTGGATTATATGTCATATGATCAGATGATGTGTGATATGATGAGTGGAGGACACATGCATGATTTTAAGACATACAAACTTAAAAACTCCAATTACCCATTGCATTTGTTTCACCAAGAAAAATGGTCCAAAATAGCTGTGAAAAAATCTTGTAGACATCCAATTTTTTTCCCAAGCATGTTTTTACTTCTCTTGTAAAGGTACCATTTTTGAGATGCAATGTTTGTTCTAACAATGACAAAATGGAAATAAAATCTTTTTTGCTTGCTTACTTACTTACTCAAAAAACTATGCTCTGTCACATTAAGTGTGTGCGTTTTCAAAGGAGCAAAAACTGGAAGCTGCTCTCGTTCTGCAATGATAATCTCCCCACTGAACTGGTCAACAAACTCAGGGTGCCATATAGTTTGACTACAGAGAATATAGACTATAGACCAGTTGGATGATCTTGTAGTCTTTAGCCCTCTGTTCGAGATCTGGGGCGACCAGAGGCCTTCAATCATGTGTAATATTAAAGAAATTGAAATGTTCCCAAATCTTGTAGTGTGAGATGCTCGGCAATATGACTGAATGAGTGATTCAGTGATCAAAGACACTGACAGTCTTGGCCGCTCAGCCACATGTGGGGTACAGAGGAAACCGTGTAAACTGGATCAGCCTAACCATTGTTTTAAAATCTGACTCTAATATTCCAATTAACAGTGAGACCAGAAGGAGAGAAGACTGATGCGTGAACATGTGCGGGGTCTTCAGGAAGACATACTTCTTCACCCTATTCTCCTCTTAGGCTGTCTGTCAGCGCGGCCCTGCTTTACTAATGCCTTTAAACACTCCAGCTCCACTATCTCGTATGTCTCAAGCGTAAATCCCACGAGAGTCGTCTTCAGTATGCACAAGGCTTGTACACAGCTTGTCAGCGTTCCTTAAGGTTCCCTTTGAAGCCTTGCCGATGACATGGTAATTGATGTTGAGCAGTCAGGAAAACGAGGACGGTTTCTTTGGGAAGTGCTGTACAGCACATACTAAAAAGCTCCATGGGGCACACACAGCACTATGCAAACATCCAAGATGATGAGAAGGGGAGGAAAAGTCCCCAGAATGCTCTTCTTGGCTTGACTGAGCAAAAAATAAACAACACGAGTGCATGTGAATCGAGTGTGTTTCATGCATTCAAATGGTAAATCTGAATCGGCACACTAGGGAACGGGATACCGATTTAAATGACATACTGAGTGGTATATAAACTGATGACAAACAAACAAACAAACATATTTTTGAAGTTCTGATTGTGGAGAAGGGCCTTGTAAGACTTTCTGTAAATAGAGTTCTTTGTCAAGGAATTCTAAGGTGTCTATGTTCATACTGCCAAGTGTGTTCTCCCGTTGATTGGAACTTCTGCAGCTGCACTTAGGGCTTAATGCATCTCACTCATCATTATCTACACTGCTTATCCTCCTGGATCGCGGGGGGTGCTGGGGCCTATGCCAACGTTTATTGGGTGGAAGGCAGGAAACACCCTTGACAGGTCGTCAGTCCATCACAGGGCAGATAGACATAGACATAGATATACACATCCACACATCCACACACACACACTTGCACCTAAGGGGCAATTTAGCATCTCCAGTTCACTTGACTGCATGTCTTTGGACTGTGGGAGGAAACCGGAGCACCCGGAGGAAACTCATGCAGACACAGGGAGAACATGCAAACTCCACACAGAAGTCTTATGCATTTGATTAACATAATTAGGAATTATGGAATCAACCAGTCATATTTTGGTTTGCAGTGGATGGGACTTATTGCATAATATGTCTCTGGAGTTTCTGGTGAACTGATGAATACCAGCTGCACTCTAACCAGGTTCCATTTAGCTGGTTGAAATGGAAAACCTACTGCATACAAGATAAACATTTGTTACAAGCAAATAAAAATATTAGAATGAGGTTTGTGTCACCCACAGTTAGCTTAGCGCTAACATCAAACCATAGAAGGTGTTAGCAAAAATTACCATTACAAGTTTTTTAGTAAAAAGTAAATACATTTTCACTACAGCATAGCGCACATCAGAACAGTTCATGTTTACATGGTAATAATATAAACAGTAATAGAGCTTAATGTAATATTTATTCAAAATCTAGTGTTTAGTGTTGTAATGGAATATGATTAGTTCAGTCTGTGAATATAATAACAGTTTATTTTAACAATTCCACAGTAACAATTTTCAACCCATCCCATCCTTAACACACATACACACACATCAGCCCATTCTCTTATTATCACCTCAGCCTATATCCTATGGGAACTTATCAGCAGACTGAAAGGAAGGAAGGAGAGAAAGAAAGATGCAGTTAACAATCACTATCACACTATTACTGTAAAAAAAAAAAAAAAAAAACATATATACATACTCACTGTCCATTTCACGGGTGGTGTCAGTAATCGGCACTGCAGTGACACTGATCTGTGGTGGTCCTGTGGGAACATTGAAAAACATGAAAACATTGAAAAATATGAAAAACATATATATACAGTATATATACATATATATACACTCCATTAGGCACACTTCCTTAATGTGTTAAAATTTAAACCTTCACAGTTGGACAGATTGTGCACTTTTAAGATGCTCCCTGTTTGGAGCATTTGTTCAGCTGAAGTTTACTGAAGAATACTTTTGTAATACTATTCATTGGAGTTTGAGTTAAGTCACTTTCAGCTCTTGTTTAGTTTTAACATCCCAATAACTCAAAACAGCTTTAAAAACATATAACCATAACATTAATGTCTAAGCACTAATCACAGCAGCTACAAACATTTCACTACAGCCGTGAACTGGCCCAGATAGCAAGCATATTGGTCTGCTGGCTTGACAAGGTGCTGTTTGCAACCCCTGGTCAACCCTCGGACCACCCAGATTATTGTATATGTGTCAGAGCTACTGCTCAGAAATCTGGCATTGGCTTTAGATTAAACTCAGAATTCAGAGCTTAGTTTCAGGTCCTCGTATTCAGCTGTTGGTATTCAGCTGGTCCTCTTATTCAGCTGTCGGTGAGCTGTTGGTGTGTGGAGCTGTCTGTATCAGGGAAGTATCTGTGTAACTGCGTGATCGCCTAATGAAATGAAATGAAGATTAAATGAAGTGAATGTTACACGTCAGATTTTTCCTACTTACCTCCTACGTCATTTGGAGCCCACCTGGGAGTTCACGTACCAGAGTTTGGGAACCACTGATCTGAGAGGATTCAGATGCAGGACTGCTGTATGTGAGTGGGTGAACGGGTGATGTGTATGTTGTGTGGGAGTGGGTCGGTAATGAAGTCGTCTATTTTCACTCACTGCCTGAAAGCCCGCACTGACACTAATGGAGTGAATTTACTTCATTACGAGAGCGGCCTTATCCTGAACTGTGTAGGTGACAAGTGGGCCTAGCTGTTTTAAGAGCTTAACAATGAAAAACATGACAAGGAGAAGTTCAGGTCTTACCCAACCACACACACACGCACTGAGGTTTGTATAACTGTGCCGTATTTCTATTGTGTGATTATAGCTAAATGACACGGTGTTACTTTTTAAACCAAGCCTAACTTTGCCACCCCTGAGTCTAAGTCACTGCCTGTGTTCTCAATAGCCTACTACCACATATTGCTTACGATTGGGCCCAATAACTGTAAGTAGTATGCAGTATGTGACCAATATGAATTTCTCCAGTATGCCAAACAGTCCTGAATAACACACTGCCCTGGACAAATATTCCAGTATGAACACTGAAAGGTGGTCATTTGAGGAGGAAGTAGCCACTGACATAACTGCCTGGTTTGCTTAGGAAATTTAACAGTCCCGTATTCAGCCTTATATGGATATATAAATGAAATTAAAATAACTAATTGGTCCTGCTGCTGCTCTTAGTGCAACACCTCCATCAGCATTCTCTGCTGGTTATGAGGTGGGTTTACTTTGTCTGTTTAGAGCAGCATTATGTATATTTGTACCATTTTTTGGGGTCCCCCTACAGTAGCAGAGCATATTTCATCACTTATAAAACCACCATAACCATAAACTCTGCCTCCCTCCTCATGGACAAGGCTACATTTGCACCTGTTGAAGAGCTGACACCTTCATATGTGCATGCACAGGGGAATTCTGACAGAGAGTCAGAATTTGGCACAACACCAGCAAAGACAACATCAAAAAAATTAAAATTAACGAGCTAATTATTTTTTCTAAATAAAGTTACTTGCGCCAAGTTGGTCTCAGCCAAGCAATCCGCATAGAATCCGCATAGTTTTTCAGGCCCCCCACCCCCCCCAAAAAAATCAACACACATGTTTATTTCACCACTGCAATAGATGGCAAACATTGGAAAACTTATGATGGAGCATCCTTCTCACCACTACGGTACTGTTTACAGTAACCAAATTTTCCATTACGGGTCCATTGAACACAATGGGATATCCAGTTTGTCCATCTACCCCAAGCATGTGTATGCACCAGTCATAATTATAATGGCCACCTTGTGAATCCACTGATTGCAATAAGCTTCAGGAGGAAATACTGTACTGGATCCAGCCTTTATTGCTATTGACAGGGGTGCACCTTTACAGTCAGGCTGTTGTGTGTAATATTGAGCCAGGCTGGATTCTACTGAGTCTGTTGGTGCTGTAATGATAAGTGAGACAAGGGCAGAGAACAGTGAGGGTCAGAGTCATGAACAATAAGATTAGCACTCATACTCCCTGTGAACGACACACACATCGTCCTCACCAGTGGATGTAGCCCTCATGCTGGGTGTGGACATAGATCTTGTGTGTGTGTGTGTGTGTGAGGACAGGGTCTGGGGGTTAATGCTTTGTTTGGAGTTACTCCTCCTCAAGGGCACCTTGCGTGCGGATGGCAGTCACCAGGCTGACAGGGTCGTTTGTCATCCGGCTGGAAATGAATTTAGTCTGCAGCATCCAGCTGCTTAACCCACACACTCCCACACACTCCCACACTCACAGAACACAGCCTGCGTCAAGCCTGCTGGGGAAACAAACAGGAATACAATGTTAGAGAAATCCTTCCTCTCACTGTCTGTATGTGTACAGGTCTGCTGTAGCTCTGCTCTTTTGCTTTAAGCAGGCTGTGATTTGTTAGCTCTCAGCGTGTGAGGGGTGCTGGAGGTCTCAGGGCTCAGCTCAGGTTAATGATTTTTAAACGCGGTGTGTGTCCCGGGCCGCAATGCGATCGGTACATGACACGGACACTTTAACCCGATCTGCTGCTGGAAGCATTTCTGCTCAATTTAAGTTGGAGTGAACTGAAATTGAAGGAGGCTGACAAACGCTTGCTCTGAGAACATTCACTCGAATCTGCAGTGCATGAAAAAGTTTGGGCCAAATTCCACATTTTGTTGATGTTGAATGTGAAAAGAAGTAACTACAATATCAACAAATAATAAAAAAGAACACTAACAACAACAGAAAACTACAATTAACAAGCCCTCCAGTTCTAAAGGCTAACTCACCAATGTTTGGGGAAAACGGAAAAAGTCAGATCAAGTCAAATTTATTTAGTGCTTTTTACGACAGCAGCTTTACAAAGGTCCAAGCCCCCAATGACCAAGCCAGGGGTGACAGTAAAAACTCCCTCAGAGCAAGAGGAAGAAACCTAGAGAGGAACCAAGACCCAAACGGAGAACCCATCCTCCTCAGGTCGACCCCGGATAGCAACAAACACAATTTACAATTAAATGCCATATTGAATAAGAACTGTTAGTAACTGTTAGATGGAAGACTATGATGACTAAGTGTATTAGAAATCATAGGAGAAGTGTTGAGTGTTTTTGAGGAAGAGGAAGAAATTATTTTTCTGTGATTAAATAGCATCGTATGGGTGTGCGGGATGCAGGTGAGGCCCCCTCACAGCACAAGATAAGAAGCATTTGATGAAAAGAACACCAGCTGTTAAGCTATTATGCTTTGGGGTTGTGTGTCAGTGGAGTCAGTGGAACAGCAAGCAATGCATCTATAGATGGAGGAATAATTCCACCAAATATCAGCACATTCAACAATTAAGTCATTCAACAAACTGAAGCAGAAAAGAGGCAGGCTTTTACGACAGGGCAGTGATCCAACATACCTCAAAATCCACCATGAACTACTTCAGGAAATGCAAGCTGAAGCTTCCAGAATGGCTCTCACAGTCACTTGAGCACCACTGAAAATCTGGAGGAAGATCTTAAGCATGATTTCTCCAAAGAAGAGTGGATGAAAATTCCCAAATGCTCTTGGTGTTGACGATGTTACATGCAACATCAAAGTCATAAATAAAAGAATAAATATCTTGTGAACGCTGCATGCTAGAGACTTATTTCATTTTGCTCTGAGCCTTTAAACATGGAGAAATGGGTGAATAATCACAGAAGAGGTTTGGTGTTGGATTTATCATCATGGATTTATTTTACAAAGTCTCATAAAAGAGTGAGTGCAGTTCAGCACTGGATTACATAGTGTCTGAAAGAGACAATCATACCGATGCCCTCACTGAAACAGAACAACACTACCCTTCCAGGGTAAAATGAAAGTAAGTCTTTAGCGTGCAGCGTTCCCAAAAGTTTCTCATTTCCAAACAGTGATATCAAATCGGTGAGGCCAATCATTCTAGAGAGTAGAGAGTTTTTGAGCCATTTGTGATTTTTCACACAGAGGAATTTGTGTTCCACATTTAACCCATCCGTGAAGTGAAACACCCACATACACACACTAGTGAAGACACACACTAGGGGGCCATGAGCACACTTTGCCCAGAGCAGTGGGCAGCCCTATCCACGGCGCCCAGGGAGCAGTTGAGGGTTAGGTGCCTTGCTCAAGGGCACCTCAGTCGTTACTGTCAGTTCAGGGAATCAAACCCGCAACCCTCCGGTCACAAGGCTGGTTCCCTAACCTCCAGCCCACGACTGCCCATAATAACTGCCATAGTTAAACTAGAAAATAATATGTGAAGACATATAATATATAATATAATATAATATAATGAAAGACTTACAGTTTACAGAATGCTTTAAAGGAATATTAACTCACTGACCACTAGATGTACATCAAACAGTTCAGGATGTTTCATCATTAAGATTTCTTACATTTATGTATTTATTTACATTTATGATTTTTGGCAGACAGCCGTGCGCAGATGGAATCAGGTGAATCTAGTGTAAGGAGTCTTATTTATCTTATTAAACACTTATTCAATAACTACAAATTACAGTTATATAGTTATGAGAGTGATTCTGTACCTGAAGCTACAAATTACATTAGCATGCAAAGACAAAAATATTCCAATTAAAGACATTATTTAAAAATGAAATGTGTTATTCTGATTAAATGTGTTATTTAATGAAGGAAGATTCTTTCTAAAAATGATCAAATTGCTTTCATGTTGCAGTAAATCCGCTGTGACGGCTGCAGGAGTCTTCACCGTACGTTAGTCATCATTCTTCTGTGTTTGAGCTGAGTAATGTTGTTACGGAGGAAAATAAAAACAAATGAAAAGAGAAAGGAAAGTTAAATGTCAGTGCTTCGGAGGAACACAACCTTGATCTCCATCTGTGTGTCTCCGTCAGCCGCATGCAAACGGGTCCAGATGGAGTGATCCTTTCTACAGCGGTCAAACAGACAACCAGAGACAAAATAACCCCCCCCCCCCAACACAAATACACATATACACACACACACGCACACACACACACACACACGCACACATACACACACACACACACACACACACACACATATATATACACACACACACACATACACACACACATATACATACACACACATACACTCACCTTGTTTCTCCACCATTTCACCAACTGCTGTCACTCCATCATCCACCCTGCTGTGAAGTGAGCAGACAGGGAGGCAAGGAGGAAAACAGGAAAGGGGGATTCAAAAAGTGAAGGGAGAAAGAGATTGAGAGAGTAAGAGCAAGGAGAGAAAATGAAAGGGAGAGAGTGAAAAGAGACAGAAAGAGCAAAGGGAGAAAGTAAAGAGGGAGATAGAACAAGAAAAGATAGAGGAAGATAAAGTGAGGGATACAGGGAAAGAGGTTGAAAGGAAGAGATGGAACATTAGGGTGAAGAGGGAAATAAGAGACCTAGAGAGGAGAGAATGAGAGGGAGAGTGAAGACACTGAACGAGAGGGAGAGAGAAAGGAGAAAGAGAAGAGGAGAGAGAGTAAAGAGAGGCAGAAAAATAGAGGAGAAAGAGAAAGAAGATGGGTAGAACAAGTAGGAGAGTGAGGAGAGAGAAATAGAAAACAAGCAGGACAGAGTGATGAGAGATATAGAAATAGAGGACAGAGAACAAGAAAGGGAGAGTGAAGAGAGAGAGAAGGAGAGAGGGAGGTCAGAGGAATGTGAAGGAGAGGAGGAGACGCTCATGCTAACAGCAGGAGATGTGATCAACAACACTTTATTAAGTGAGGAAACATCCTGTTCATTATCACTGTGACATAAACACTGCAAGAGCTCATTCAGTCATCCAGTTCCTCAACCTTCAGCCCCCTCTCTCACTCTGTCCATCTGTCTGTCTCTCTTTCTCTCTCTCTCTCCCCCTCTTTCTTTTTCTCACTTTCTCTCTCCCCCTATCTCTCTCTCCCACCCACATGCCCTCGTTTATCTCTCTCTGTGATGGATCAAACTCATTATGTTGTAGACGGAGGTATTGAATAGCTGCCCCCTCTGAAGCAGCGCTGTAATCATTCCCCATCGTTTTGGTGGCAAGGCCCTGCTGATCACCATCACATCCAGCACCCACTTTCATTTAGCAGGGTGAGCGAGTGTGACGAACAAATCAATCTTTTATAAATGAAATTAAGCCCACGTGAGACACACACACCCAGGGGACTAATTTGCGTCAGAGTTTTATAGGTTGTGGCCTGCGCATCCGTTTGAAGTTGAGTGTAAATCAGATAACATGAGTGTTTTTTTGTTCTAATGTGATGAGGGTAAACAAAGCGGTCTAATTATAGACTTGTCTTAAGGGGAGCAAAAGTGGAACACTGCGATTTTCATTTCGAAAGCTTTGCAGGGTGCATGTGCTTATGTTCGTTCATCTATACAGCCGCATGCGAAAGTTTGAGCGCCCCTGGTGAAATCACATGTTCAGTTGATTTGGCATGTGAAGGTTTGTTGTTTTATGTAACGGATGAAAGGTCTCCCTAAAGCCTACAGAAAAGGAATGTTCGGATAAACACTGGAATATTTTGGAGTACGTAGGTGAAATTAGGGAGGTCTGACGCTGTACTTGTGCTTTATTTATTACTTCTTACAACAGAAATGGACACTTTTTGTGATCTATTGCCCCTTATTGTTTGGAGCATGAATTCAACAGGTTGCATCATTTAATGTGAACTACACCTGTAATAAGATAGACGCATCTAACAGAGACGGAGGGAGGCGGCCTAATGTTAAAGATGGAAATAAGACTGTTATGCTTTATATGATTCTCAAATATGTCTGTTGTGGTATTAATGTTAATAGACTGTTATGCTGAACAAAATCTGTGTTTAGTACCCTTCCGGGTGGACGAGCCACAGTCTTATGGGCAACGTTAAGTGCCATTGAACTCAGAGAGTGGCCTGAGATTACAATCACACTGTAAGAACTAAGAGCCAAGGCCAGGCAGCAGACTCAAAGCAGACTGGCTAAACTGACTTTAGAAGCCACATGGGTGCCACTCAGTTGAGGCTGTGTCGGTTCCCTGTAAACAAAATATATTAGCATCAGACTAGTTCAACCAATTAGCAATGACAGTGCCTTTGGTCTAAAACTAGGACTGCTTAACATAAGATCTGTTACGTGTAAGCCCAACGCTGTAAATGAACTTAAAGAACCTAAAGAAGAACTGGCTCTAAATGAAGCCACCCCGACAGGCTACAGTTATGTACATGGCCTTGTTTAAACAGCCAGTGTGGAGGTACAGCAACCATTCCTGCAAATGGTTTAGATATAAATCAAATAAGAACAAATAAGAATTAATTTTCACTGATTACAATCTACAGGCCACTAAGGCCTTATTCTGTGAGTTCTCACAGGAAATTGCTGATTTTCTATCAAGTTTAATTACACTCTCAGATAAAGTAATCATTGTTGTAGATTTTAATTTTCACCTTCACAGGATCCACTAAGTAAGGTATTTGTCTTTTTTAGGATCTTCTGGTTTCACTCAAATTGGATATATAATATAATATATAATTGGGTCTTCTTCCTCTGAGCACAACCATCTCAGATCATTTCCTAAGCTCATATTAAATTAGCAGTTGTTATATATGTTTATTGCCACACTACTGTGTCAAGCGTACTGTAACATCATCCACATGTAGCACCTCCTATCCACCTCCTATCGAATACCTCCCAGATCTATCAGCGTCTATCAGCTGTCCGTCAAACCTACTGAATTAGATATTCTGACCGAATGCTTAGAGGATACATTTTTCATTTCACTTTACATAATGTGGCTCTGCTACAAAGTAAAAGAACAGTAAAAGCTTGCTCCCTGGTAAAATAATTCTGCTCCATCTCTAAAACAAACAATCGGACAACTAGAGTGTAAATGGCACCTGGAGCGAACTAGAAATCACTTACTGCAGCATACAAGGATAAGATTATAATTTTGCACAGTTTCTAAATTAACTAAGAAATAACTACTAGAATCTCAAATCTACAAACCTGCTGTCCAACAAAACCAATACAGATGTTGAGTGTAGTTTAACTACTGTAGAGGAAGCTGGAACTTCAACAAACAGAGTGGATTAAAATGACCTCCTGCTTAAAACCATCTACTTGCATACTGGATCCAATTCCTACAAGTTTACTCAAATAAATTTTGCCAGAAATAACCAGGTCTGTTCTATTAATAATAAATGCCTTTCTTAGACTTGGCTACATACCGAAATTCCCAAATTAGCAGTTATTAAACCTTGTTTAAGAAACCTAATCTTTATCCTTCCAAGCTATAAAGCTCTTGAAATATCTCAAATATCCACTTAGTTTCAAAGAAGTTTGTGGCACACAAAAAGTCCCTACAGTATTTGCATAGGAATAGACACATGCAACATTTCAGTCTTAGTACAAAGAAACACTAGTGAAAACTGAAAATTATCTTTTATTATTCACTGATCACTCTGTCCTATTAGACAGACTAGAAAAGGAGTAGCATGAAAAGCTCTTTAGTGGTTCAGATCTTACAGTATCAGTTTGTGAATGTAAGCAGCAAAACATCTTTCCATAAATCAGTAAAGCATGGTGTTCCACAAGGTTCTGTTTTAGGACCTCTATTATTCACATTATATAAGCTACAAGTGGGTACCATTATTAGTATAAATTCCTGATTCTATGCTTTTAAACTTATCGCTGATAATAAACTGTCACACCTACACACACATTTTCTTTAGGCTGCTTTATTTCTAATATTCTTTACTAATTGAAGAAACTTATTTTTTTAATATCACTGTTGTGTTGTTGTTTTGCTCTCTGGTGTTGACCGGAGGAGGATGGGTTCCCATACTGAGTCTTGGTTCCCCTCAGGGTTTCTTCCACCTGCACTGAGAGAGTTTTTCCCACCTCAGGAATTGCTCATTTAGGGCTAGAGCCACTCCTTTTTGCCAACCATTAATATTATCTTCCACTTTGGACCCATTTTCCACACATCAAACGAGACATTCACTGCACTGTACCACCTCTTCTCCATCTGTAAACCCCTTCACACACCCCAGGTATTTATAGCCCCATCATCCTTGCGCAGTGCCATCTGCAGGAACCTGTTACTACCACCTTAAACACGCAAGGTGACGCATTTGTTCCCGGTGAGCTTATTATCTAATAAAAACAGTCTGTTAGGTGTACAGATAAAAACAATAAATAAATAAATTTAAATAATATATATGCTTGTGTTATCAGGTCAGGCACGCCACACATTGCATTGTCCTGAAGAAAGCTTTTAACTACCTGTGTCAATTTAGAATGACCTATCGTTCTCTTAGACGATCTGTCCAAACTCTCATTTTGGCAAGTACATATATCGCCCCCAATAATTAAACAAAAGTGGGTATCACGGAGAAACAAAGATTTAACCAAATCATCTTATTTGGTGTGTAGACAAATATCACAGGAGATTTAAATAAAGTTCCTGACACAATTATGTACCTTCAATTTTGATCTGCAAGAACTATGCATAATAATAGCCACTCCCTGCACCCTGCTGTTCAGTAAACACTGAGCTTCCTCTTTCTTACTTAGCTTAGCAAAACACAGGCAGATGTGCTTTCCTTTCACCTTCCAACTAGCAAAATTAATTACTGTGGACATTGTAACATCATAAACAGAAGCAGTGGCAAAAGGATCGAGTAGCACCAGATCACAGAGGAACATAATCTCATCGGTGTTCCAACATTCAAAATTTAAAGGCAACCTCATAGCACCCATCCACCCCAACATCCCAAACTTGAAAAGTTCAAACATCATTCTTCACTGCAATTCCCTTCAGGATCAAAAAAATATCTTATCTACAAAGCAGACTATCTGCAATCTCTCACAGGTGATACCTATACTTTTTATACCTTAGTCAATATCAAACTTAAATGCACCATCAGGAGTTATGGGTGATTCTCGCTCAGAGCATGAGTAGGAACATTGTGCTTATTCACTGTGATCAGGTGCATTTTGTGAAGAATGATGTTAGTAAAGAGTACCATGACACTAGCCAGTTGTTTTCAGCCTCAATTGTTTCTCAAAGGTTATATTATGCATGCAATAGCAGGAGTCGCGGTAAAAAGAAAAATGTATGTATAACCCTACCTTATATATAGCTTACCAAACCAACCAGCCAGTAAACTGATTTAAGCAGCTCCAAGAAATTATCCACTCTGCTTTTGTCATTTGTAGTGGTGGTGTTGACGTTGATGAAGTCCATTGATCTTGATTAAATCTACTGATGCTGATAAAATCCATTCAGCTGTTAGGATGCGCAAAGTGCTGTTCAAATCTACCGGATAACATGATCCATCAAAAGGCAAACCAGACTCCTGGCATGCACCTGAGACGTTCCTCACCTCTCTGAAGGCTGTGAAATCTGAGAAGATGAAGACTGGCTTCCCATTATGGGTCAGCCCTCCATGTTCACAAGCTCGCTGAAGAATTTGTTCTTCAATGTCATAAACATGGACCCTAACAAAGAATGGGCAGAGGTACTTGTAAGGGCTTCGATTGTAAAGACTGAAGGGTCTGAGAGTTTCTTGTCTTAGTTAAATAGATGGTGGAGTAGGTTGAAAATGAACTCTATGATGTCTATAACCCTCAGGTTGTTTTTCCCCTATCTGTAGTCAAGGTCTTCACACTTCCGTGTGCCTCGGCCTTGAGTGCAGCCGCTGTAGCCTCCAAGTGCGTCAGAGTGTTGCTTGTTTTCGTTGCTGACTCCTCAAGGTTCGCTGTTGTGCGTACTAAGTGGTTGCTGCAAATTTGCCATTGCCAACTCGTCTCTAGCACTGGCATGAAGACCACTTCAACTACAACTTCAGTCTTTGCCCAGATGTCAGCTTTAAGCGGTTCCATAGTCTGTGGAAACATTTCAGCATAAAGGCTGTCATTGTCACGAGCAAAGCTAGCATTCTATTCAGGTAAGACGGAAGCAGAGGTGGCTCACAGCTTAGCTGTTTTAGTCGACTAGCCTGTCCCTGACATTGCAGATGTTCAAAAGCTGTCCACACACATAGGGAAAGGGCTAAGGCTGGTTGGGAATATGAAGTGGAGTTGAAATGTCACCTTTTAGGAACTCACTGAACATCTCTTGCATGCTGCTGTGCCCCGATTCACTGTTCTTCTTAATCTTGTTCTTGATATATGTGTGTTGCAGGTGAACTCATTACACTCTGGTGGGCCAGATATTTAGATACTCCTCTTCCACAGGACTGTATATTTACTGTTTTCACATGTAGTTTGTTAAGGTCAGCAGAGAGTTTGGGATTCTGTAATAGTGTATCTTCTTTATTTGGTTCGATTAGGGTTCAACATTTAAAGTTCACTAAATAAAACACATAGATGCTGGTGGGATACACGCACACAGTGACTTTCATGTTTGCTTCTATTAGAGCCACAACACAAGAATCTTGATGTATTGAGTGTATGGAAAGTGTGTATGGTGAAATACATTCCTACTGGAAAGACTCGGGAGGCAGGAGTAAAGGAAGACAATTTCTTAATTGTCAATATGATTTTACAATTAGAAGGAAAACAAGTATTTGGGAATGAAAGAGACTATTCCCTAGGCCCCATCCTTAGTCCAGGTCATCACAAGTTTGGCTCTCTGGACAACCGTCCAGGAACCAAACTTGTGCTAGGAAGGATGGAGGGGTACATTGAAACATCTGAAATCTGAATCTGAAAAGCAGAAGTGATACATAATGAGTCATTCTAAATGGGTTAGTAGCAATGACTGAATGAATGATGTAGCATTTCAGTCATCCTGGCCAAACGTTCTGACCACATATTTCTAATTCTGATCTGGTGGACTGCTCTCATCCTAGCAGGACGCTTCACCCACAACACTGCTGTGTTAGCACAGTCAATATACAGCTCTGGAAAAATTTAAGACACCACCTCAAAATGATCAGTTTCTCTAGTTGTACAGTTTCTGGGTTTGTGTTTGACCAAAATGAGCAGTTCTGTTTTATTCTATGCACTACTGGAAACATGTCACCCAAATTCCAGATCAAATATTGTATTTTAGATCTGTTTATGTAGAAAGTGACTAATGACGCCTCCAGAAGCCTGTTTTTTGAACCTTGCTCGCTGTGCGTTTCACCCCAGCCACCGCTCGCCAGTCTTTCTGTAGGTTACTTGAGGTCATCTTATGGTGGTTAAGTGACATTCGAATGAGGTGGTAGTCAGTAGAGAGTGGTTTTCACCCTCTGCCAGTCTGTAGCTATGTTGTCCTGTGTGTTTGCTGCTTGACCTTGTTCTTATGAACCAGACACTCACTGTATCTGCCAGTAAAGCTAGAACTGAACCTTCTGTTCCTCACTAAGAACCTGCTGTACATGTGGAGATGCTGATTTAAGAGGTAACTGGAGTGGTCTCTTATTTAATTCCAGAGCTGTACATTTAAGAGACCTTTACATGAGGAAACAAACAGTGCTGTAGAATCCAGCAAGTATTAATTAACCTACAAATCTTTCCAAACGAAACAAACCTGAACTCACTAAGTTTGTATCGTTATACCGGGTCAAAATTTTTTCTGTCCAATCAGTGTGCCCCAATCCCTGTGCCCCTAGGCTGCAGACCTAGGTAGCCTGTGTGTTAATCTGCCGCCGAGTAAACTCATGCTCTCTTTCTTAAGTGGATCAGTTGGGCAGGTTTTGGCAGTGATGTCATTCTAGAAGCAGGGATCAGGCAGTATTGATCAAGTCCCTTGTTTGATAGGGTCAATTTAGTCTTGTGTTCAGGGTAAGTGGCTGTGGGTCAGCCCAGCGTACCTGCATCTTTATCCTGTGGACAGTGTTGACTGTCACACTCGAGTGGACAGCTCTCACAGCCCTGAGAGCCACAAACCCCACTGCAGCCAATCTGACGGCCCAGTGCACTCTTTATCTCCAGACAATAGCGCAGAGGACGAGACAACATGCAGGCAGCTACACAGAGAGATATACTACGGCACACACGTAAACACACATATGGTACATACACGCACACGGAGCAGAGGTAAGAAATGAAAGGAATTGGATTTGGATTGGACCACATTTCTCCTCTTATAGCTTCAATATCTCATCACCAACTGTCAATCATCCCATCACAGGAAAGCTTTGGAACATGAGAGCTATTTTCCTCCAGGATCAGAGGATCTACATGGTGATGTGTCTGTGAACTGAATCTGTGTGTGGGTGTGTTTGTGTGCATGTGTGTGCCCACCGATACAGGAAATGCCCACTTATACAGGAAGGTTGCAATATTTTTGTTTGATGTAATTGCAAAGCCCAATCCAAAAAAATGTGCATGCTAAATGCTAATAAAAGAAGAAACTGGAAAAATCTTGTACAGGAGCCATACCAGGCCTTCGTTTTCTACTTCATATTTTCCACATAATAATGGCGTCATATGTTTTCAGCAGGAGACTGGACTGGACTGCAGGCAGGCCAGGCTAGCACCTGCATTCTCTGTTTACGCAGCCATGCAGGTATAACGTGCAGAATGTGACTTGGTGTTGTGATGTTGAAATCCCCATTTTTATAAAATACATTTAAAAAAATCAGAATGCAATGACGTGCAAATCACTTAAACACTGTATTTAATATATTATACCATTTAATATATTATACTTGTACTATATTTAATAGTTGAAAGACAGCAAATCAAATGTTGAGAAATTGTAATATATGTTCATTGTAAATATGATGTCAGTAACATAAGTTGGGACAGTGGAATCAAATTGAATTAACGGGTAGAATCATTACATTTAATAGAAAATGAAAAAATAACAAAATGTAGATATTTTGACAAAAATTATGCGCCACAGATATTTCAACTAGCTTCAACTGATCACTTTATCACAGGTCAGTCTGAGTAGATAACCTTATGGATAAAACTACCAAAAACCTTTTTGCACATCTGTCACTTTTGACCTTGCTCTACTTGTGCAAGGCCCAACATTCAGCCATGAGAATAGAATGGACTTGGTTATTAGCACTGATTATTCCATCTGTTACTGTCAAAAGACCTTGGTCTCTCTGACTACTTTTGTGTCTTCTTTAATTTTGTGCATCAGGTGTGTCTTTGTGAAGAAAATGATTTCCAGGGCAATCTGGCACTAGTGTGATCTGAGTGCACTGAGCGCCAGAGAGGTTTAATGCCATTAACCGTCACTTGGCACAAACACGGCATGGGTCTGCCAGGAGGATTCAGTGACGACCAAGGTGATCCAGCCTGAGCATGCTTGCTGTCTGAGAAGGTTTATAACTAAAAGCACTATGGAGATGTTTATTAAAGCTGTGGTAGCCAGGCAGTCTTGCTTCTCTAACTTTATTTACAAGGACATTAATTGTTAGTAACGCACCCACCAGCATAAGTACAGCCGGATCTCCTTTCTGTGGAAAAATAAAATGAATTTGCTTTCTCTAGCAATACAGTCCTAAACATCAGACAGGCTATCGCCACTACGACTACTTCTGTAAATAGAGCTAGTCAGCATGTACAGCCTCGACATTTATTGCAAATAGTGAATTGGTCGCTCCTTTCATGCTTAGGTCAATACAAACTGCTGTGAGTAAGCCTCCATTAAAAGAGCAAGTTAGTTGTCTCTGTCCTTGATCATTATAGACCTATTTCTAATCTTCCATTAATAGGTAAAGTTATTGAAAAACGTTTTTTTCTCTTTCTTTTCACTCAGCTCAGCAATTTTTTAAAATTAATACTGTTATGATGACTTCCAGGGCAAATATCTGCACTAGTGCCTCTCCATGAAGTGCTGCCTTCAAAACCATATTTTAGTCTGTCTGGAGTCAATGTGTAGGTCCTTTCAGAATGGTTCTTAGGTGGTTCCTATCATATTTGAAAAATAGGCACTATGTTGTTGTCGTCAACAACCTCAAATCTAAACTGGAAACTGTGACATATGATGTCCCACAAGGTTCCATTCTGGGCCCCCTCACTGTTCAGTATTTATATGCTACCACTGAGTCAAATCCTTAACAATTCTAAAATATCTCACCATAGCTGTGCAGACTAAACACAGATCTACTTAGCTTTCTTGTCTCAAGACTACAGTTCCATTGATGCGTTATGTCTTTGCCTAGAGTCAATAAGTAACTCAATGAAAGGCAGCATTCTCCAACCGTATAAAGAAAAGAAAGGGGTTATTGTATTTTGTTATTGAGAAAGGTCAAAGTCATCTTGACACCAGAGCTGTGAGGACTAAAGACCAACCTCAAGCAGCCTTTTACCATCCCAAGAATATATCAAAGTAAAAAAATTTATGGCACAGCAAAACCCGGAAAAATGAATCCATGCCTTCATCTCCAGCAGGTGGACTACTGCAATGGTCATTTTACTGGCCTTCCGAAGACCACAATCAGACAGCTACAGCTTATTCAATATGTATAAATCTTATAGATCAAAATACATGCTGATCAGCTTGAAGTACTCAATCACTGATCTTCTAAATCGCTTTAACCTTTTGGATCATGCTGGAGCCTATTGCAGTGTTTACTGGGCAGAAGGCAGAAAACACCCTGGACAGGTCATCAGTCCATTGCTGGGCAGACACACACTCACACCTAGGGGCAATTTAGTATCTCCTAGCAATTTAGTATCTCCAATTTTGGGCTGTGGGAGGAAACTGGAGCACCCGGAAAAAAACCCACACAGACACAGGGAGAACATTCAAACTCTACACAGAAAGGACCCTGAACGGAAATTGAACCCAGCTCATTCTTGCTGTGAGGCGACAGCGCTACCCACTGCCCCACCATGCCACCCTTGTTTGAAGTACAAACTCAAATAGGATCACTCGGGACTAGTCAGTTAAGAGCGTAGTGCCCAGAATCAGATCAGATCCAAAACTCCCACTTGAGGTCAGATATGCTCCAGATGTTCATCTGTCTAGTTTAAAGGCACACGGTTTATTAAATATTATTGAATGCTTTTATTTTTCTGTGTTTGTGGGAAAGAATTGACGCTGTGTATTAAAGTGTACCAATAAAATAATAAACGTTGCTTTGCTGTAGTGGGGTTCTTTGGACCAAATGTATTCATGAAGCTTGAATAGCTCAATTATTTTCCAACTTTCTTTGGACCGATTTGGACCGATGCTCTGTGCAAAGGCAGCATGATGACAAGGTCAGCTAAGCTTTGCTGTTTCGTGGAGTTGCAGGAATGCAGTTACGCTTAAGCGACTTTTGTGAATGCTGCTGCTACAGCATCCTTTACAGTGCTGCTCATACTGTATGCCTGTGAACTGAATGCTGAACGAGAACACATCAGTTGTGTGCGTGAAGCAGTATCTTCTACAGGATTTGCCCGTTTCATGTTTGGAGGGTAAATAACCCCCCTCCCAATCAGCCCTCCGGCACATTACATCCACACAGGCAGCAGAAGGAAGAAAACAAATACACTCCAGTTGTAACATGACCTCCATAAAACTCCTGTTCCAGGCTGCTTCTGGATCATTATGGCCTCATGGTTGGTGTGAACCCTGAAGCAGAAAATCTGAAGATAGCTGTGAAATGCAAATGCTATACATGACGACCTAGCCTAATGACTCTCCCCACAATCACCATACGCAATAAACCATATGCAAACATCTTAAAAAGCCATGTGGCCAGGAGCCTGCAGGAGATGTAATCACAGTAATGACGGGTTTGGGGGGTTTTGTTCGCTAATCCAGTGCTTCTTCCACATCCCGGTGTACACGCAGCTAGTCCATGCAAAGCTCCCTGCGGCGGCTCACTCACACAGGATCTGAGTGAGCTTCTGTTTCATGAGTGCATCTGTCACATTTACACGCTGTTGTATGTGATGGAGCACAACGACCACTGCCAAGTCTGGAGTTGAGAAAGTCGCCACAATTGAATGGAGCAGTTGTTGCTGTAGTGGAAAACGATTTAGGCCTAAATGGATAGCCTAAAAGTTTAAAAGAAAATAAATTATGTTAGGATACTTTTAACGTACAAAACTAGCTATTTAAATTGAAGTGAACTAAGTAAAAAATTGTCTGTATGTTGAAAACTAGCAACACAGTATTTCCCAAATGTGCTAATGTGTTCTCATTGCTTTCATTCATTTTCCGGAAACTTTTACAGAACGATGAACAAGATGTCACAGACAAACACAAAGCTCATTGAGTAATGACTTTAATGTGCGGTGATAGTATTTGGGGGACTGTGATTGAGGGAGGGGAGAGAACTGATGGCTTTGGCTGGAGTTTTGGGAAACTTCTGCTGAAGTGGCGTTGGAGTTGCTGTGGAGTTGGTGGTGGAGTTGAGCTGGACTTGTGGTGGAGTTGTGTTGGAGTGGGGTTGGAGAGAAAAGAAAAGAAGTCAGCTACTAGATGTCCTGGCACTAGTTCTATGCTGGCAGTGGCAGTGGTAAAGATGAAGTACTACACCAGCGTGCTAATTGCATCTACACCAGTGCTGCAGTATCAGCTTCAGCAGATCACACTGACCTCTCTCACGCCCACACATTCTGCAGTGCTCTCTCTGGTCCAGTCTAGGGGCTGCTTCTCTTTCCCCCAGCACAGAGCCCGACACAAAACTGCCAAAGCCTAGCAATTAGGAGCCTAAAGTGTACATTACAGTGTTGGGCAGCGGGTGGTGGAGAAGGAGGAGGAGGAGGAAGGGTCACATCCACTCATGGCGCAGTTAATTTAGCCAGAGGCTCACACAGGAGGTCAGGCAATATCACAACGGATGGAGGTTAGCTGGGGGTGTATGGGTGGGCATGAGACTGCGGCCTGCGGACTGCGGATTAGTCTGCACCAGGGACAAGAGGCTATTAATGTAGGGAGAAAGAAAAAAATAATGGGCATGGAGGAGGGCACCGTCATGGGTAGCAGGGTCATCAGCAGACTGAGAGGAGGGTGACCTCTGATTTGTCCTGGTAAATGGGCCATTAAAGCAATAGACCAGCAAAAACTCATACTCATGCGGTTAGTCAGCCATAGCATGCACAGCAAGGATACATAAGAAGGGGATTGTTAGAAAATTCTACACCACTTTCATTATATTTTTCATAACATACATTGAGAGTGAGCTTTATCAGTGCTACATTATGGAGTATTACCTCCTGTGTACAGGAAATAGTGATGTGTGTTTTTTGACACAGTGTGTTATGTCTTTTTAACCTCTCCTTGTAAGCATGTACAGCAATTTAGAATTAGACTTCTAATATCGTGGTAAGCCATTTTCAAATTAGTCAAAATATCAATGTTTCACACTTTGGGATTGTAACAATTGTAAGTTGTAAGAAATGTATTCAATTATTTCACATATTTCGAATTATTTTTAAGTAATAAATCGTTTTTATTTCCAATTTTGATTCAAGGTACCATATAACACACTTATTCAGCATTTTATATTGTTCGCTGATGTCTACATAGAAGAGTGCTCATTTACACCCTATGACTTGCCCCCTGGAATAACATGAGCTGTTTCTCAAGCTGCATGAATAAATTGATGAGCTCCACTCTGATTGGCTAGTTTACAGGAAGACACTACAACGATCACCCAGAAACAACATGTCAAAACAGACACAGGCAGGAAAATAAAATGAACCTCTGTGAAAACAAATATTATATAATACCAATATTATATGTATACTACTTGCTTTCAGTTCTGACATCAACACAAAGTAAATTAAAGTTGTTACTTACTACGAAGCTTTCAGCTTAAGAAGATCTGCTTCATCCATCATATATTTCATTATTATCATCAATTTATTATTATTATTATTAACAATAACAAAAACAAAAAGTGTAGAAATGTCTTGGCTAACACATGGTGTAAACTGCTGCTTAAAACGAATATGGAACATGGGGAATATGGAGATTTGGTGTGCTCACTGTACTATCGCAATAGTAATGGTTCAAAATGGATGTATAGAGATGGCACAGGGAGATGGAGTAAATTTGAGTTATACTTTACCTGCATCACTTGCCCAGCCAAATAGCTCAGGCTGGTTATTGACGAGTGGAAGGAATGTGTTCTGAGATGAGAGCGCTAGAGGGCTGAATAATTGTAGGGTCACATTCAGCGTTCGACTGGAGCAGCCTTTTGTTTAGCCAGGTAAACAAAACCAGGCTAGAGAGAGAGGGAGAGAGAGAGAGAGGAAGAAAAGAAAAATTGAGAGGGGGACCAGGGAAAGAGAAACAGAATAAACAGAAAGAAATGAGAGTGTGCACCCCCATCTGTGTGCTTTTGGAATCAATCAGTAGTCTCCAATTCCTGTCAGGCACAGAGGCTTAATGTCACGCTCGATACAACTGTACTTTTATCACCCACGGCAGTGCCGAGTGTGTGTGCGCAGGTTAGGAGGGCTCGATCTGGGAGGCCTGAGGGTCCTGAGCTCCTCTTCTGCAGGGATTGGACTGCCACACTTCAGCCTGATTGTCACTGTGAAGAGCGAGTTGCAATACTCAGACGAAGTGACCTTCAGCGGTCTCTCAGAATGCTGGAGAAGAGTTTCTCCGACTCATCTCTCACCTCTAGACCAAAGGACATGAGTAGGAGAAAAAGTCCATCTAAATTCAGACTTGAGGCTGCTGAGGACTGCTGAAGTGTTGGGCATCACTGGCGCTGAGAGCCAAATGCACAGAGAAAGAGCTAGGAGCTCCTTCACTCCTTGTTAAATGCCTCCACAAGAGACAATCACCACCGCAGCTCTTGAAGCAGCCTTGCTTTCAGGAAGTTTCCAGCTTCTGGACCTCTTACATTCTGTGGCTGTGGGGATATACTGAATTGTTGCAGGGATGCTGGTCAGCGGAAACGGACCAACTATTGACTAGCCATTAACTATCGAATATAGAAAAGGGTGGGAAGCATTTAAAGTCTTTTGAAAAATTGAATTTACACAATCAATTTTACAGTTTTTTTCACATACCTAAAATTTCAGTCACCATATTTAGAGCCCAAAGTTTGCTTCTTTAGCTTGGCAATAGAGCTACAAGGCTAATTGTAGATAACAAATGCCTGCTAGAAAAAAAACATGTGTGGATCAGCTGCTGTGCTGATCATAACCAAAACTGGCATATCGTTCCCGTCCAAAGAAACATTTATCTCCATTTTGGTCAGTTTTTACTTCTATGCATTATTTGAACACATCCCCTGATGTTTACGTTGTGTGAAAATTGTATGATGAATGGATCAACAGAAATGGCCCAGAAAAGTCTGGTTCCTTTGACTTACATTCAAAATAAATGAGGTTTTTGCCCTCACCTGTAAACTTACCATTTTGGAGATACTTGGTTTTCTTTGGACAGCAATGATATGCTATGACCAGCTAAACCAGGATAGCATACATTTTTGTTTTGCTCTTTCTGCAGGAAAGTTAGAATGGTAAACGTCATGCCTAAATCATCACACACTGCTCAAATAGTAATGTCTAGTTGTTGAGTAAGCATAAATAAACTCTCTAAAGTAGTTTTCGAAGGCTGTATGTAATATAACATCTTGAATCAAACACAGTCTATTGACAACAGGATATAATATTGCAAAGACTTGGAAAATAGACAGACATGAGAAACAGCGTTCTTTCAAGCAAGTACTCTTGTACTGTGCATAGCAGCAGTGGAAACCACCACCTAGTGCTACTGCCAGAATAGCAGGCAGGTCATCGGTAGCCATACAACTTTTCCTGACGATTGGCCCCAACACTGTACCAGAACTTCACTAACCAGCCCCATAGCCTAGCACAGAATAGCATGAGGCAACACAGTTACACATTTGTAGTCTCAACTCTTAACAAGATTAATAGTCTCTCTCTTAGTGTGTCTGGCATTCTCTGAACATGGCCCCCTGTGCGATCACGGCTGAACGAGCCAATAGTGGGACGCTACATTGCTCCCTGTTTTCAAGAAGTCGCCATTCCGGGGACCCCACAAAGTCCCTGGGCATGCAGGGGCTTGCTGTGCACCACTTGCAGTCGCCGCATAGAAAGGGTTGCAGAGTGTCTACTGTCCCAGTAAATCTACAAACCACGGATGTGTGCTTTTGGCCATGCAGACTGCCAGTCTTCCCTTCTGCCAGTCACATCCTCTTCTCCAGAAGCACCAGAAAATTGAGCTGCGTTCTCCACATCCGTTGTGTTGTATATCAGGGCCTTCCCAGGCCAGTTCCGACACAAAGCTTCACATTTACACATCTTTAAGCTTACAGTCCCAAATATTTACAACAGTAATAGTCTCTCTTATAGTTTGTGATGGTTCTACCAGGGGGCTCCACGCATGTTCACAGCCATATGAGCCAATAGCGGGATGCTGCATTGCTCCCCATTTTCAAAAGGTCGCCGTCATGTGCAGAAGGGATTACAGAGCATCCTAGGAAATACACAAATCATGGGCACGTGCTTTCGGCCATGCACGCTGCCAGTCTTTTATTTGGGGTCACATCCTCTTCCCCAAAAGAACCGGAAAATTGAGACTGAGCGCTGCATCCGCCCCACCCAGCATGCAGAATATCCAGGCCTTCCTTGGCCAACTCTGGCCTCCAGGCCTGCCGCGCCAGCCTCACAGCTTTGCATTTACACATCTTTAAGCATACAGTCCCGACTATTTGCAAGATTTATAGTCACTCTTACTGCGTGTCCGGTGTTTCACAGTCCAAAGAGCCGGTAGTGGGACACTACGTTACAGTGTCAAAAACACATTAAGCAAGTCTTTAGCAAGAGATCATTAGATGTGACTTGAGCTTGTGATTTAGGCATGTGGTTTGGACAATGCTAACTGTGGTAATAAGCTTACTTATTAGCTATTAGCCTCATTGTTCCAGCACAAAACAAGTGAAGCAAACTTAATGCACCAAATGTTTTGGCTGCTATAATTAAAGGACACTTGTGGAAATGTGATTTTATCGCTGAACTGTTGCTATAATGCTGGCTAATGATGTCCCCTGGTTGTGCTTTTATGCAGAGCCTGTCTTCATGCAGCGCTGTGGCCAATTCTAAAAGGCAAATGTTAGTCATTTTGACCAAAAGTGCCAGTGAAATAACCATCAGCAGCAATAATGAACATTCATAACAGAAACGCTGTTTCCTCTATTTTACCCTGCCTCTCTTGATCAAGAACACCCCATCATTCAGTCTATTCCTTTTTCTTTTCTCTCTCTCTCTCGCTCTCTTTCTCACAGCAGCCTCAAGGCCTCCTCAGCCTCATTCACTGAAATACTAAATGTTCTGATCATCGATTTTTATTTATATAGAAAGCTTACTTACACCCACTCTTCTAACACTGATTAGGACCTCAAGGACATGTGTACTTTTCTTTAGGCTATGAAAGAGTTTCTTTTCTCTCTGACTCTCCAATCTACCTTTTTTAAAAATCTTATTACAGAGGAGATGAAAGCAGAACCACATTAGGTTTATCTTAAGTCAGGCTGCTTGAAGCAGATGCGGTGTGACGGCTTCTTGTGGCGTTAAGCCTTGACATGCATTGTGAAACTAAAGCCTGCTATTGTCACTCAAACTGTTACGAAGGTGGAGAGCAGGTCCTAAAAGCTGCTGACGGCTGAGGGTCTCAGTCCTTGGGGAAACAAGAAGAACATAAGCACCTCTAAAGTGCACTAGTCTATGAAAGAACTGTGCTCACAATGGAAACAGGATGTTCTGTACTGTTACTAATTGCTCCCAGCAGCCATAGGCCCAAATTCTCATCCTGGGTCCTGATGTCACTACCTAAAGACCTTTGGGCAGAGTTTGCAAGTTAGCATGTTTTCATGAACATGCGTAATACAGTAGGACAGTTTACTATAGAACCAGTCACTGGTTTTACTTCAATCATATTCTAGTTTTATATATTATATATTTTAGGTTCTCAACGAACGTCAGGCACATACAGGTACATATCTATGTACGCCTTCTGAGATTCCTCCCAGAGTTGGTGATTGACAGCTCTGATATGAATGACTCATCCAATAACATTATGAAACACTTACGAAATCGTGGTAGGAAACCAAGGGATGTAAGATCAGGATAGGGGTGTATAATTAGACTCTACACCACATGCATAGTGTAAGGAGAGGCGGCATCAGCGGCTGCTGAAATTACAGGTATAAATTAGATGTATTTGTTCTTTTATAATTTGTTCTATAAGCTGTTACTTGTATTAAGTTACTTGCAAAATGTATCTTATTTCAAAATGTTAACATTAACCGGGCTAATTATGTCATAGCTTATTATGTTATTCTGTCATTAATGCTATTAACTGCTAACACAGGCAATCAACCCACATACAAATACACTTGTCGTCAAAAGAATAGTGGCATCCACAAGGAAGTGTCTGATTGCAGTGCAATTGGGAAGGAAGATAAAGGTTACCAGGAACAATAAATGATGATAGATTTAGACTGATATGGGCAATATTTATTGAGCTACACATACAGAAGTAGTGTCTCTCAGTATGGTGTTGGGCTGCCGTGTTTGCTAAAGCAACATGCCAGACGTCTCAGCATGGAGCTGTAGAGTTTCCTAATGGTGTCCTGCGATAATCCATCCCATTCATCTTGAATATCTCACATATCTCACAGTTCCTGCAGTTTTTGCAGTTTTTCATTTACAAGTTAAATGTGAATGAAATTTAACTAAATAGCAGTTTGTAAGGAGGCATTCTTATCCTGAACTTTTTGAGGTTTTTTTGGAGCCATTTGTGATTTTCACACAGAGGAATTTATATTCCGCATTTAACCCATCCGTGAAGTGAAACACCCACATACACACTAGTGGATACACACACTAGGAGGCCGTGAGCACACTTGCCCGGAGTGGTGGGCCGCCCTATCCACAGCGCCCGGGGAGCAGTTGGGGGTTAGGTGCCTTTCTCAAGGGCACCTCAGTCTTTACTGTCAGTTCAGGGAATCGAACCAGCAACAAGGCTGGTTCCCTAACCTCCAGCCCACGACTTCATAGTAGTGTTATCCTCTACGTGATCCAGCAGCTTTGACTTATTTGGTTTTTAATACTTTTTACAGCTGAAATGTTAAGTATCTAAGTAGCATCACTTCTGAATGTCAGTTTCCCTAAAGAGACACTCGTCCCTCGTGGTGTTGTGTGCATCCGTGACAGATCTAGTCTTTACAGGTGGCTGATTCACCAGTACACCAGAAGAGGCACCCGAGCAGAAATATTACTCTTTCAACCCGAGTCAAAAAGGTCTCTTTGAAATACAAAACAGCTTACAACAACTTCTATAGGGTAGAGCTACTGTATGCTAGTCAGTCAGTTAGCAAACAGAGGAAGTGGAGCTCAGACACTGCTGGTTGGGGTGTTGCCCTGCGTCATGCTCAAAAACACAGTATTATGAGAGAGATGCGTTTTTTGTTTTGTTTTTCTTCTAATGTGAAACTGTTTCCAAACCAATCAGCAATCGGCTCCATGGTCCATCTCCCAGCACAGGATTCTGTGAAATAAATAAATTAATAGCAGTGTTCATCGTACAGGCCATCGCGCTACGAGCCAAGGCAGTCTCCGGCTCAGCCATCTGCCGTGGTGATGATGATTTCACCTTTGCATGAGTGTGTGTGTGTGTGTAAGATATGAAAGGCTGCAAAAGAAAATCAAAGCATGCTAGAATGGCCCAATGCTTTCCAATAGCTTCTCAGGGGAGAATCCGCCACTGAGCAGATGTGCTCAGAGATTCAGACAGCCTAGCAGGCACATGACTTGTACTGTAAAACAAAAGAATGTGTCATCACAAAAACAACTAATGAATGACACATTTAAGTGTATGCAGGCTGCGGAGAGGGACTGCAGAGAACATCAAGCTCCCGGGAGAAAGATCTGTACACTTTGTGCTACCTTTACGCCATTGGAATAACCAATTATTCTGCCCTTTCTCACTTTCTGTCAGAGCACACTGTGACATCCACCTTGGCTCACTCTACAGCATGCATTACCTTCTCCCCCGTCTTCATATCGCCCATCACACCCTTATTTCAATTCACTCTCACCTCTATCTGAATGAGTTCCCTAATGACATCTCCTCATAGGACATCATGACTCTAAAGCCTTGAATTGGAATTTGATGAATTCCAGGAAACTCTCAGTGCAGGGAAACTTCAATCTGCCAGTATTCAGCCTGTCATATTCCCTCAGAGGGGTTTCGTGAGCATCATAGAAATCATGGAAATTATCATGAAATGAAGAAATGAAGACGTACATCCTTCCTGCAATAACTGCTCATGGCTGCATGTCAGTCCAAAAATCCAATGCAACACAATCCTGCCCAAACTGAGCCCTTTATCCTGGCCTGAACACCAAACTGACAGCATTCAATAATTTATATACACCACCAACATTACAACAGAACACCAGCAGCATTGGAAGTATTGCTTTTACACAGTAGCAGCATCTGTGAGAAAGAACGAGCTGCAATTAGCTATGAGAATAAATTATAACACCAAAATACATCAGCATCATGGATCTGGATTGCTTCACTGTACATGCAAAAACAAAGCAAGTCTGTTGGATACTGTAACATATGGCTGCGAGTAATGCTGCTCCGTAAATTGGTGCTGTTAATGACACACTGATCACTGGACCGTTCAAATGGATCAAACAAGAGCAAGCCTGACCTCCAGTGTTCAGAGGTGGAACAGCCCAAAGCCATCTATGAAAAGAACCACACAGAGATAATGTGGGACAGTTTCATAAACTGCAGTGTGTATTCAATTAGAAAAAAGAATGACAGTCATTGATATTTGTAATGATATAGGCAGTACATACTGGAAAGCCACAGTTTAGAGACTGACATAACACTGTAAGATACATTACATGAAACACTCCATCATTTTTCAACCTAATCACTGTCTGCTAATATACTCACCGTCCAGGCCTATAATAATTTTGAAATATTATCCTGAAAGCCTCTCAACTTCTAACATGCTTACAAACCTTAGTTCCAAAAAGTTGGGACAGTATGTGGAATTTGCAAACAGTACAAAAATACAATAAGAGAGGTTTTACTGTGTAAAGATATGCTCGCTGCAAATATGATGTCTGCAAGTAACTTGGGAGACACGTCTACACTGCCGCAATGTGAGTCTAGCACCTGCAGCCTCTGATTACGCATCCGTGCTGTTCTGACACTTGCAGAATGTGGCTTAGTGTTGTCATGTTGAAATAAGCATGGACATCCATAATAAGGATGTTATCTAGAAGCAGCTGCTACAACAAAACCTTGTATCTCAAAATTGATAACTTTACAGGAGAAGGAAAAACTTTGTTTTCAATGTACGTGAATGGAACCAGACTTATTCCTTTTTCTGGACCACTTCTTTTGGTGGTCATAAGATCTACATACAATGTAAGGGCAACAGGTCCTCGAATTGTGTCCAACACTGAAGAAAAGACAAAAAGATCAAGATTCAAGGTTTTGTGCTGACAGTTGCTACATGTTGCTACAATATGGGTATATATCTTTCAGCATTTATAGTGCCTTCAAGCAAATTACACACGCCATGGGTACTAATGCACCCATACCCTTACAGAACTTGGCTGAACTTTGAACTTTATGTTGGTTGAAATCTTGATGGTCGTGTGCTTTCCTGGCCCTGACAGCACAACATTCAGTGTTTCCATAAGCTGAATAAATGTGAAAAGTTGACTTGTCAGACCACAATACATGATTCCACTCAGCATCAGACGAACTCGAGCCAAGTCAGCGGTTTTTGGCTGTTGAGACATACGGCTTCCACACAGCCTTGACTTACATTTGTGGACGCAGTAACAAATCTTGTTTGGTGGAAACAGTTTGTAAAAATATTCCCAAGTGCATGTGGTAATGCCCATCATTAAGGAATTCCTGCTTTTCATGCAGTGCCCTCTGAAGGTCATCGGCCTGCAGTTTCAGGGTGAAATTACAACATCCTTGCAGTCGCTCACTGAGGAGGGTAGATCTGTTTTTTAAAGCATGTTAGATTGTTGGTTATATTTGGCCAACGGTTATATTCGGCCACTGTTACGAGCCTCTACACATCCTTCTTCACAGGCATTTCTTAGACACTCCTTTCATACCCAAGCATGACTGCATCACCTATTTAGGAAGTTTTTAAAACATTTCCCGGGCTTAAATTGCTCAATCCAAACTTTTCCAGAAGGTGTTATAGGCATCAGTAGTAGATATATAACAGAAGCCAATGAGTACGTGCTGCAAATAGAGGTTAGGTTGAAAAATGTTGAAGTGTTCCTTTCATGGAACTGTATTTTGCCATGGTATGTGCAGAACGGCACACATGTACATACATATATGGCTTCGAAAGCAGTTCATTTTGCATACCTCTAGAGCCACCGCAACAAGAGCATACATGTGCTGCACTAGGAAGTTAGTGTTGCCTTTAAAACATCACAGTTTCATAATGTGGCTTAAAAGACCTGGAAACATAGTACACATTCATAATTGTACATAATTAGTCAAACAGAAGGTTGATAAGTCACATGATATCCCCGACTAATATACTTTTGCATATGTAGGGTACCTAGGAAGTCCTTTCAACTCGTGTAAAAAAGAGCCGGATTGCAATAAAGTTTTGGCTTTTGTGAGAGTTCTCTAAAAAAATGGCCATTTTTAAGAGGGGAGATAGGTAGATCCATCTTTTTAAAGTTTCATCTGTACAGTTAATGCTATACATGATTAGATTTTTCATATAAACAGCAAAAAAAAAAAAAACCATCTGTCCTTTTGTTGATATGCTGCAGAGATGTACAGGTTGTTTCCCTGGTTTAAAAGAGGCCTTTGCTCTTCTTCAGGTTCAGCTGTTTCCAGTTGGGGAGGGCGCTGAATTCCTCTCGCGTCATCTGCAGAACGTCCTGCGGCACATACAAACACATTAGATCAACTCTCATCAGCGGCTACGGAACACACAGGCATTTCTCTGCACAGTCTCCCCGTGCACTTTCAAAAACGCTAATATTTGTGGAAAAACCCATTTGTTATGTCAGTCCAATGAAAACCACATTGGAAAACCATTACGTATAATTGATAGTTGGAGAGCTTTATTGACAGACCGCTGTATTTTATAGATTGAGCTCATACTGCAGGGATAATTTTGCATAATGACCACTCTAAATTGAGTTAGCATGCTCAGCGCTTTGCACTAGGGCATTCTAGGAAGTTGTTTTTAAAACATCACATGTTTAATAATGTGGCCTGGAAACATGTTACACATTCATAATTCAAGCTTGTACATAATTACTCAAACATCATTTTTAAAATCATGTCATAACCCGGACTCGTATACTTGAAAAAGAGCTACAAAAAAATGTGGAAGAGTTTGCTTCGAAACTGCCATCCTTAGGGGCACAGGGAGAACACTATTACACCTACTGTCACATTCACAGGCTTTGCTGCTTTGAACTCTTAGAACAGAAGTCCGACCTCTAGTAGTACATTTTCAGGGATGCAGGGAAATGGGAATTGTGTGCCTACATCCAATTTATTTTCATGTACATACCTGTCAAAGCAGATGCTGATATAAACACTTTTATAAAACATTGGAAATGACAATGAATCTGCTTGGACAAGCATTACAGAGAAAGATGACTGGGTAAAGATAATCTGTAGTGTTATAAATGTGGGCTTGTACACTAGTGTAGTAGCCATGCATTGCCTAAGCTACCTGCTTTTGCAGAGTACAATATATACAGTATCAAGTATTGGCTTTAGGTAATTGCTGGAATCGAATCATTTGTCTGATAGCAATTAAAGGTTTTTGCTGATAGCAATGTAATGAGAATATTGTGCATCAGTATGTATTACTAATTTATTTAATCAAAAATAGGAGTAAAAGGTGACTGAAGTATGAAATACCTTTTAAGGCCAAAAATATATTAACACTTTTAAATAAAATATATTATTCACTTTTTTTGACCTCCTCTTTGACCTCCACTCTTCTGGAAAGGCTTTAGGATGGGTCTTTGGGTAATTGGGACCATTAAGTCAAAAGAGCATTTGTGAGGTCAGGCATGTTCCATTTCAGGGCCCAATAATAACACTAAATAGCACTTACAGTTGTCTGGGGCAGATCTAGCAGGGAAAAGATTTCACTAATTTACCTGTGTCAGTAAAGTACTTTTAAGGTGGGATTCTACAGTAGTGCCACATTTACAGTCACTCAGATCTTCGATACTGACAATGTTTCCCAAAAGAGACTGCATGGTCAGTTTGAGCGTATACCCCTGTTAGCAATGGGTGTGGAGGAAACACCTGAATTCAGTAATTAGGAGGGATGTACACATACGTTTGTAACAAAGTGAAAATGGTGAAACCAAAATTGAATCTGTTGTGCTTTGTTAGCACGTTCTTTAAATGTCAAAGTAAATGCAACTGCAGCACTGAGAAACCATGTGAAGGCAGAAATTGTGCCATTTTAGCACAAAGGCGTTTAATGTAAAGGGCTACAAAGATAAACCTGTACATGTGAAGCTATAGATAAACAGATCTTCCATATATAAACGCATCCTTCCTGAAGTTGAGTTGGAACAGTCAAGTACCTGGAAGTCTTTGTCAGACAGGTAAAGCTCCAGGTGCAGAGGGTCCACACCCTCAGGCAGTGGCTTGGCGGTCAGCTCCTCTATGGAGTATTGGTTCTTGCTGAGTTTGGACAGAGCGTCCTCCACCAGGATCACCTTATTCCGCGAGCCCTGCATCAGAGCACGGTGGGCGACGTGATTAGTTCTATCCGAATGAGCTTTTCTGAACGCGTGTTTGGATGTGGTCAGTACTTAATGAACAACTGCATATTTCATTACAAAGTGATTTAACAGCGGATACCAAGTGTCACAGCTGACTAAGGTTATGCACTGTTGTCAACAGACTGCATCCTGACAGGTTCATTAAAGCACAGTTGGCCCTAGTGGATGAATAATAAGCTATTTTAGTCATAGATTTCTTTTCCATCAAACCCCAGAAAAATCAAATAGCACAATATACACGGTGTATCCTCAAATCATTCAAGTATGTGGCCGATATATTTTTCTCCATAATGCCCACACCTACGTCACTTTATGCCACGGCTATTTGCAGTGGTGCTGTGAGCAAAGCAGTTGTGAGGTAGTGGTAGTATACCTGCACTCTGACGCTGGAGTCTTTTTCCCAGTATGGGAAAATATTTGTGAAGGTGAGGGGCTCAGCTCCAGCCAGGATCAGATAAGCCTGAGGGGGTCGCCTGGAGTTCTTTGCTGAAAGACAAACACACACACACACACACACACACACACACACACACACACATATATGTAATAAACTGAAGGTTCTCCATCAGACAACAGAACACTAAGACAGTACATAATGCAAACCCACTTCCATGCAATCGGGGCTGTAAACCAGTTATAGGGAGAAAAATGAAGACCTTGAAAACCGTTACTGGTTAACAACTACATTTTTTCATTCCACGTAGCCCAACTTAACAGAAAATTTGAACTAACTGATTATGTATGTACACAAACTCACAAACCTCTCTGGATCAACGACTTGGTGTAACAGTACAACGTATCATATTGTACCATACTGAAGTATTGTGGCTAGTAAGTTAGCTCAGCTTGTTAGACTGAAGCACAGCTTTTGTAGAGTGCTTAAAGACGCACAATGTAACATGTGGGGAATTTGAACCTTTGCTGGTGGAAATATGTAATTGCATGCAACGTACAGTGGAGCATTTTATAATGGCTTGTTGTTTTTCAGAGCTCTTCCCTAACTGCACAAATTTGCTCAGAACATGTCTAAAAACAGCACTGACATGCACAGCTCTAGTTGCATTGGAATAGTCATGCCCGCTGCATCAGAGCCCCTGTGGGAAACCTGTGACCTCTGACCTTTGCAGTACTGCAGTGCAGTCTCCATGGCACACTTCCTCTCGTTGTCCCAGCGGATCTTGGCTGAGCCTGTACACTCTGTGTCCTCCGGCTGCTGGCCCTGCCACAGATACACCTCCATCCTGTTATCCAGCAGAAACAGCGCTATACAGAGACAGTTGGAGAGGGAGAGGGAGAGAGAGAGAGAGAGAGAGAGAGAGAGAGAGAGAAAGCTGGTTGGCAAAGATAAGCAATTAGAAAGATAAAACTAATACCATTATTTATATATATATATATATATATATATATATGGATATGTGGAAATTCGGTACTGCATACTGAAAAGTGAAGTCAGCGTTTGTGTGTGAGGTCTGCAAAAAGAATTTTATTACTAGCTTGCTAAGGGGCTGCAGTGTGAGGTGAGAGATGTGCCCTGGAGGGTTTTTGCTTGCATTTTAGTAAGTTCCAGCCTCTGGCACTCTGCCCATAGAAGTACACACAGTCTGATGTAAACTGCACCTTAAAATCACCCCAGCTCTCAGAAACTCACCCCTCACAAAGAATTTAAACAGGCTCTACTCCATGCAATGTCCAATCGGAAACAAACAACTGTTTATCAGGCTAAATGTTAGTAGCAATGACATTATCCAGTTTAATACAATATTCCTGAACAGTTGAAACCTTTGGTAGCCAGTAAACAGGATGTGGTCATCTCATCTAACTCATATGTCTTACATTTCTCATTCCAAAAATGTTTATTAGCTAACCTTAAGATGATTGAACCTACCCCAGATGGGTTTTTTTGTTGGTACTTCATACTTTTTAATATTTTTTATATTTTACATGATTTTAGTCAAAGCCAAATTATCTCACTATATTGGCAGTTAATTTGGCTTGTTGAAATAATTTGACTAATCACTCAAAGAAAGTAAAACATGACTAGAAATAAGATACATAATCTTATAAGTAATTAATTAAATGAACAATTTAAGATATATAAACTAGATATGAGCTTTTACTTGCCAAGACTTTTGCCAAGGTTTTTGCAGTAAGTGTATTCACTGCACACACTGTGCTAAATGGTCTGGAAGTTTTGCATGCCAGTAAAATCAATGTAGTCTGGTGTACAAGTTAAACTGATTTGTGTTTCTTCAACTGTGGACCACAGTGCCAACTAGTGGAGTAATCAGCTGACTATTCTGTGCAGCCCACTATTGCATGCTTGCGATTTTGTTGTATTATGAAATGCATGTGATCAAACCGTGAATACTGTCTAGCAGTGATGAGTAGCTGTTTGTAGGATATATGAGCTCTACCTGGTTGAGGTGCAGAGTACAAGTTCTCCTGCAGGAAGGGCATGGCCGCTACAGCATTTAACACCCTACAAGGGCTCAGCTGTTCCTCCCCTTCGAAGCGCCCAGCACTGGCACTAAGACGATAAAGACGAGGCGTGAAGTTGTACTTCCCTGGATCTACATAAACACACACACACATACATACACAAAATATGTTTAAACATTCCAATCCTTTTTTGCCTGAAACTCCAGGCTTATGTTTCAATCAATTATAGAAAAAAATGGATTACTCAATAACTACGTTTGTCAGTTGAGACAAGAATGAGAAATTATCTGGACCCGCCAATGTCCATTAACATTATAGCTGCTGCTAACAGCTAATCAATGTTCCTGATATGTTTAGTAATCCCTTGACCAGTGAAGAGCCACTCCTTGATATGTAAAATGAGCTCAGGACTGGAACAGAAGACCAATTCTTTGGCAGTCAATGTGTGAAGCAAGATGTTTTCTAATTGCTTTTGAGAATCTGACGTTGCAGTATAGTCGTACCTTGTAGCATGCAGTCGTATGCCTTCCTGTCCTGCTGACCAAGCGCATCCCAGAACTCCTGTGGCTCTGAGCCTTCCTCTACCTCTTGCACCCTTAGACTGCTGTTGCTGTTCAAACCCAGCTCTGGTGGATAGCTGTAACACAAACAACATTGTTCACATCAAGCCTGCAGGCAGATATCAGTAACCGAAATACAACACTGTGGACAACTTTGGAATCACTGAGAATACGACTATGAGTGTGAAATCTGTACAGAATAAAGTTAAAACCAAGTAAACATCCTGAATGCCTTACAGTTCTCAAGTAGTGATCAAATCAGACAACTCCACTGTATTCTATTGTTTTGTGTTTTCATATTGCACCGTGGTCCTGGAGGTACAGTGTTTGGTTTCACTGTGTGCTTGTATATAGTTAAAATGACAAACACCATTTTAACAAAACTTTTTTAGACAATTGCAGTATGTTATTCATCGTTTAATCGCTTCTTGCTATTCCAAAAACTAAAGATACATTCTGGCATCCTGTTTATAATATTTAAATGTAATTATAAAATAATGTAACAAAATGTTGCACTGAAAATGATTCCTAGCTTTTGCACGATGCCACACCCACATTTGTTGTTTATGAGCTGATGACTTACGTCTGTGTGAGACGCTCCACAGTCTTCTTGGCCACCTCTCGAGCTGCGGGATGAGACTTGCAGCCGTGCCACAAGTACAGCTGCCTCTCACACACGCCCAGTAGGAGCAGGCAGGCACGAGAGCGCAGACTGGCACTGGAGCACTCCACCTCCAACAGGCACCCTTCCGCTGCTACCTCACCGCGCACACAGAACAGCCGCCACCCACCTGATACACAGCACACACTTCTGTTAGAGTCCTTTCAGGGCTTTACACTGAACTATGCTTTACTGCAGATGAATACTGCCATGTCCTCATTAACCTCGCTAAACAGAATTTTGGATGTAAATATGAAAGCGGCGGCAGTTTTTTTATTCACGAGGACCAGCAAACTGTTAGGACTGATTTTCTTGTCATTAAGGGAACACTTGATAAGTGTAATGAGTCGGGTTTTGTGCATCATGCGCATGTGTGTATACGTTGTGGCAGGGGAGAGGTGGAGACGCTACCTTCCTCTCCAAAAGTGGGCACGTGCTCCCCACTGATTATGCACAGGTGTGCAGGCAGGGCATTGTGCCCTTATAAACTGGCTCTCTCTCCAGTGTGAGGAGGAGGAGGAGGAGGACATGTGGCCTACACGTCACATGCTGGAGAGAGAGCGTGGGATGAGGAACCTATTTAAGTTATGTTTTGGTTCGTTTGTTTCATTTCTGTGTTAAATAAAGTGAACAGGCTGAGTCTCCCTCCCCTGGCCAGGCCACACTGACAAAGCCAGTTATTAAAAAATGGCATGGATGTCAATGCATGGGTCACTTAAAGGAAAGCTTTAGAGAAAAATTAAACGTACACATACAACGTTTTTCTTGTATTAGCTGTAACTCATCAGCTGTGATATGACTGGTGTCCAAACTTTGCGTCTCTTTTTTCATTTTTATGGTAAATACATCCCCAAAAACTTCTCTCAACCTGCCCAAACTGCATTCAGCTCTCTAATAAGGTCACACTGATATTGATGTAGTATGAGACACAGTATGGCCTACTGTAAAGCAAAACATGAACAAAACTTCACTGTGTAGCTGAATGCAGCCAATTCAGACACAAATTCATATGTGATAAAATCCGCTCATCATATAGGCATATGGATGTTGTAAACAGAAGAAGCACGTGTATTCTATCCATTTGCCTGTGAGACGTCTGTGCACACAAACGGGAGCCGGATTCAGAAGGAAGCCTGAATTTGGCACAACACTACAGTGGCTGCCCACAGTGTTGTGCAACACAGACGTTTGTTCATGTTTACAGTTCACAGCGAGTCATTCTCTTTTCTGCGCCACGTTGACAAGTTTGTGCAAGCTTAATAAAGACCTTGATGTGTTTTGAGCAGGCTGAGAGTATATTTGGGGATGTATTTATGGTAAAGCTTTCTCGTGTTTGCTGGTCACATGATTCTTGATGCTCCTGTGCTAATCTAAAGCAGCAAAGGCTACACACTAAACCTAAACAAGCCATTTCTGACAAATATACATTTGTGTGAAATAGCCTTTTTTTGCCAAGCTGCTTCTTTACAAACAAAAATGCACTGTAATATTCTATAACGCTGACTGGAGGTTTTTCGTCCTGCACTGCAGCACAGGACACAGTAGTGGTGCTATCTATTTGTTACAGTGTGTTTGTTGTAGCTCTAATGCGAGAGCGCATGTCAGACTGAGTGCAGTTGTTGAGACCTGTGTTGTTGGCAGCATCCTCCCTGCAGCCTCTGTGGATGACAAGTCCTCCCTGAAAGAGCTGCAGAAAACAGGGTGGCTCTTTGCCCTGGGAGACCAGCACCTGGGCCCCCTCGTGGTTCCCCAGCTCCACAGTCATCAGAGCCGACGTTCCTCGCCCACTCACGCTGGAGTGACGCCCCTGCCAGAAGAAACAGGCAGTGCGCTCTCTCCCTGGTCCTGAGGCACTCACCTCACCGGGCTTCTGCCTTTTACCCACTGCAAACAGTATATTATACAAATTACTAGTTCAGCAGTTTAAAGAGAATTACAACAGTGGATTCCAAAGCTGAAACTGGAATTCCCTCTCCTGCATATTTTGGAGTTTTCCTGCTCTGACACACTTGATCCAGCGGAGTTGAAGTGTGTGTGTGATTTGAGAGGTTTCTGAGTTTACCACAAGCAAGTTGCCATCAAGTGTCTAATAAAGTTGCAATCACAAGTGGTAAACTCAGGCAAGCTGGAGCTCCTACTGTATATGCGGCTTGAACAAACTTTCTTCTCCTAGCTCTTTTTTTGGGTGATCAGTTGAATCACTTATTCCCTGCGGATCTTGAAATCTTGTCCTATAAGACTTGTGAAGGTTTTGACCATCACTTCCCCTCTTGCAGTACCAGATTATTCATAACCTCAATCACTTCCTGAAAAATGTTTCAGATCGTGAAATTCTGCTGGAAGGGGCCACAGACATCAGTGACTGGGACTCCAGGACACCATAACTGTTCTCACAGTCTCTGCATGGGTAGGATGGCTGTCCCTCTCCATCATCACTTAGTACGATGATAGCTAGAGTGTCAGTTAACCGATTTGATAAAACTGGCAGTTTCTTCTAGTGTGTTGACCTGTCCGATGACATCCAATGAAGGTCTTCACAAACCCAACACATGCTTGTAAATGACACCTGGTTGCAAATTGCTTGTAAATTTTGTTGATTTTCTAAGTGAAAATAAGTTACACAAACCTGAGTTAATAGGTGCATCACCAGCTAGTATATATCCCCCTCTTATACCACATGAATTCAGCAGACAAAGCTCACACTGGTCCACCCCAAAGAAAACACATGTTGTTTACCAGATGTAGTTATGATTGGGCTGATTAGTCTGAACGCACTAGAGCAGGTACAACACATACAACATATGCAGGCATTGGTTGGAAACTACACTACCCAACACGTATCACTCACCCACACTGGTGATGGAGTACTTCCAGCGGATAACGTAGGTGTCGCCTTCATGCAGCTGACCCACACTCTCTGCCGGGATCTCGAAATCATCAAACTCTCGGATGTGCCAGGCGTCCACTGCCACTGTGGCTAATTCCGCCTGCCGCCCATCTTCAGAGCGGACCAGTCCATAACCTCTCTGCACGTCCACCCCCTCTAAGAGCATCTTCAAGGGGTTTTCACCTCCATCCAACAGGGCTCTCACATCACACGGCTTCAGTTCAGAATCGCTGGTAAGCGTGCAGGGCTGGTAAACCGGACTCTGTGTTGAAAGATGCGTAGGCTGGTGTAATGTGCCATTTAAAAAATTACTATAAAGACATTTGACAAGTATGTAGGAGGAAGTGAACCGAGTAAGTCTGGAGTTCTTTGCGATAGGAGCATAAAAATCTGCAATCCACTGATATGAGGGTGGTGTCAGGGTTGGAGTGTTAAAGGAAAGCTTTTGGAATAAAGAGAATTTATAAAAATTTTCATCTAACCCAGATGTAATTCATCACTCAGGACAATGAGTCAACACTGAACATTTTAGTGTTTGTTAGCATCATAGCCTTACAGCTTCAGCACTAAACTAAAGAATTGGGCACCAAACATCTCTTTGACCACATCTGGAGCGAGCTGACATTTTTTGACTTTTACATTTTTGAAAATAAAATTTTCAAAAATGAATTCCAAACTAAAATGATTTAATTTTCTTTAAAATTCTTTAAAATTGTTTTACTATATTTTGCAAACATATTAACTATACATATTACAAACAGCTCTTCCAGCCACATGTGTCCTTCATTTAGTACTTCATTCAAAGTAAAAAGAATAGAACCACAATAAAAACTGAATCGAGTTGTGGTGAAACTTGAGATCTGGATCACTTCCTGAAGATTTGTACTCAAATCAAGTCACTCAGAGGGACTCTTTGCTGAAACTGTGGTACAGTTCAGCCTCACCTTCATCTCCTCCGCTGCTGGCTCTTCCTTTAGCGGTTTACGTTCGGCCCAGTCCAGAAACTTCTCCCTGAAGAGAGCTGTCTCATTGTGCTCTGAAAGCCTACCAAACAAAGCCCAGCTTGGCCTGCCCTCACCCTGCCTGCTCATACGCAAACACAGACAAAAACAGCAGGAGAGAGTGAAGCAGGTGAGAGACCCAGAGCGTTCAATTCACTGCCTAAAGTCACCAGCTGGGGGCAGCACTGTATAGTACCGTGATGAAGGCACTCATTTCATTATCATTATCGCTGTATTGAAATTTTCATATCAGTATAAATCAAATCAGAATTTAGACAGAGGTTTTTTGGTCTTGCCAGCTGAGCACTATGAATGAAACATGGCCAAAGGTTGTGCATGTAAAAAAATATTTGTAAGTTCTTTAAACAGTATTAAAGCTGCTACGTTAAACCCAACAGAACAATGACTCACGGAGGGATGTCCTTATTGGTTAAAAGGGGGTCGAGGGGGTTGACCCTGCAGGTGCTGTAATCATAAGCTCCACCCCAGAGATGTTTGCCCAGCTGCACGGCCACCTTCCTGTCACTCAGTGCCACATCCTTCCCCGTCCACACATACACTTCAGGGCCAAAATCAAACACCAGTGCCTGACACACACACACACATCAAAAGAGATATAAGTGTGAGCGCCCTGGTTGTAAATGATATGTTCTAAGTGTTAATAAGTTAACACATCCTCTAGAGAAAACACACTCCTGCATATTTTAATACACAATTATTGTTAATTTGCTGCATTTAATATATTGGAAAAAATAATATATATCTAAACTGTGGCCAGAGCAAACATTATGGCATATTCTACATATGTGCATATTGTAGAACCTCAACAGTGTACAGTACTTTTGTACATTTAGTTTAATCCTTTCTCACTCATAGCTGAACAAGATGACTGAAAACATTTGTGTTTTGTTTAGGTAGAATACAAGATATTTTCTAATAACAGGTTGATTTATTTTTCATAAACTCTGGTCAGATATCAGTTATTGTCAACACCAGTAATGTGTTATCACAAGATGATGTGCACTAGTCCAGTCGTTTGTCTATTCTCCACTAACTTAAAACAAAAGCTGCTAACGAAACGTTTTAAGGTGCAAAAACTATGACTGATATTTATCACAAAAGATGACATGCAAGTATACAGTAAACAAGCATTTTGACCGTTTAAGGCACTGTCTAAAATAGGCATAACATGGTTGTTGTTGTTTTTTTTTTTTAGTTTTATTTCTGATGTATTTAGCTAAAAGAAGGTAAAATTACATTAGATCACTTGTAGTAAAAAAAGTGGCTTCCCTTGAAGAGTTAAGGGAGGATGTGTGACGTAATATGATTTTGCCTTTTTTAGACAGTTTCTAGATCGTCCCTTAATGACAAACGCATCAGTGATATGTGCAGTATTTCGGAAACACTATATTAAGATTCATTAAGCAAAATTTAACAAAAACATTTTTAAATATGTATTTGTTTGTATCCTGTTCTTTGTCCTTTAGGAGTGGAAAAAATAATATTCATAGTAATAGTAATAATATTCATGAGACATTTATTAATAAAGAAGGAGGGAAAGACAAAACATCCCTTACATATATATATATATCATCAAATATTCTAGACCTGCTTGCCTTTTTGTATATATAGTCAATAGAACAGTTATTACAATAATGTGTTGTAATACCGAAGATATAAATGGCACAGTGAACTGTTTGAAGCAGTCATGTAGACAGTAATGTCTGACCTCTTTGGAGTTGAGCAGGGCAACACTGGGGATGGAGGCCCATGCCTCCTCATAAGGCATCAGCTTACCGTCCACTAGCCTGTACACACCGTTAGACTCCACAATACCACTCTCATACAGCTCATCTTCCTCCGGATCCCCAGCAGCTACACAGGACACACACAGAACAGTCAAATGTCTAACATTCAGTAGGAGAGGCGCTGCAAAATGCTGTTTCTCATTTCCCTAAATGCAGCCAAGTCACGTCTGACATAAGGTCTATTAAAGTAACCTCAAAAAGAGCTGCATAAGTGTTCAGACTGTGTTCAGACTGCAGGCAAATCAAATTGTTTCTGAAATCAGACCCTTTGAGATGGCTGTCCACACTGTTATTTGTAAGTGATCAGATTTGGATTTGTATGTCCGGACATCACCAGCCTATTTGTGGTAATGACGTAAATGCCAGTAAATACATAGCCATGCTGGTGAAGTGGCTTTCATACACGGAAGCAGGAGAAATGGAGGGGCATCATTTCGCTCTCCAAGCAATCTCTCTGTCAAGTCACGGAACTCTTCCTGAATCCCAGCACATCTGTCGCTACGGATTTGACATTGTCATTGTTTGTCACATTGCGAGTGACGCAAAAGACACTTTGAGATCTCATTTCAAGCAGCCAGAGGGTCCAGACAGAGAAGCAACTGTAAAAATCTGATTTCGTAACATTCTGCCATGAATTGCCTACGAGGAAAAAATCCTTTGTGCAATAGGTCCCCAAAATTACAAACACAATAGCCTTTATGATTTATGGTTATTAAGTTGGCTTAGTCTAGACTGAATGACATCAGGGCAGACTAGCTCAGCAGGGGAGATCACCACGGTCACTGCAATAGCCATGTTTCTATTACTGCAGAGATCTTAAAAGGGACATATTATGAAAAACTCACATTTTCAGTTCTTGTGTACATACAAATGTCTTTGAAGTACTTACGAACCCACAAACTGTGAAGTAAGACAACCCAGTTTTTGTGTGGCCTGATTATATCAGGAAACATGAAATTCCAAATGGCATTCAGATTTGGGGCTCTCCTTGTTATGTAAATTGGAGAACTGATTAAAATAAGATCCATTCTAATGTAAAGTCGCTCCCCCACAGTCAGAGTCTATCAGGTGGCATGCACTCAGTGCACATATGACTAGATGTGTTTATTGACCGTGTAATGGCTGTTCCTAACTCGACAGCTGCGCTCCATGTGCACAGGGTACATGATGTATTTGTGTGAGTGTGTGTGTGGGTGTTTGCCTGTGTTCAGCACCTGTATATTCTGCCTGTCCTCCGAGAAGGTTCCAGAACTCTTTGGCGAAGCGGTTGTCTGTGTTGATTCCCTCCTCCAGCACAGTGACCTGGGGGGCCTTACAGCCGAGGTCTCTCTTAGCCTGGACATACTGTGCCATCTCTGAGCCCTGTCACACACCCACATGTGGAACACACATTTTAGATTAATCTAAACCATTCTAGTAGCTTCTGATGTGTGGCACTGACCCAGCTGTAATAACAGTGAACCGTACAGAACAATAAAAGACGTGAAGCCCAAAGGATCGCTCTGCACTTCAAACTGCTTTAATGGGAGAAGGCTGGGCTGTAAAAACCCTGAGAATAAAATTGGGCTGGCACATCAATGCACTGAATGTGTGTTTTTATATATCAGGTAGTGCTAATGACGCAGTTTGATTGGTTGAGAAGCACTCATCTTTGGAAGCCCCCCAACTCTTAACAATAACACATAATACTAATAATAAATGCATGTATTTAACACATGGGATTACATCACTTCAGAATCGGTTGTATAGTGGTGTGCAAAGGTTTGGTCAAATCATATACCCTCTTGATCTTCTGCATGATTTTCAATTAAACTGTTAAATCTTATTCCAATATATTCAACTCAGTAAACCAACAGTAATTTATTTATTCATTCATCCTTTTGGTTTGCAGGGGGCGATGCTGAAGCCTATCCCAGCACTCACTGGGTGGAAGACAGGAAACACCCTGGACAGACCGCCAGTCCATCCCAGACAAAAAGAATTGTTCATTAAAAGTCTCTGAAAATGACGTTTGTATGTGTGTTCCTTGTAAAGGGCGTGTTCAGCTATTTCCACTTGGAATTAAAAAAACAAAACATGTAATTTGACCAGGGGGTTCAAACTTTTGCATACAATTGTATGTGTGCTTTGTGCTTGGTATCGTTTTTGTTTTGACAATGACATCACAGAATAACGAGGTATTAAAACGCTGTGTGGGCTAGTGGCGTGTTTTTCAGCTGCTTTCATCTATAGACAACAATGCAAAGAAATGAGCTTGAGGGAGTTTGAAAAGGTGCCATGTGAACACCTCCTTAATGGGCAATATTCTATTGTTTGTGCTTTTTGTGTAAGATTTGTTAGGAGTTATTGTTAGGAGTCTAACCACACTAGGCCAGTCAGTAATCCCTGGCTTGACTACAGCTGACTATTACTAAGACTGTAAATGTACAAAAGGGATACTTCTATAAGATAATATTTGACCTGCACCCCGTTCTGTCAGATTCTGAGAAAAAATGTGACAGCAGAGCTACATCAAAATCCAAACCTGTGACAGCAGAACAACTAACCAAGCTGGAATTAGCCAGAAACAGACCACAGTTTGGCAAACAAGCTAGACAGAAAAAGCGCTTTATAGACAAAGTGACATGGAAATGACATTAATCTGGCAGGTATTGAAAAGGTTGAGCCACTGCAATGGTTTCATAGCTCTACCAGTAACACAAAAGGTTTTTTAGTGGAAGAAATTGATAATATTGAAGCTTTTGATACAAAAGCTTCTCGGGCGTCTTTTACTTCATTTTGCTTGTTACTGTATTTTACACAACTGTTGTATAAAAGTATAAGAACAATGGAGAACATTATGTCGGAGATGATCAATTGTACGTAACTTAGACTTGTGCCTGCAACCAAATCACATCGATGTTCTAACAAACAACCTTGAATGTTCTATTACTTAACACAATACTCTGACCACTCTTTTTATTAATGTTGTTATTTCTGATAGCAGCAATTTTTTCATACCTGGCTCTCTTGCTGACCACTTGGTGCTTAATAACAACAATGGCCACCTAATTTAAAGCTGCTGGTAGAAAGAATTCCCCTGTCCATGATCTGCCAACAAATGTATGGGTTCGTAGCAACTGTTGTGAGGTTGGACAGGTTTTATAGCAAAAGTCCCAATCAATTAGAAATTGTAGTGATTGTTTGTTTAGAGCTGTATATTGTTAATTGTTATATTGTACTTGTTAGAAACTTGTAGTCTGGGAGGTAGTTCAGAGTAAGAATTTCATTGTACAGTGCAACTGCTTGTTGCATATGACAATAAACTCTTGAATTTTAGTTGCTATATATATAAGTACTACATAAGTTTCCAGTTTAAAATGCTTGAGCTAGCTTGATCACGCAATAAAACAGAACATCTGATCTAACAGTGTGACCTTTCACACTTTTCACACTTTCATAAAAAGTAAACTATACTTACAATTAACAAAGTGCTCCATTCTAGACAAAGACTAATTTGCGCGCTACAGTTTCTCATTAGGCTAAATGGGACTTTTGCCCATGTTTTGTAAAGCCTGACAAACTTGGCAACAGGTGCTAAAACAGAACACATGGATGGGTCAGTTGGCAATAACGGATATCTGGATGACTGTCCGGGACCTAATTGCCTTCACTTGTTCTAATCTTTGTGAAACTGTAGTTTTAGAGCAATAGAGCCCTCAGGGTTGTCATGAATAACATCTCAACTATGATGATCTACAGTGTTTCATAACTCTGACTCAGGAGAGCTGATGTCCAGCACAGTTTAGAAGCTTCCCAAGCCAAACACACCCACTACACCTGGTAATAAACAGATGAGTTAAATCAGGTGTGTCTGAGCAGAGAAATGTGCTGGACTTCAGCCCCGAGGATCTCCCCTGATCAACAACATCTATGACTAAATCACAGCTATGATGTTATTCACAACCACACACAACACACATGGTGTATTACTTATACATGCAGATGATGCATTCAGGCTGTACCTTGGCTTTCTCAATAACATTGGCAAACTCTCCACACCAGAGGAAGCAGTGTTTAGGGGTGATCAGCAGAAAGCAGTCTCCACTGTTCAGAGAGCGGGCTGTCGGCTCCACCAGACGCACCTGAACGTGCCTACGCCCTGCACAGACAAACACGTATAAAACATCACTTCATAATTCTGATAGCAGTCATAATCAATTCAGAGTGGAAAGTTTCCTCACCTAAGCATAACGCAGTACTGTGCAAAAGTCAGTCAGCCCCAGTGCCGGGCTGGGATCTACATTTAGCCCTGGAGTTTTGTCTAGACCAGCCCACTACAACCACAGTGACCACATACACCCACCCACCACCATAACTCCCAAAACCTGCACACCAGGAACTGTCACATTTCTCTCAATGCTCAGTCAATTTGCCCAGTCAGACCACTTTTAATTTCTTTACAAGCTATTATTTTTTTTCAGGAGCAGAAAAAGCAGAAAGCCCTTATTTCACAGAAGTCAAATAAGTATTTTAAATCATCTCATGAAACGTGAATAACTTTTAATAGTTTTTTTTTAACAAATAAATGAAGGGTGGTTTTGGATTTTTTAATGGTTTTCAAATCAGTTGCTTCTATACATGGATCCCTATATAAAACCTGGTCATTAAGAAAATGGTACCCTTTAAAATGACTTGTACACCAAATACATACATTGGTTTAACATTGACATCCATATAATTCTTTGCCAAAAATAAATACAACGAATCCCAGGCCAACCTGAAGATCCTTTCACAATTGAGATCCTTTTAAAATATCTCCATTACGAACATAATCTAATGACCTCTATACTTCTCCTCAACTCAACCCAACTTCATCTCCTCCTTCAACTCTGGCCTAGGTGTCACTGACCTTTGATGTGGATGAGCATGAGCTTGTGGAAAGGCACGGCGCTGTTGTTGGTCACCACATCAGTGGATTTGATGCTGCGCAGGTTCACTTTCCTGAAGTTCTCTTTACTGGCCAAACCAGCCAAGGCACAGTCCGCCAGCCTTGAGTGCTTGGCCACTGAGAACCCAGCAGCAAGAGGGACACAACAAAATGCATAGCATTATTAGCTATATTAATTTCAAGAAGCTACTTAGAGATGAATTTAACATTTACATGATTTAGGGACTCACTCCGCTCCACTTGTATCCTCTTGGTCTCCACGGCTGCTACGTTGAGTCTTTGCTCTGTGTAAGCCTGCTTGAGGTCGTCCCGCGCTGCCAGAGCGCGCAGAGGGTTTTTGGAGCCCTTCGTGTTGCGGGATGGCCTCACAGCCCGTCTGTGATTTGCCATTTCTGAAGTTAACCTGAGAAAGAAGCAGAAACATTGAGAACCTGAAAACAATACACACCTGTGAATAAAAAACAGAAAGAGAAAATGCAGGCGAGAGATGATGAAAAGGAGAAAGAGAGAAGATATACTGCCCACCAGAAGTGTGGAGACATCATTTTACTTTTCAACTAAGTAAGAAAAAAAACTAAAAATGTTTAATAGCATAAGCAGTTATTAACAATAGCTAGTCTACACAGTCAGGGATTTTCGCCCAGGAATTTGGGAACCCCTAGAGGTCCATGGTGGCACAGCAAATGGGAATGTTGGTTTAAAATTAAATAAAATATTAAAAATATATAGATTTTTAACAAGCAAAAAGAGAAAATACTTTACTGTGATATCATAAGTATACAATGTGACAGTAGTTCATATTTCCATTTCATAATTACTGAATGGATCATGTCAGATGATAAACATTATGACCAAGGAGGCACCATGGTCAGTGCCAGAATGAACAGTTTGTTGTGACGCATTACACGTCCAGAGGGCCTGGTGTCATTCCACCTCCACCCCTACCGCACAAACTGCAGGACCTCAAGCTGCATGGGATGGATTATCGCAGGACACCATTACAACCTCTACAACTCCATGCCGGGATGTCTGGCATGTTGTGTTAGTAAACATGGAGACCCGATGCCATACTGAGTGACACTACCTCTGTATGGGTAGCTCAATAAATATTGACCAGAAAGTAAAAGAAAGAAAAAAAGAAAGGATAAATGAATGAGATGAACAAATACTGATGCAGTTGTGTCTCACTTTGGTGTGTCAGACTGGATGGTGCTGAAGTCCTCCTCCTCGTCCAGCAGCAGGCTGGTCCTTGGGGTTGTTGGGGAAATGCACTTATAAAAGCGGCTGAACGTCTCTTCATCATCCAGAGCCATCACCTCCTTTTCCTTCTCCTCCAAAACCTCGATGGTGGAGGGCTTACTGCTCCCCATGCCTGCAGAAACGTTCACACAGGAGCATGACCTTACTGTTCAAGCTGTACCTCTTACGTTTCTAACACAGTACTGCAAAATAAATATGCTGAAATAACCTTTGTTGTGCAGTTTGTCTAAAAACGACTCCAGTTTGTCAAGCCTCTTGTCTCCCTCTGCATCAGGTCGAGTGGAAATCTCTGCAGAAACAAGGAATATTTCTCTCACAACACATATTCCTACCACACCACCACATCTCACCACCTACTGACTCATTTCCTTTTTTGCTTCTGCTCAAAAGTTAAGAATAGCCTGTATAAATGAATTTTGTTATCGGATTCATCAATACATTAAACAATGTATGTAAGAATGATCATTTGGTGCCCACCAGGGTACTCCACACTAGGAGAGTAGACTTAGAGAGTTTTGTTTTAATCAAATCAAACCTGCTTCTAAGTATGAACACAGCATAACACACCCAGTTGAATTCAGAAAAGGCTTGTGATTAAGATGATTCCATGGAGCTAGTACCACAGACCACAGACATGTGCTACATACAGTATTTCTTAAATTGTATTTTTCCTTCAGGTCCATTTATGACATTTGTGTAGTTTTATGTTTATTGTGCAAAAAACATCCAGACTGAAGTACTACTTAAAACCTCAGCAAGGCTGGGCAGCACCAAAGTGCTGTTGGGTGAATAGGAAGATCGATTATTTTGTAATATCACAAAATCAATGAACTTAATAATCACAAAATATCTCCCAATATCTGGATAATCTTTAACGATGATTTCCCAGATTATCCTGCGGTGTGGAGTGTCCAGTCTTTGCTCCTCTGATCTACTCCTAGTCCAGTTGGGTTGGCCTGATTGTGAATCATACATATTAAACATGTTCAAAATGTAGAATATTTAGTATCCCGTAGTGTGGGGTGGACGCAGATCCTGAGCTGAGCTGAATGGATCAACGGCAACCAAGCTAAATGAAACTTTGTCAGTGTGACGGGACAACTTAAAAGCATGGTGGAGCCAAAACATACCACAACAGAAGCAACAAAGAAAGCAGTTGTGCTGAAAATTCTGTGCAGAAAGCACACACAACCTCGCTGTCATACACCATGTGTGTTCAAAGCTAAAACCACGATAATACGTGAAAACACCTGCACTATAGTAGTTTGCAAAAAACTCCTGTAAGAATGTGAAGTATTTTTTAGGACTCGTGTTTGTGTGCATAATCTGAAAGTGTGTGGTATTTCATTCAGGGCATATGGTGTCCTGTTGGAACATTGTTACCTATTACACAAGACTATCTTTCTGAAAAAGCAAGGTAATGTTGATCTTTCATCATCTCCAAGGTATTATTTAAATAAGCAGGTCAGGAGCTCTCCAGGACCATGAATGAGAAAAACCGTTCTAGACCGTGTGAGAGCTTTACCTTCTAAAGGCTTGATTGGTGTGCTGTGGCTTGATTTCTTGCTGAGGATAACAGGCACGTCTTCTCTGTTGGGGGACACCAGGCCTGGTGGAAAAATAAAATCCCTACAGTCAACAGAAGACTCACTGGAGAAAATCACCATCACGATGAAGAAATCATTTCAGCACATTATATTCCGGAGGAAATGTACAGAGCCAACATAACTCAATCTGAACGTGTTTATACCTCTCTTGGCCATGCGTCCGGCCACTGAGAACTGTGTGGAGTCGTTGGCAGCTCCCTTCCCTTTGGTCTTCCACTGCTCCTCCTTCTCCTGCAGAATCTTCATCCGCTCAGACAGGGACATCTTCGTCTCCACATCGGCCGATGACTTCTGCAGAGAGACAGAGGGACACTTCTGTGAAGGAACGTGTTTAGCCATGCGTTTGCTTTATTATTTATTTGTCTAATTGCATAATCACAGTTAATTACATAATGCATTACATTTACACCTGTAAACGTTCTCCCTGAACTGCTACCTCAGCCTTACCTCTCACTTTCTTCTGCTCTCAGCTTACTGTACTGTGAAACATCAACTTCACACACTTTAAATGCACAGTCCATTTACTCTGTCTGTAGTTTTATTACTATTACTGGTCCATGTTTTTTTTCCCGGTTAATGGTTGTACAGTTGTATAATTACTGTGTATTGTACAGAAGAGTTTAGTACAGAGTGTATAGAGTTTGTATAGTTGTTTGCCGGTATTTGTCAGTCTGCACTGTTGTCTGCTGTTGTTGTATGTTATCCTGGAGAAACTACATTCTACTTCTACATTTCATTTTTCTTTCAACATGTATGTAATAAGAAAAAATGACAAGAAAACTGACTTTCACTTTGACTTACATTCAGTTTGTATTCCATATACTAAGGAAGAGCAACAATTATTTCACAATCCATTTTTCTGGGTATATTGTGAAAATCACCAGTACTTAAAAACACTGACTAACTAAAGTGAGCAAATTTAGACCCAATTGGATTTAGTGCAGTGTAGTTTGTACAAGGTCAATAAAAATACTGTATTATGGTATTTAGGTTCTATTTTGTCCCTTCCAACTTATTACATCTCAGAAAAAAACTAGATACTGTTAAGCATATTGTGTATTGGGTAAATGTCTTAAAGTATTCTGATATAATACTTCTGCCATATCACCCACCCATACCCTACAGACATTTCCAGGTCTGCCCTTTTGGCACAGTGTCAAAACATTGCATTGTGTACAATCTTAAAAAACTCTTAACACTCTCACCAGACAAACATGTATCTGACATTACATTAAACTTTCTCAGCCAAAAAAGCTTAATTATACATGAAACACATCAACCTCCAATATCAAAGAGCAATTCCACTGATTTTCCAAAAGTTCCTGTATGCAGTAAATAATGTCATTCAGAGCGGTGTGATGCTCCACTCTAGAGTCAGTGTTGTGCTTTGGACATCCCAAGCAAAATTTCTGGCAGCAGCGGTTTCCCCGAAAAACCTAATTAACAGTGAAAGTATGTTATTGCGGGTGATGGGTGATCTGTAAAAATACACTCATTTTAAATCTTGGATACACTGTCATGTCTATACTAACTAGTCTACTCTGACGATACATTTAAGCACACTGAACAAATTTAAAATACATTTCTGTAAATGTAAAAACAGCAGTGTTAACATATATATGTATGGTTTATAACCATAAAACAGATATTAACCATTAAACTGTCCAGTATTTTGATGGAGAAAATACTTTTATTTTTATTTTATTTTTTTTACAGGGAACTAAGATTTTTAAATGTTTTGCCTGATGTGGCTATATGTGTGTAGACACCACTGCCCCCTGGTTCTTATCACCTTCCAACATATCTAAAACAGTTTCTCTACAATTAACCATCTCACAACAAAACACTTCACACGAACGATTCTCTTTAGGTCTTAATGACTTGGACATTCTGAAAAACTGCTGGAATTCCCATTTAAGCTGCTGATGTTCTTCAGCAAAGCTTAGAGGCGTGAGAAATAAATATCTGCCTCGTTCCGCTCACTAATGTGTGCTTATGAGAAAACGGCTCACACAAAGCAGTGTGGTTGGAGAGAGGCTTTAGATTTATGGGAACCCTGCTGCTACAGCTAAATTCTGCCATCAAAATTAATTACCACACATGTACAGTAAACCAAATGGCTCCATGAGAACTGCCAGGTTTTTAGCTATTATTAATATTATTGTGAATTCTGTTAGATCAGTGTTACAGCGTCCAGGCTGGCCAGCTCAAAGTCCTGCTAACACAGTGAGGCATCCATCTTTCCTTTACTTTTGCTCTCTTTAGTCTCCGTCATAAAGTTCTGTGGTGTTGACATCCTATAATAAATGTCTTTCCAAGGAATTCATGGGCCCTATCGTGGCTGCGCCTGGACCCATTAGGGTGGAAAACAACACCAGGCCTTTTATTCATTTGGCTGACGTGTTCCGGAGGGATTTTTAATTACCCCGACAAAAAACGGAGAAAGCAGACAAACCGCATGGGACTTTTAGGGTGAGCTGGATGTGAGCGAGGTGCAGAAAGGAGAACTGTCACTACTGCATTCTTCCAGTGTTCCTATCTACAGCGGCGCCTGCCAAAGACAAGAGGATTTTCAGTCTGGACAGAATGACCTGGCTTTCCATTCCAACATACACACATGCTTGCTTCTGCGCCATGTCAGAACGTGTGGTCTTACATATGTCCCATATCGTTGCTGTCCAAAAACAAACGGGTAGCAATACGTATTACATGCATCTTTCTTATGTGTAGCAAATCCTGTCACCTTCCAATGTGGTCATTTTTTGTTCATTAGCTTTTTTTTATCCCAGCTTCTCCCAAAATTAGGTCATGAACAATTTTAACCGCTTGCTAGATCTGCTCCCCCACCACCACAAGAGCCTACTGAGCAACGAAGGTAAGAACTAGCAAGTGCTTCCTCCAAGTAAAGTCGCAAAAGCTATCGCTAAAGTTAAGTCATCGGATAGCTCAACACACCTGCAGGACCACAAAATTGCCAATTCTATTATGTCTTAACAGATGCCAACACTGGCGAGCATCGTGCTAGGTGATGGGTGAAGGAGCACCATGCTACCCATCAAGGAAGAGCAAGGCCAGTTAAGCTCTCTTGGATTCCACAGATTGCTGTGGAATTAAAGCTGCAGTCTTCCATCAATAAGACCAACCCTAGAAGATGAGAAGTTTCTAATGTTGCTTCATGTTTCATGTGGGTGTGTTCAAGGTCACCCCTGTTGTTGCATGTGGGCGTGTAAATTATCCATCCATTGTCCAAACCATATTCTACATATCTATTGTCATTTTGTTGGCCATATGAACCTCAGTCATAGGTTCAAAATCTTTCCTCTATTTTTGTCACACCTTAGAAATTCAAACTAAAAACCAGTAGTAACATAAAGTACAGCGACCATTCTATATGACTATTTTAAAGAACTTGTTGGAGCATATTTATATTTGCTTAAAAAAATCTTGACTCGATTTGGTCGTTCTTTGACTGCTGCGTTGCTTCTTGGAACTACAGAGCTCCTACTTGAACTGACTGGTCTCCTGTTGCGCTGTCACCTGCTAATATGCACATACTGTTAGACAGTTGCTCCACTTGGGAGCCTAAATGGTAATTTTAGAAAATAATGAACTGACCAATAGTAATGTAGTAGAATACATAAATGAACAATGTTATTTGTACCTTATTAGCTTATGTATTTTATTGTATTACTTTGAGTCATTTTGGCATAAAATGTGATTGACAGCTGGCGTGTTCAGATGGTGTAAAAACATTTATAAGTAATATGTAATAAGACTTTTCTAAGGTCAGCTTCTGTAAAACCGTTTTGTTGGTCCTGACAGTGTAGGTTAGCTGTTTTCCAGACATTTGTGTCCTGGAAATGTAGTAAAACAAGCCCACAAACACAGTAAAATACAGATTACTTCATACCGGCCCCTGCAAAGACAGCCATGTGATTACATGTCTGATTGGGGACCCAACAGGAAAGCATAAAACAATTCAATTCAGTCCAGGTCCCAAAAGCTCCAACGAAACCTGGTCAAGAAGCATAAAGCCTCAGCAGGAATAAATCACCAGCCTGTCGTCGTTAGTCATCCACTGCCACGTTATGAATCAGGAACTTCATAAATGAGGTCCGTATGGAATGTAATAATCACAGGTAATGCGTCGCTGGGGGTGACCGCTCGACCTGCAAGTGTGAGAACGGACCCAAAGGAGAGAGCAGGAAAGAGGTTGGAGCCCCAGAAGACTGAGAAACAAACCCCCCTCTCCACCGACCATGTCCCTCAACATCTGGAACTTCTGGAACATGCAGTACTTGCAGGTGTCCCCTACCATGCCTGAGTGAAAAAAAGGCATTGAGCTTGTAAATTCCTGTCTTTAACGGTCAGAGTCTGGGGATGAATTATGTTTGGATTTTGAATTTTGCTGAGGTTGTGGTTTTTTTAATGGAAACTCAAACACATATTCATGGCACACACATACAGTACTGTGCAGAACTTAGAGATCACTCTTCAATTATTTCATTTCCAGTCAAAATGGCACTAAGTACAATTTATTCACTTTTCAGTGTCAGAAAAGGAGCAGAAAAGATACAGCACTGTGGAAAGGACTTCAGCACCTAAGTGCATTGTTTACAACCATTTATCTTCGCAGTAAGTGTGTTTGTACACTGTATGGTCATTAAAATGGCTTAAACATAAACATGAACACAGCAACACATCTTGTGGACTCGGCAATCCCATGAATTTCTTACATTCTATTAGGAGCACACCTGATAAAGTACTGAATAACATAATAGTGAACTGAACTGAATAGCCATACGGGGTATTGGATGATAACCATCAGTTACACTGGTTAAAGGTACACATATGTAAAAGCATTAATAAAACAAAATTTCCAGCCTGTTTTAGTGTTCCAGGCATGGTACCTGGTACTATTCTTGGTATCACCTACATCGTCGATACCAAAAGGTGACATAAAGCTGGTCAGAGAGAATCGTTACTTGAACATGTGTGCTAATGGTAGCTGCTAGGCTATCGTACCACCTTGCATCGCCTTGGAGTTACCAGAGTCGTCTCGTCATCTAAACTCCTTTTGTAAAGAAATCTCCAGGGATATTCTTTTACAACTCCAAAGTCTGCTCTTAGAAATTGGTTGGATTTTCTTAATTCCAAACACATGGAGTAAAACTTATTCAGCTTCTTGTAATAACCTGAAACATTTTTAGGCTGCACTTTTTACAGTGTAGATCTTTTCTCAGTTCTTTCTCACCTCTTGACATCTACACATCCTTTATGACTCTGAGTTGTCTATAACTGTTTCCTGTTCACAGTGGAAAAATGGACAAAAACACCTGTGGATGTTTTCAGATCTGAAGCAAGAGTGGAGCTTGTTTTTGTCCTCTCTCTCAAAGATGAAAGCTAACAAGTCCAGCAGGTCTTGCGCTGTTGTTAGGAGTCCTATTTTCCTTTAATTATTCAGTGTAGAATAAGAACCTTCTGTCGGACGCTTCTCTACCCAACCATTTTTGTAAACGAGATGCGTAAAAGTGAAGAACCTTAAGTTTAAATAAGCTCCACCTAATGTAAAGGTTATAGGCTGGTTAAACACTATTCCCAAGCCAAGAAACAGGAACATCTATTTGTGTATACACAAAAACCGCGTGTCAAGAGTCTTGGTGCTGGAGCCAATTATGGAGGGGAAATTCCAGATGGCAAAGGCGAATGAGAGTGAAAACACCGGTCCTGAATCCCCGAAGCCTCACAGGAAGGAACCGTTTTCCCTAGAACTAGTTGTGCCGGGGCACAGCCGCACGGTATTCCATTCCCGTTCCCAGAGGTGCAGTCATTTTCAAAGAGATGTATTAAAGAAAGGACAAAAAATACTCTTGGAGAGCAGCCAACCCAACAACTAAGAACAATGGCTCTTTAAACAAACAGGCCTGAGCCAATCTCCAGAGCATGAATTACTAAAATAAGCAAACAAATGAAATGAAAAGTTTTTCAATGAAGAGATGAATTATTCCCAACCACCATTAAACAGCAGGTCCACTCAAAAGTGCAGGCTCGTCATACACTAGCAAACACATGCAAATGAAAGCTACTCCCATACATGAAAGCAAAAGCACATGCATGGAAAGTTCAACAGGCACTCACCTGAGGGTAAAAGGCTAGAGGCTAGGCAGAGGCACAGAGGGAAAAGGGAGAGGACAGGACAGGACAGGTGCCTAAGGTGAGGAAGGAAGAAAAACAGACTGTAGAGGCAAAAGATCAAATGTCAGTTGGAAAACAGATTGAAAGGGAAAAAGCAATAAAGAGTTCAGCAGGAGGAAAATTAAGAATACTCAAGTCCTAACTTAATGTTTCAGATTATCATCAATACTACATATAAAAAGCAGGAGACATGCAAGTTCACTGCTGGATTTGTCCAGTAAATAAAATGTTGTGTAGACAATGTGACCCCTGATTCCCATCACCACCACTGTAAAGTTTCAGTTCCTCTTCAGTTAAACATTTTACACTGAAACGTTCAAAGTATGTTTACATCTCAGTACCAAATCATGCAGAAACAATGTCAAAATGGTGGACTTCCCCTTAAATTCAATTCTTCAGAAAGTCTAATAGCTGCGTAGCGGGTGATATGATGACATCTCAGCACTACCATGATAAATGATGCCCTGATAAGCTTTTCAGAATAGATCAGGAAGACTGACGGTAGTTCTTGAACACCAGCATGTTTTATTAATTTCCGGGACTTCTGACCGGCTGTTCGCACAGTTTGTGAAATCACTGCAGTCAGTTTTAATAGCATTAAAACAAATGTAACACTAAAGGTGCACTGTGTCTGTTCCAACTTCTCAAACTCCAAGCTCTTTTTCAAACTATTGTAATTTCGTTGTATTGTTCACCATTAATGTGCACTAAATAACCCATTCATAATCTCTCAGTTAGGCTCCAGGACACACAGGCAAACAAAGGATTTCATTAACAGGTGCATGTGGATTCAAGGCCCACATTTAAAGAGGAGTTAAAGCCACGGCATAAAGGCGAGAGACGAGGGCTGAACTGGGCTGAGGTCATTGTTTTGATTCTGGAGCTGCTTTCCCATAAGATGGCATTACCTCTGTACTTTCACCCTGCTCTGTTTTAACTGAGTTCACACTTCTCAAATACCCCTCCAGAGACAGAGAGAGAGAGAGAGAGAGAGAGAGAGAGAGAGACACTCAGGAAAATGACAGATAAAGAAAGAAAGAAAGAAAGAAAGAAAGAAAGAAAGAAAATTAGAGAAAATATATTGAAAAAGAAAAAAGAGAGCAAGAGAGAAACAAGAAGACAAAAGAGAGAAGATATACTAAGAAATTCATATATACTAAGAAAGACAGAACGAGTAACAAAAGAGTAAGAACGAGAGAGAGACAGAGAGAGAGAGAGAGAGAGAGAGACAGACAGAGAGAGAGAGAGAGAGAGAGAAAGGCTCCTCGGCAATGAAAGAGGGATTGAGAGAACGAAAGGACAAAGTGTTGAGGAAAATGTCTCAGACAGGATTTTGAGACATTCCCAGTAACTTGATTCATTTCATGTGCTGAAACTCGATAATCCTTAAGAGACAAGACTTCAGATGATGATGCATCACTTCAGTGAGTCACTCTCGATGAAACAAAGCATATAAACCGCTGCCAGAGCTGCAGACCCCAGCAGATGCAGATTTTCCAGACCTTCCAGAACGCACTGCATTAATTAGCAGCAACATTCCATCTTCTATCTGTAGGTGAGACTGTACTGCCAGACTGTCTGGTTGGTACATGACTGCCACAAACGGACAAAGGCATAGCACAGACACGCTAACAGGATGGCTTCAGCGGAGGCAATGAACACCATACGTTTCCACACTGCCTCTCTCTTCCTGCTTCAGCTCAGTTGCAGGTCAGACAGGAAGATTCTGATTTTGCCTACATTACTTTTACTGGCTCAAAGACCACGCAGTGGTTCAGATGATCGTCAATGCATGCTGCCCTCCCTGTTTCTACTTAACATCTTCTACATGCTTCATCTATAATGGAACCTGCAGGGAATGTGCAATTACAGCTTGGAATTCGGGGAACGGTGCATCACCATAGCCATGATGCTACTTGTGAAACTCAATCTATACACACATAACAAACTTGCATCATAACTGTTTTATGTTCCTTCCTCATGACAACATCTAGTTGCCTCACATTGTAGCCTACTGAAAAGACACTGGCTGCATCTCTCACAGCTCCGCCTTTATAAGATCACTAGCGCAGGTCGAGTATGTCTGCAGTGTGCGATCTTCCAGAGCATTAAGTGGCTTAAGTCTCCTTGTCATGTGCCATCAACAACAATAGCGTAGATCCTCAAAAGAATGCATTACAGATGGCTAATAATGTCTTTCTGACTGTAAGAATTAACTTTAGAAATGACTTTTTACTTCCACATAGAATAGGGGTTGACCGATTATCAGAGACAGTATCCAGCAGTTCTCTAATTATCGGAATTGACATTTGTTTTGGCTCTGTGTTAATTACACGCATATACGATGCACCCACAATCCACCAAACATGACTTTGTTGTCTGTCTTTTTTCCACCCCAGGCTGCTGGATTGGTTGAAATGTGGGCAGCAGCCTAGAAAAATCCATACAAACATGCATCATCGGTGACAGATGCAAGAGGGACAGAAACAGTGCTGCTTTTACGTTCATAGAGAGAGAATAGCTGAGAACATTTCATATCTTCTGTTTTATTGTTTCTCAATATGATAAGTCAGAGATGTCATAAATGAGGAGCCCGGGGAAATTTCATAATGCTGAGCATGGTTCTATTAACAGAGAAAGTCATTTAAGAAAAAGAGCCAGCTTGCTGGTGACGCTGCCAGTGGAGAAGGGTGGAGAAAGCCAGAACAAGCTGAAATATCACGTTTTGTGCATTATTAAGCCAAACACAGCAAACTATTTATGATACTTGTGTCAGATTTTGATAGTGATTTCAAGTGTATTTTTGAATTGACAATGTCGAAGTAAGCAATTTTCAAGTAATTTGGTCTTTTGCCAGTCTGGTCTTGTACAGCCAGAAATAACTGGCTGGCGGTGGAGCAAACATGGCCACTGAGTGATAACTCCTTTGACTTTGGTTAAACACAGCACACAAATATAAACTGCGCCCTAAAATTTGCAGAAAAAGGTCATTTTGAATTTGCTGCCTGTAGAGGATGTGTAAACTTATATCCACTTGGGAAATCAACAAAACATATCACCATAATTTGAATGAGGTGTTGCAAATGATTTAACAACACAGGTAACAACTAATCAGACTGTGTGGTCAGAACTGTTGGATAATGTCCAGTTTACACTGAAAAAAAAAGATGCTCTAATTTACATAATTCAGATAGGAATTCATATTTAGTCAGGTGCACATGAATAAAACATGTTACTTCAACACAACTGCTGTTTTTTTAGTTAAGGTCTTTTGGCGAGAACTGTACTGAAGTAACATTTAATTCATTTGAATTGTAAATTGAAACTCTTTTCATTTCAGCTTCTTTTGTGTTTCGTGTCTATCCAGTCAAGCACAGCATCCAATCTGTCTTTTACAATCTCTTCCAACTGACATGCTTTTTGGATTCCACTCAGACATCAACATCCCTAGAGGGACTACAGAGTAGAAACAAATCAGTCAGACTTATTCAAACTCAACGTGGACGTATTTATCACTTCAATGTGGACCTGATTATGATGCAGATTTCCCCAACTGCCAAACCTACCAGTCATCTCTCAACAACGAGACAAACTTCTAAGCATGACCTCCATAAACTCCATATTCAAACCAGTGTTTCAGCAAGATGTAAGATTCATCTCTCATGACAAATCAACACTGCTTCTTAAGACTCCTGCAGACAGCACAGAGGTGCCCTCAGCGTGAGGCCCAGACAACAGCAAAGACAAGTCTAAGCAGGATTACTGGGAGAAAATCCACCAACGTTTGGGACGGAGTTTGTCTTTTCGTCTTTACGGGGCCGTGGACAAGTTTTGGGGCGGAGGATGCTTAAAGCTGTGTATTTTCAGGCAGGGAGTGGATTTATCCTTAAGTCATCTCATCCTCAGTGGAACGCTGCCACTAAGCCAAAAAGCCGTACACTGCAGGCACGGATCAAAGAGTTTGGGCAGGGCCAAATCTGGTTTGATGGCCATAATGCATGCTGGAGTAAAAGATTCATCAGGCAGCCTTGCCTCGCTAGTACGAACATGCTTTTGATTTGCAGCAGTTTGTGAGATGAGGAGTGAAATGTTGATGGGAGATGTTCTGAGTGGAAATGCACGCCTGTGTGTGGGAGTGCGTGCATATGGTAGGGAGGAACTCCAACGCTGGCCTGGTTAAGCCAGGCCCTGGGATGAAATTCTACCAGCCCCCTTGAAGGACGGCCTGCTGGGGAAACATGCTGATTCAGCACTGGCAGTGCAGGCCTGCAGCCCCACCCTAAGCTTCAGCTTCCAACCCCCACACTGCTCTCTCCTCAGGCACGCTCCCACCACACGCCCTATTCTGATGTGTTTTGATATTCAGGCATTTGTGAAAGAACAGGAATATTGCATCATAAAAAGTATTATGATATAAACTTGTTGCATTTTCAATGTAGCTCTTCAGAATACACACATAACCGACTCTGGTCCTGCCCTTCTCTCTGTCTGTTGTTCCCTCTCTTCTTCAGCTTCTCTCATGTCTCTGGCATTGTGCTTTTATTTTAGTTTCTCTGCTCCTCATTTGCTCCACCCCTTTGCCCTGTCCCTCACCTGTGTCTGATCTGTTGCCCTGCCCTATAATTGTTCCCAGGTGGTTCTTGTCCCTCCTGCTGTATTTATACCCCCTGTGTTTGTCCTGTTCATTGCTCAACACTGTTTGATGGTTGCTGAGTTTCCGATTCAAGTTCGATGTATTTGTCCTACTAATAAGTTATGTTTTCATCCACTACAGTTACACAAAGAAACTTTAGATGGCATGGGTTACCACGATTAAAATGAATAAAATTAATCAACATGAATAAGATAGAGAGATTTCACTCAGTTGTCTTAAAGTACAATTACCTTTAAAGACATCTGCCATCTTTTTATGAAATCTCAACACCACTCTGTCGACATCCACCTTGATGAAGATGAAATTCTTGAATGGCACCAGAATGTAACTGCTGCACCATTTAAGGTGCATCTGGGAACCTAGTAATTTTGGAAGCACATTTGTGTTTTAGCTTTAGCAATATTCTAACTCTTCCACTTTTCCCTAGCTTAAAACCTATTTCTGTGATATTGGAGTGTTTTATTTGAACTTCAGACTTTTTTATTCATTTTTATTGTCATTTTCAGTATGGACATTAAGAAAGATGCCCTGCATCCTGCTTGCTTGTGTCCTTCACCTTCACCTTCACCTACTTTACAAAACAGACATGGTAGACTTGTGCTTAACATTATTAGCACAACGGAACATTTAGCAGCATGAAGGAGTGCGTCTGAATTCCAAAACAGCCAAGGGATATATTTTCGGCACTACAGGTTAAACTGGTTTAAGCAATGTGTTTGGCATTCTGTTGGCTGCAATATAAACACGTGACTGTGAAAGCTAACAACTGTGGAAAACACCTGCGGTCAGCTTAAATTACTGCGATCGGGCGACTATATAATAACTGTGTGATCGATACATTTTCTCCCTGACGTCCTGTAAAGTAAAGTAACGAGAATTCAGTTAATGATTTCTATATTCAAATACTGCCACCAGGAACACATTTAGGCCCTGAGACCTTTGTGGGACGGTTATATAATGTAAAAAGTGGTCAAACGGAAAAACAACTGCAGTATGTATTTATTGGTTTGGGGGGTGAGCGATGGGTGTGTTGTATGTGCCTGCACCAGACATACATTCACTGATCTTCTACAAGCCACAAGCAACTCCAAAAATGACCATTTAAAACACCCAGGCCACAATGCTGTGGCTTCACCGAGATGACTAGAAACATAAAAGATATGGTACATAAGCTCCAGTAGGTTCATTTGACCCAGTTTTTCCCAGGCTCTCGTAGACATTCTCAGCTGGATATCAAGACACTCTCAGCTGTGTCAGAATGTGTGTGTGTGTGTGTGATTGTGCAGACGCATGTGCAGCTACCTTTTTCTTCCAGGCATTCTCAGAGTCCTGCAGCTGGCTGAAACGGTCAGCCAGGGACGTCTGGACCACGTCGCCACCCTTGGTTTTCTTCAGTTTACTCCTCCAATCATCGTCATTGCCTGACAGCTCAGCCAACCTGCAGAGAGAGGGAGGGGGCGCGGAGTGTGAACATTCCTGGTCTGTTTGGATATCAGGTACCCATTTGTTTATTAGGCTTTGCAAAAGTCTACGGCGAGCCAAGAAAACGGTTTAAAACTATTTATCTGGGCATTGCGTCTAATAACACTATTAAACATTTCAATATATACAAATTAATGCTGAAAGGCACATATCATGGGAAGCTAAACTTTCACCAACAGAACCAATGTTTCATGTAGTATTTAAAGCTACACTATGCATGTTTTGGGGATGTGGAGACCTCTTCCACCTCTCTGGTGGAAATGTGCAAGTGCATGCAACATGCAATATGCATGGTTGGTTGTGCTTCGGACCTTTTATTGTAGGTCAAGGGAACCAGACTTTTTTTCCAGCTTATTTCAGGCTATTTCTTTTAATCCAAACATCATGAAATGTACACACAAATTAAAGGGCAACAAAATTATTTCAATTTATTTCAAAATTTTAAATTATGTCAAAAACCGAAAAACAAAAATGGAGATAAAAGGTTTTGCTCCATCAACAACTCTATCTAAAAGCACTATTATTTCCTTTAAAGGTTGTTTGTTTTCATTCTTACCTCAAAAAACCATCCTCAAATATAATTTCTCTCAGTAGCCTTCTGTGCAGATCAGGATTCTTACACTGAAATGCTATATCCTGGTTCTCTGAGCACAAAAGCATCATACCTCTCTTTGAGTGAGGAGCTCAGGCTGCCATCCAGACTGCTTTCCAGCTCCTCGCTCTCCTCAGACATACACACAGACGGGGGCTTCTCCACACTGTCTGAGGACGGTGAAGGAGGCAGGTCACTGGAGCTGCTCCTCTCTCTCTGAATTATTCTTCTTCCTTCATCCACCATGTCTTCATCCACATCCTCATCCTCTATCTCCTCTTCTCTGTCCTCCAGCTTCTCTTGCTGTTCGTCCACAATGGTGGTCTCCTTGGTGACAGGTGCTCCGTTTCTCTCTGGTGTCGGTTCTGAGAGTTCGGCCTCCAGGCTGGTGGAGCGGCTTTTCTTCAGGATGCCCCTAAGGCTGCGCTGGCCCGAGTCCTGTCTCTGCAGGGCCACAGCGGGAGGCTTCGGATCTTCTTCCACCTTCACAGCTCCTGGGCCTGAGTGGGGTTCCTGGAGAACAACACATATATAGTAAAAAATGAGAAAGAAAAAAAAAAGTTTTGCAACCCTGGGCTTATCCAGAAGCCACAAGACTAATCAGTGTAGGGATGTCTACTACTTCCAGCAGGATAATGCACCCATATCACAAAGCTCAAATCATCTCAAACTGGTGTTTTGACCATGACAAAGAGACTCAAATTGCCTCCATAGCCACTAGACCTCAGTCCAATAGAGCACCTTTGGAATGGGGGTGGAATGGAAGATTTGCATCATGGATCTGCAGCAGCTGTGTACTGCTATCATGTCAGTATCTCTCTCTGAGGAATTCTGAGTTTCCAGCATCTTCCTGAATCTATTCCACAAATACTTAGGGCAGCTCTGAAGGCAAAAGGGTCCAACCCAGTACTAGAAGCGTGTACCTAATGAAGTGGCCAGTGAACGTATCCATTTCACCACGCAAAAACCTTTAAGCATGAAATGGCTCTATATAGAATAGAACCATCGCCTTCACTAAAGAACCCATGCCACACTCAGGCATGAGGCAGCGTATTCATAACCATTTCATATACTACCTTTCTGTGAGGGATTTTTCAGAGGCATTAAAGTAAACAGATGTCTGGTTCCTATTACCACCACTGTGAACCATTCTGAACAGTTTCTCTAGAAAAGAGCATTTCATTTCAAACCCTTCCAAATGACTGTGCTCATGTCTTCTTGCAGAACGTCATGCAGAAGTGTTGGGAGGTTGTAGTCTTGGCCAATGCTAGGCCTCTCACAATAATTTCATAATTGCCTAATTGCAATTATTTAAGGTGACTGCAGTCATTTTCCACAATCGTTATAATTTGTGGTCATATTGTCCTAAGGCAAACAAACTGGGCAAACAAAATCTCACTTTAGGCCACTTTTTGTATTTGAAAAATTGCAAACAATAAACAATACAGGACAATTCAATCATTACTATATATACCCACACACATGAATATGTAGGGATGCCAAACATTTCATAGGTCTACAGAAATTGGCTACTATCAGGTAGTTTGGACTGAATGATCTACGTTGCTCAGTACATAAGCACTTTACTGGGGATAATAAATGCTGAGACGAGCCGAGGCGACTTCTGGAACACTGGAACACCTCCGGGCCAGTTTGAAAGACTTAATTCTAATCTGCATTCCCTGGGACTACTGCTTTCTGCTTGTTTTCAGTTTGTTTTGTCTGTCTAAGCCTCATTGCTCATCGCTCTGCACTGTGCAAGCCTGGCTGAAAATACTGCTGTGATCTTGTCATAAACGTTCCAGCATGACAAAAAACAAACCCACCAGTTCACTCCTCCCGTAAGGCCAAAGAGCGTGTTATCCTTCAGAAGCATACCCCCCCCCCCATGACAACCTTTTATTTCCTCCCTTCAATGGCCCCCAAATTCTCCATCCTGCCCTCTGCACTGGCCGGAGAGAGAAAGAGGAAAAGAGCCAAGCTGGGCTGGTGGTCTGCTTTATCAGCAGCACCACCATGCACACGCTCTGAGTAGAGAGAGGAATGTAGGGGTACTGTGACCCATGGAGAGAGGGAGTGAGAGATAGAAACAGAAAGAGAGGGGAGGTGGGGAGGTGGTTGGTCTGGTGGTCTGTTTTGTTGCAGAAACAGCCCAGCTCCCCTTATGGGATTCAAGCCACTGTAAGCCAGTGCTGATGAAAGGCTGTTACAATAAGACCTCAATTCATGCAGCAAGGACTCACATGAAAAGGTCACTGCCATGGAAAACATAACACATATTGGTTAAAATGATGGTTCAGCAAAAAAAGGTAAATTAAGTCTAGCCTCCAAAATTGAGTGGAGCAACAAGGATAATGTACACCATATGGCCCAGGGTATGTGGACACTTAACTATCACACTTGTATGACCTTGTTGGACATCCCATCCAAAAACCATGAGCTTCAAAATAAAGTTGCCCCCGTTGGGGCTATAACAACCTTCACTCTTTTGGCAAGGCTTTCCACACAACTCTGGAATACGTCTGTGGATGTTTGGGGCAATCCAGTCAGAGGCATTTGTGAGATCTGGTTTTTGTGACGATGGGCAGGAAGGCCTGTCTTGTTCCAATTTATCCCAATGGTGTTCAGAAGGGGGTGAGGTCAGAGTTCTGGCCGCTAGAGTTCTTCCATACCAGACTCATCAGACTGTGTCTTTATGGAGCTTGCCTTGTGCACAGAGGCACAGTCATGCTGGAACAGAAAGGGGTCACCCCCAAACTACTGGTACGAAGTTGGCATATAATAGTATAATAACGTTGTTGTATGCTGTGGCATTAACATAACCCTTTACTGGATCTAAAATGCCCAAACCATGAAAAACAAACCTGGACTACTATCCCTCCACCACCAAACCTCACTGTTGGCCAGTATGTAGTGTTCACCTGGTATCTACCAAACCCAGATTTGTCCACTAGACTGTCAGATAGTGTAATGTGAAGCATCACTCAACAGAACATGTTTCCATTGCTCCAGAGTCCAACAACAGCATGCTTTACACTGTGCAAAGTGATCTTAGGGTCATAGGGAGCCATTTCATGAATCTCTAGATGGACAGCTGTTATAGCTAATGTGGCATGACGTAGCACTTTGTGGCTTTCCTCATTAATAGCGTTTACAGTTGACTGGGGCAGATTTAGCATTGCAGAAACTTCACAAAGTGATTGTAGCAAAAGTGACACCCTATGCTTGAAGTCACTGAGCTCTTCAATGTAGCCTATTAAACCGCCAGTGTTTGTCTATGGAAACTGCCTGGCTATGTGCTTGGTTTTACACACTTGCTAGCAATGGACATGGCTGAAACACCTGAATTCAATAATTAGGAGGGGTGTCTGCGTACTCTTGGCCACATAACATAGCCAAAGTGTAATGGAAGTTTGTACCTCACCAAGACTGCATGTTTAAATCATGACACCTCAAACCATGATGTGTTGCTTGGGTAATGGCAAAAGACTTGATTATGTGGTTTGCTTATAAAAATGGACAAAACAATAGTAGCAGTCATATTCAACCCTTTTTCAGTGTTTGGAATTTTGTTTTGGAGGTTTTGTAACTATGCATGTTTTTCTTCAATTATGTTTATGGAAGATTTTTCACTGGAGACGTGTACGATTTACAAAATCTGAAGCAAACTGGTTTTATGTCGTCCTAGGATGTGCAAGAAAGTCCACGTTTATAAAAGTGCTTTTACTGTGTTTAAAACATATTTTTATTGTGGTAGTTGTGCCCAATAATTTACTCTCATAAAGGCCGCATAACTGTCGGTTTTATCTTGCCCTGGCCGTCTGTGTGGAGAGGTGTGAATTGTTTTCATAGCAGGGGGTTATCATCCCTCCCTTTTCAGCCCTCACTGCTTGGTAGTAGCTCAACAAAGAGCCACAACATTGCACACATAGAGAACCAACAGTGTTCTAATTAAAGCAGCATTTTGTAATATCCTTAGTCAACACTGAAAGAAGTAGCGTCATAGTGTCGGGAGGAAAGAGGTGGCGAATCTGAAGGTGAAGATTTGGTGACAATAGGATTGTGCCACCGGTGTCCTTCACCAAGTTATAACTTTCAGCACCGTCTCACAACCGGCACTGCAAAATGTTTATCAATACATTAGGTGACATTATAGATTTCTACCAGAAGGGTCTCCAAATCTTCCATAGTGTAGCTCTAAACTGACAACAGAGTTAAAATATTTCAATTATTCATATATTTTGTTTAAATTAAGTATGTCCGAGTCAGCTTACATTCTGGCACCACTAGGAGGCCTGCAGAAAAAGATTATGACTATAGTCATACTGTAGTGCTAATTGGTGGGGTATAAGTTTCCATTACTTGTAAGCTACAACAGCTTTCCAGCACCAGTGCAAAACTAAAGGAACACGTCTTGGCTAATCAGCACCATCCAGAGTGACAGATATATTTATATTAGTTATTATTTAGGTTGAGTTAGCAGTTTTGAGCCTACTGTCACAGTACTGCTGATCTACACCAGGCTAATGTTAAAGATCACAGCACCCCAGGTCTCTATAGAGGAGAGTTTTATGGTGGTCCTGGAAAAGATCTGGAGCCAGTTCTCACCTTCTCCACAAATTCCTCCTCCTCTCTCGCCATCTGGGACCTCTTCTCATCTATGTGCATCAGTCTTCCGCTCCTTTCTTTTTTTTCTTCAACTGCCTCGTCCGCCTCGGATGAGGATGATGAAGACCTACTGCAATGAGAAACAGACAAGACACGGAAAAGCCTTCATGGAACAGAGTGAAAATGTGTTTATATAAATTAGTATAAATTAGGATGACTTAACATGTTTAAGACCAAAATTCATTTCGATGAAACCAGTAGCAAAAACAAACATTTTATCCCCTTGTTGTGATGATGGCCTGGATTAAGGAAAATCAACAAAACATTTATATGTAATTTGACAATTCAAGGTACAATGCATTACTAGTCACCGACAGAACTTAAAAAAAATACACAATAGAAATAAACAAATCGATTTTGATGCATACTGTCTGAAAAAGTATTGCAGTGTTTGTAAAAGAAAACTATCAAATAACTATTATGGTAAAAGCTACTCTTCATGGCAAAGAAGATACTTTGATGAAACTGAAATATATTCTTTACTGAAAGTCCAGGGGAACAAATGTTTTTTTTCTAAGTAGGTTTATCTGCTCTTGTGGGCACATGCTCTATAAGTACAACTGATAATATTCTAGTGTCCAATAAAAGGCAGAACTGAAATTCTCAACCCTTTTCAATTTAAACTGGACAGTCCTACACGTCAGCAATGCTTAGTAAGACTGATGTAGTTTGTCCTGCCCATACAGCTTCAACAAAGGTCTCTCTCAGTTTGAATCAGAGAAATGTATCAAGCAAAAGCTAACCACCAAGCGACATCTAACCTGGGCAGCATAACTGAGCTATCAAGCTAGCTCATCTGTCTGCCTACCATAAGAGTGCTTTTCCTGGTTTAGCTTTAAAGTGAAAAAGTACCTTCTTCAAGACTTTGTCACCAAAAGTGGGATAGCTGTGGACACAGTAGAGTAGTTTTAAAGACAACCTGCATATGCAGAGCTGCACCTGCTGTAGTTTTAGGTTTATAACTAGCTCTGGTCAGTGTATCACATTTATTTTTTTACTTTGCTGGTATATAACTCTCAATTTTAGGAAAACACAAACAGAAACTTTCATGAACAACCAGATTAGGAATGATTAGTCTGCACATTAAACATGCGGTTTATAAAATGAACCACACTGGTATGGCACTGGTATCTCAGAGCAGATGAATGAATGAAAACAGACACTTTGAGCAGCGTGGAGCTGCCTGCGAGAGGCCATCGTCCTCCTAGTTAATCAGTGTGGATGTTTACACACATTAAAAGTTGAGTCAGGGTGGCGTCTTTCTGCCAACAGAGTGAAAGTGAAAAAGAGCAGCAGTCCAAGTTCCAGTGAGGGAAGCTCCACACACACACACACACACACACACACACACACACACACACAGCAACACATATCTTCTTCCTGCAATAATTCACATGATAACAGAACACAAACCGGCAGTATAGTGCTCTAGCTAACGATAACATGCTCAGGGCTACAGACACACACCCTCTCACGCCCCACTCAACCAAAAGACAACAGTCTATGGCTCCACTTATCAGCTGTAATACATACAGACTGCCGTTTGAACACGTCTACTTACGTATGCAAAGCAGAACACTACTCTGTAAATGACTGGCAATGACTTATGCTAATAAACTATAGGTAAATAGTTAATCATGAAGCAATATTTAAACTTGTTATATGCCCGGCTTTATTATTATGGCATGGATTATTATAGAACCATGAGAGCTGAAATCGGGGTCAGTTACTGTAATTAGATGTGATTTGGATTTATTTTAATGGGGAATTCCACTGATTCCGACATTTCTTTCCCTAGAATTTAGTCATCGGGATATGCACAGTCATTCAGAGTGCTCTGACGTCTCATGGCTTGTTGTAATGGCTCTTTTACAGGGGCCATAATGTTTATGCAAATAAAGCCATTTCATTTGCCATCCAAAACCACCAGTGAACCGTGTCTTCTGAGGTTTTATATGCAACAAGATGAAGATAAAATAGTCAGAAATCTGAACAAAAATGTTTTGCTTTGGTTATCGTGTTTGGCTCACAACACCCTGCATCTACCTCTTAACTGTGAAAGTACATTTTAGGCCAGAACCATATATCAAAACTATCATAAACGGGGTCTGAGGCATCAGGGAGCAAATTCCTCTTTCGTGTATTAGCTTTCTGTTTGGAAGCTTTTACAGGCATTAAGAGCTTCAGATATCTGGTTCCTATCACTACGGCTGTAAACAAATATGACTCTGTAGGTTGAACAGGGCATTTCACATCTAACCGGTCTGAATGACTGGGAATTTTTGAATAAAGGGGATAAACAACCCAAAACCATGTGGCTATGTTTGATGTTTTATCCTCTCTTCTCCATTAATCAGATGATTGTAGCCTTTAATATACATGTAAAGACCATATCAAGCCATAACTTCTCAAGACGTAACTTCTCTGATGGCAATGGATTAATAGAGTACACGCGAGGCGCTCTGATCAGATAAATTGTGGTTTTGTTGCCAAAAAGATTTTGGGAATTTAGTTTTGCCAGTTCTGTGTCGTTATTAGAGGTCTGCATGGGCATTAAACCGAAGCTTAAGCCTGACCGATGACTTTAATGGTGCAACTTACTCTGAAACCTGACCTGAACCCACAAGCACTGCTGCATGTGTGCTGCAGAGAGAATATGTTAGTCCTTTTGCTACTGTGGCTCAAAATACTATCACTAACACTATCGTGTACATGACCAGTGTGTTCCTTACCTGATCATTTAAATGGGTATTTCTACAATCAAGCAATCAAGACATGCCTGATTAATTGGGAATTTTACACAGAGAAGTTTCTTATTAATTAGCTCTTTGTGAACAGTTAGTCAGCCTGTTAGCTTGGCTTTGGCATACAGTTAGACCCTACTAAAGAGAGACAGAGAGAGAGGGAGATAGAGAGAGAGAGAGCAGCACAATGTGCAAAAGGGAAACTCTGAAGTTTTGCTTCAAATAAAAAAAAATTAATTAGAAAATATTTTATAAAATATGCATAAAATATCAGCCATTAGAAATGAATCCCAAGCCTGACCCAAGTTGTGTGTTTAGTATGTAAAATAAAATCAGCCTGAACCCGGGCCCAAGGGTCAGGCAGCTGACCTCTAATCTGTGTGTAAAATTTCACTAATCCTATCAGCACAAGCACCGGCATGGTCATTCAACCACAAGGCTGCTGAAACCACAAGGTTGCTGAAACCAGGGGCTGCTAAAACCACAACTAATTTTGAAGGAGGTCAGGTGGTTCTATCTTCTTAGACCTGCAGTTCACCTAGTGGCCATTCCACACATGGAAGACAAATATATATATTCATATTTTAACTAATAAAACAAAGTCAAATATTTGTCTCATCTAGTACAGCAGGTAACTAGGACACTGTTGGCTCTCTGTGGGAGAAATGTTGCGACTTGTGAAATATTTCACAACTCATACTTTGCTGAACTGAAATTTGATGTTAGCTGGCAGTTCTGTGACTAAACCCAGTGAGCCAGTCAAGCACTGTTAATAAACAGGTTTATAGGTACATCTTATAAGCATGCCATGTGCTGACAGTTTCTGCCCCACCACTCTGTGGCGCCACTCCCCTGTTTTAACCCCTGTATGCACTGACATTAGCAATATCTTTTCTGGGAGTTGTCTATAACTGTACAAGGTCACTGTCCCAGAACCTATCGCACACTAGATAAGAACACGGGATCAGTGTGTACGACTGACCTAGAAACACAATCTTGTGTTCCCAGTCAACTGAGAAGTGAGTGACTAAACTGTAACAAGGCATGTCCTTATGTACAACTAACAGTTTAGGATGTCTATGCCGGCAATCAGAATGTGGCAGATTCACATCTTAAGGACAGAAAGGCCATCATGCATGGGCTCGGGCATGTTTACAATTTGAAAAGGTGTGATTTTTATCACTGGACTTTATACTGTGCTTCTTATAATCAGTCCATAAACCTATGAGCCACAATTTAATCTGGCTGCAGTCAGTGCAATACAAGGTACATCCCAGAGCCCCTGTGGATCTGCTCTAGACAGTGCAAGCAGGACCAGAGGAGTTCAAAAATGCTGGTCAGTGAGAGAAATGGAACAGACTCCTTTACTCCAGTACAATGAAAAACAGACCTGCAACTCTTCTATAAATCAGCTTCTGTTAGTGCTGCTGATGAGTCAGTGCCAGTCACACACACACAGACACAGACACACAAACACACATACACACACACAAAACCTGGAATAGGCAGCCAGAACAGGATACAGGCTCCAAGCCAATTCTCAAATGTCATTATCTCATAAAAGTATCTTGATACACTGACAAGACACGCACACATGTAGACACAAACTCGTTTTTATACCTTATCAGGACATGAGGTCATACATATGTTCCAAATGTACACTCTCCATCTCTCTTTCTCTACATATATATGTGAAGTTATCACTCTGGAGCCGTGAGGTTTTGTTCTGACAGCAGTGAAAAATGAGAGTTTGAGACCCCAAGCTTCCCTCAAGCCGTCTTACCTAGCATTCTCATATCATTAGCACAGTGTAGGAAGTAAGCAGTAAAGTATTAAATGTTTTATTGTGTTTTTGATGTTAACTCGGTTCAGATGCTTAATATCACTACTTCCCCCAATAAGTGGATTTAGGCCATCAAAACATCCTAATAATTCTTTTAATGCTGGCAACATTTTCATGTAAGGACAATCGCCAGCTTTTAGTTTGAATTGTTCCGTTCCACTTTAAATGGTGCTGCCGTTACACTGCACCTGATGCGTTATAATAACTGCTGCACCACCATTTAAGGTGCAACAGGAAATTTCAGCAAGAAGGTGGTGAATAAGAAGCTGAATGTCCGTGCCAGAATATAACTGCTGCACCATTTAAGGTGGAATGGGAAAATCTGATCAAAAACTGCACTATGGTACGACAATTTAACAAGGATTCTTCATCTTTCTATGTCTTCTAAGGGGTGCGGTAGACAAAAACACAAAACTCAAAAGACCCTCTGTACAGCACGTGTGTGGTATGTTTCTTCGGAGCTCTTGTAGCAACGTTGCGGCTGCATGTGGCAGCCTCTGTTGGACGACAACCTGCTCCTATGTGGATTTAAGGGACTCATTTTAAGCTAATAAAAGCACAATGATGTGTAGTTACAGATGATTACACACTAATGAAAACATTTTTGTATACTACATTCAATTTCTGCCAACAGACCACCCCTAAATCTTACACACTGCTTCTTTAATGTCTTTAATGGCTATTTAGACTGGAAATTAAGTACACGAAACCTTTGCACAGTACTGTATGTGAGCACTGTAACAAGACTTTTCTAACCTTAAATAGAACACAACTTTAACTTGGGAAACTCTTTTAAAATGAAACATGTTGGTCCTGGCCCTGTTGGTTCTCCCTGTGTTTCTACAAAGTGTATTGCTGTCCTGAAAAACGTACAAAAACAAGTACACACAGACACACACAGACAGTCAGCCATAATCAGGACAGGCTGTCAGTAAGCCTTCAGAGAGATGCTTATCTGACAGGCATTTTGCATAAGGCTGCAGTGAGTGAGTCACCACTAAACCCTCTTTTCAGAGCAGGAAACACATCAAAAATAAACAACCACGGAGGGTAATGGAGCACAATTACTGAGCCTGGACGAATCACCTAAGAAGGATGGGTGGAACGCCCCAGATTAGCCTTCGACTGTAGTCCAAAAGACTGAAAGTCCAAAACAAACCAGCCAGCTGTTCCCTCCTTCCAGCTCCAGCTCCGCTTACCTGGTCATGGCCGGCGTGTCCTGGCTGATGATTGGCTCTCTGTGTTGGTTGGCACGGCGACCGTGACCCTCTTGTGTGGCGTCCTCTGAGAGGCTCTTTGAGTTGGAAGAGATTTCAGCCATCTCTGGCCCCTAGTGGACAAGGGGGGAGAAAGACAGAGTGAGAGAGAGAGAGACATTAAAGAGAAGGGAGAGAGTGAGCAGAGTGGAATTGTGGGTACTTTCCACATTAAAACAAACCTACAGAGCCGGCCTATTCAACTTCTCACAATTAGCCATTCAGTCTAAGGCTTTATGAAGGCCTTGCAGAACTACACTGGGCGAAGCCAGAGGAACTCAGCAGGGATGAACAGGGATCAACCACTGACTACACCCCCCCATCACACACACACACACACACACACACTCAGACACAGCCTGGGAAAAACCAGTGTCTTAGACTGAATGAGGCCAGAGGGAGAGGGGGAGTTAAGAAAGGGTAAAGAGGTCAGAGGGGTGAACGAGAGAAAGGAAAAAGACAGGGAGGGGACAGAGGGCTACAAAAGGAAAGAGCCGTTCAGTGAATCATTCCCTCTTGTAAGCTGTTTTAGGTTTTCATTTGTTTACTGGAAAAGACATCTGATCGCCACTTACATCATCTGCTCAAGCCACTTTCCATCTACTTTCATGTCTTTAACCCTTAGGAGTTATTACTGAATTATTAGACACAAATTATACGGAATTATAAGATTAATTACATTACATTAACTTACATTTAGAATCAAGTCTGGTTTTTTTCTTCTATATACATTTCAATGTCAAAATAGGCTACAAGGTAAAACAACCTACAAGTATGAAATACATAATATCAGATGAATCTGTGAAAAGAAGACACATAAACAACAATTTTATGGATTTATTTGTTAACTTTATTTGCCAAGGGTGACTAGTCTTTATACCAACCATTTTAAAGACATTTGAACAGTCTGTGCCTAGGTCAAAAACAACTAAACATGGCAAATGTAACCAAATGACTCACACACCAAAAAGGACAGGTCATTTGGTTACTTTTGCCTTCACTACAGCTTCCAATCTTCTCAGAAGACTTGCTTTCAGCTTTTCAAAGATACACTTTCTATAGGGATAATTATCTGCATCTCAAAATCCACTGAATCCCAAACGTATTGAGTAACCTTTGCACAGTACTGTATGTCTGTTCCATATCATCACTGTCCAAGGAAAACCATGTATCTCCATTTTTTTGCGACATTTACTTTTCTGGATCATTTGATCATGGTAGCTGCCCTTTACATTGTGTAGAAATTTCACGATGAACGGACCAACAGAAATGCTCCTCAAGTGCTTAGATTGAAGCCTCTTTACCCTAACTTACACTGAAAGTAAAGAATGCTTTTGCTCTCTCCTGTAAAGTTACCAAGTTACCGTTGGAGATACTTGCTGGAGTTACCATTATGCTTGGAGATACTTGTTTTTCTTTGGACAGCGGAGATATGCTGTTTTTGGCTAAGCTGCCAGAGCTAGCAAAAGATACATAAACAGCAATTTTTGTGTTTTTTTACTGACTTCATTTGCCAAGGGTGAAACACTCTCCTCTGAGTAATAGGCTGGGCTAAAAGAGATTCCCCAAAGTACAGCACAATGGTCTTTAACCAGCTGAATGTAATGGCAATACGAGTTATCTGAGGTTAATAAACATCTTTGAGTGATTAAAGGTTTTACAAAAATGTATTGGGCCTTGCCATGATGATCTAGCACGGTCTGACAAAAGTCCAGCCATTCTTCTCAAATATCCTTGGAGAGCCATGTTCCAGCGTTTAGTGTTAATAGTGGACCACCGATACACAACACAAAGAAGCGCTTTCATATCTGAACGCTCTGTTGTTTCTGAAAACTTGACAAGACATCCACTGAACTCATGTTTCCACTAAGACCTTACCTGAAGCCAGGGTATTCTGATGGTCGTAGTAGAAGACACATAAACCTTTATCTCTGCAATTATGCAAACATCAAAGGCTGAGGTGATTACCCGATTAATCACCTTTTAAACAGTCATTGAAATGTAACTTTTTTCAATGAATTGTCAGTGATGAGCTGATAAACTGCACACTGTAAATTCGGACTCTCTTACAGTAGGAAAAGGAGGCATATGGACACCCAATTATATGCAGTTTTATCCACTTTCTGTTTTATATACAGTACTTTACAAAAGTCAGGGACCATCTTTCATTTATTTAATCAGCAATTCAAACTACTATTAAGTTAATTAAATTTTTTTAAAGTGAAAAGCAGAAAACGCGTATTTATACACAAGCCCCTAAACAAAATACAATCATTTTTCAGTACTTAACGTGTCCACTCTTTTCCTTTATTACAGTCATATACAACAAATATTATACTTTTGCAGTTGGATAGTCTTCATGGTGACTACTTTAAAGACATTTGAACTTGGGTGCACAGGTCAAAAATGAACTAAACTCGATAAATGTAACCAAATGAATCACAAGAGGTAATTTGGTTACTTTTGGTTTCTTTTGGTTACTTCTGCCTTAACTACAGCTTCCATTCTTCTCAGGAAGCTTGCTTTCAGTTTTTCAAAGAAATACTTTCTATAGGGATAATTCTCTACACCTCTTAAGTTCAGTCTTAGAAGTTGGCTGAGTTCTCTGGGTCTCACAACCCATTGAATCCCAAACATATTCAGTGATGTTGAGGTTTGGGGTGGTCAGTCTATTGTTTTGAGAACATCAGCAGCTTTTTTGTTTTACTGTCAGCTTCTTGACAGTTACACATCCTAGACATTCCTATTGTCTTCTCATGGTGGAGCAATGGACAGAAACACCTGAGGATTTTTTCAGGTATGAAGCAAGCATGCAGCTCAATGTTCTCCCATCTCTCACCAATGAAAGCTCTGATAGTGACAGTTTTGCTGGTCTACCAGGTTTTTCGCAGGATTGTTAGGAATGCCATTTTCTCTGTTTACGCAAGCAGACATGGTATAAACTAAGCTCACCAGACAAAAAATGATTCATCTTGGATGTTTAAGGTGGTAGTAACTTCAGGCTCCTGCAGATGGCGCTGAATGGGAATGATAAATACGGGATTTATAGATTGAGAAGANCAGGTGTATAGATGCGTACGGTCATACAAGTCTACAGTGGCTAAAATCCCAGTCAAGAGGAAATTCTCCTCAGAATTGGGCCAGGGAAGAGTGGCTGAACACTGAGGTCTCCTACACCCAGTGCATGCCGAATCAAATCACAGCTGTTATTTGTGCTTGTGGAGGTATTACATGCTATTAGGTACATTTCATTCACAGGTGGCTCACTTTAGGGTGGGGAACTGGAGTAGTTGTTGATTTCGCTACTCAAACACACCTGATTCTACTAAGCAGTTAATTACTAGGATTAGTAGGTAAGGACCAAATAATAACTGAAAGTGTGTGGATTTTCCTGGTAGGCTGATTTTGTCCGAAGCAGACAACATACATGTTTAAAATGCTGTTGTAACAAGGTCAGCAAGGTGCCACCATTGTGCTGCTTCACAAGAGCTCTACTGGAAAATCTGCAGATGATTTAGATGAACACTTCAGCAATAAGAAAATGAGGAATGGACTAATGGGGTAACCAGCTGTAGAACAGAGCAGAATGGAAGAGGAAGTACAAGAAAATAACAATACAGTGTTTACCCAACCTTCAGGCACACTACGCCCACTTACCTTACAGCGAGACATCCTGGCAGGCACACTTGTCTTGACGTCGTCATCTGCTTTGCCATCACCTGTCAAAACACACAGACATACAAGTATGTCACATACGTCTGCTGCTTTATCTAAACTCATTACCTATCTCTGTTTCACTTACGCTTTCATTTTACCTGGGCTTTACTGTGAGTCACACCTGGCAAGCCGCTATGGTTTTAAACAGACACCTCTATTAAAACTGAATTCTGCAGAGCTTCTTTAGCAGTGTAGTTTCTTATCATTAGCATTCAGTATTAGTATTAATCATCATATGTAACCATTACAGCCTAAAAACATCTGGACGGTTCAGGCCACCGCACACCAGATGCACCGTGTCACATATCATAGCGTCGCTATAGATGGCATGCAGGGAGAGTGCCAATAAATGTCAAGTTCAGGTTTATTTTTACACCCCACTTGTATAGATTTAATGAAATAAAACTTTCAGCATCATTTATCACACTTGGCATCAGTTTATTCACTCTTAATAAACTAGCTTTTTCCAGCTGAAAGACACGAGGTGAAAAAAAGACCAGACTAGTAACATCAGCTGTGCTAACAGATCGTTAGCCTTTGTCTATCTATCTAAAGGACTACTTTCCTTTCTCTGTGTACATTTCAAGCCACATTTGATCTATTATCCAAATCAAACCAAGAGAAACATACATGGCTCTCTGGCACATAACAATGGAATATTATGGCTTTCGTTTAACATAGTAATGGCACAGTGGTCAGGGGACGTATCGATATATAATGCCAGTGCTGGTGTGTGCATCTTTATTAAAAGCACATGGTACGCAGTGACGTTTAACAGAAAGCCAGGGGTGGTCATAAGAACTAGGGCTTGAAATGTATAGATCACAACTATAGTCATTTTATTTGCTACCCAAAATGGCCAGTGAATCTACATGTGTGTTCTGAGTTTTTATGTGTAATGCTGCTAATGGTAAAACTGTGGTAATCTGGGGTATAAAAACACAAATCTGCCTCCAAAAATTTTTAAAAATACATTCTGTGCCAAAACGTTATCTCAAAACTATCAGCAAACAGTGCCTCAGACTTATTCAGCCATGCAGAGTATTTATAGACATTTATTGTAATAGCTTTCTGTGAGGGAGCTAAACTCTTTGTGAACAATTGTGCACCAAAGTGATGGTACTGTGTTGAAGTTTCATAAAATCGGTGGAATTTCCCTTTGAACAGTTTTTTGAAGTACAGAAAAATACATTCATTCAAGCTCTACAAGGATTCGACGCCTGATAATAATATCAGCTCCATTCACCATATAGGAGCACTTCATTGCTCTGCAACTGTTTCCCTGTATCCTCTTTGTATATATCGATATACTCTGTACAATCCCCTTTCACCCTGTTCTTCAATGGTCAGGACCCCCACAGGACCACCAAAGAGCAGGTATTATTTGGGCGGTGGAATATTCTCAGCACTGCAGTGACACTGACATGGTACTCCTTCATCAGTGGTCACAGGACGCTGCCCACAAGACGCTGTTGGCTGAATAGTTTTGGTTGGTGGATGATTCTCTGAGCCACTTACACCAGCACAACACACACTAACACACCACCAACACGTCTGTGTCACTGCAGTGCCACCCACATAATATTTGCCCTGTGAGGGTCACTGAAGAACAGGGCAAAAAGGACTAACAAAGTACTTAACGAAACAGATGGACTACAGTCTGTAACTGTAGAACTATAAAGTGCTACTATATGGTATGTAGTGCTGATAAAACAGACAATGATTGTAGATACAAGGAGGTGTACCTAATAAAGTACTCAGTAAGTGTACTGTCACATATATAAAGTAGTATATGAGTATATAGGTATATGAAATATATGACTTGCAATGCCATATTGAATATGATACTAAAATAAAAAAAGATAATTTATTTGGAACAAGACACATTAGGAAAATATAAAGGTTATGTGTAGAATCTGTTCCATAACTTTTCCAACCCCTGTATATAGCACCAACAAGGGTTCTGCTATTTTTAGTAGTCATAGTAGTCTTTGGGAAGAATGCAGGTCTCTTAAATAAAGGCGTTTCCCACTTACCTGTGCACACTAATCTCAGCATGCACTCAGTGAGGAAACCGCAGTAAGAAATGCAACGCAAACAGCAAAATGTCAGTGTGTACATGTAAGCAATTAGTAATAAGTCAATATGAAACTGAAAGATTGCTTGCTGGCCCGTATGGTTTTCTGTGTAAACCCTTCAGACAGAAGACAGGAAAAACTGGTCTCAATTGTTTGTAGGCCTAATCATCCAGTACACTGGAATGGTAGGGACTTTTTATGTCCTATTTATGATCACGGCTGTGATGTGTATTAAACTGCTACCCAAACACTACACTGGAACCAATGTAAAAATGTCCCAGCTGCACTGTAAATGACAAACAGTCTAAAAGCATACAGGCCATTTGGAAGCAGCTGTGAAAGATTAGGATTTGTGTGTGTGTGTGCGTGTGTGTGTTGTGTGTGTGTGTGTGTTTTGCATGGGAACGCTCCTACTCTCCTACAGCTGGGACTGGCCCTGTTGACTGAGGTTGGGGACACCTTGCCTTCTTTCAAAACGCTCCGGGTAATGCCAATTTTCACTGTTACTGACCCTGAATGTATTTCGTAACTAAAGCTGGGAGCATGTCAATTTATCAATAATTATTACTAGCTTACATCATGCAATGAGAAACGTAAACTTTTGTGCTATGATACATGACTAGGAACATGCAATCTGAAACATCTCAACATTAACATTATGGGGGGTCCCTGAACATGATGTTATGCAGCCTGTCAGGAAATAATCAACACTGGGAAAAGTCATTGTTCAGCTGCTTCACTTGCCAATCAGCGAGATTCTGTCTGTGATATTCTTATCTAACAAGGTGGAATTGTTGCAAAATAGGTTGACAAAGTTGGTCCTTCATAGCCTAGCAACTGTAACTATGTCCAGGATACATCTGAAAAACTTTATACTATGCTGCAGCATATCTGAAAACTTTCCCAAGAGTTTTGTGGAAAGAGTGAATTTCCTGAAAGAGTGAATGAGTTAAACTACAGAAAGTAGGTTACCAGTCAGACAATACTAGAGTAGGTACCCAGCATGCAACTCCTCAAATCTTGGGGTTATTTCACGCACTGCTTATTGCCAACACTCCATGGAAGTCAGGGTTTTTCCTGCACAGAGAATTATGAGCTGGATGCCATAGGCCAATTTTATACCAGCTCTTGTATACCAGTCTCCAGCTCTCTACAAAACTCGGACGGAGGATTTCTCAGTGGATTTTTGTCATTGTTAACTGCAATTGTTGCAATTGTGGCATTACGCCAAGGGGTGGTGCTGTATCGTAATCAGCACAGTGCCTCGGGAATGGCACTGGCAAAACTGCCATAGAGAAAAAAAAGTCCTGTAATTTTTTCAAGGAATTTAACTTCAAACAGAGCATCTGTATTTCACAGTGGTAAAGCACGAGTACGAAATCCGGAATTCCGCTCTTCACCAGTCGGTAAAACGTAGAGTCATCGGTGCAATTGCAAGTTTGTGATGAAATGAATATCGAAAACGAACTACAACAACAACCTTCACTCACTGCATTTATTATATTTAATAAAGATGAAGCCGCAACGCAGCTGTTTAGCACTGCTCCTGCGTCTAGCTGCAGCGTTCGAGGCCGTAGCACAATTTCTCTTTATATTGATACAATACTGTCTTAGTCTTAGTCAGACATTCCAATGCATTTGGTGCTTAACATGGTGAAGATCCACCTACTTTGACATGAATTGGCCACTGAACGATGTGCAAGCTAACCAACTCCACACCCCTGTTTTTGTGTAACGTGTAAGGGTAGGTGATTTTTAAAAATGAGCTTCAAACTAAAGCACATTCATAGGGAACAAAGTTCTAGGCTGATGCATTAAGCAGCACATGACTAAAGAGCAAAGTCAATCAGTCAATTAGTAGCTATGTGGGTGGCAGCTTTCTCCTTTCTCTGAAGAGTGGAAGGCTGTTCCCCATGTGTTTATACACTCCCCCTTCATTAGCAGTGCTCTCCACAGCTGTGACTGAAAACTTCATATGGAATGACACTCCATACTAGAGTATTAGCGTGGAGGAACTGGTTAGGAAAAGGCTGCCCCTTCTGGTGGTAACAGTTCTGGACAGATTGAATTGGACTGTAATGACTCAGCATTAATATTAGTCAAAATTATCAATAATAGATGGTTATGGGTGCTTTCACACCTACTTTGTTTGGTTTCCGACCTTCTGACTTTTCAGTTTGTCTGAACCAAAATAGCAGGTGTGAAAGGTGTCTCAGACCACGGTCTAAAAATGAGCTACAGAAGCAAGGAGAGAAGGAGAATGAATATTTCAGTGAATCTGGTCTGAGGAAAAAGTCGAGAGTCAATCTTAAAAAATGCCAAAACTTCTATTTTCTGAGAGTGAGGAGAGAAAGAGGATATAACAGGACGGGGGACGGGAGAGCAATTCACTATATCTGGCTCCTGTTATACTTGACAAGTGGTACTAGGGTGTGCACCAAATACGAGGGGGCACTTCCGTGCACCTGCGAAACCATTCCTTTCAAAATGAATGAAGTGGAAGGGAGATTTGCTGAACCGGTTCGCCTCTGTGCATATGTGAGAGCTCCATCATTCACAGAGACACTGCAATGACGGAAGCACTAATTATAACCACTAACATGTTCGCTTCAGGTGTGTGTGCTGTCTGCAGGGCCTTGCACAACAATCTGCTGCCTTAAAGGTTAGCACAGGTCATCAGAAATGTGGTGTGCTGCTGAATTCACAGCATGCCCATGTCAGACACACGCCCCTCTACAAACCAGTCAATGCAAAGTATAGAGGTGATGATGAAAGGAAGCGAGTCTGTCAAGTTTTTAGTGCACCCACTAAACTGCAATGTGAAAATTAAAACTAAACGCATCTAATTTATACAGTGTGACGAAAACATGAACCTTAAATCAGGCCTTCAGGAGTGACAGCAATCAAAGTCCTGAATTGTCCATTGTATACACTCGCTCATCGTCCCAACTATTCACGCTCAGCTTCAGGGTCACCGAAGTGTGCTCCTTGGTAGGAAGCAAACTGACAATGAAAACATACCTATTTTGAAACGCTACGTGGCCCCATACAGGAACAGGTGGTGGTGTAGGCGCTGCTTTCAGCGCTCTGTATTATTCTTGCTGACAGAGTGTGAGCAGAGTGCAACCTTAAGACTCCGAAAGGGAATATCAGTCCTCCACCCCGGAGAAATGGTGAAATACCGTGATTAAACTGGACACCAAACCTACAGAAGACGTCATGCTTATCCCTTCATCCTTCTCTTTTGCTCCTTTCTCTCTGTGTAATGAAAATGTACGTGCCGAGTTCGCATTCCTCTCCTTGTAGGCGAGATTTTCCACCAGTGTGTGCAGAAAAACGGCTTGTGCTGCGGCAGTGGAACAGATGAGCAGTACGCGAGTGTCTGACGGATTTCGGACATAAAACCTCACCCACGCGCTCTAAACGCTGACCCGACCTGCCAAACAGGGGGGGTGGTCCCTAACAGCAGCCCGGGGAGCCTGGCAAACACACTACACCCTTGCTCTACTGGGCTTGCTCTCGGTACGTCAACTTCACACGGGTGCGTCTGTACGTGTAGGTGTGTGAGCGAGAGAGAGCGAAAAAAAAGAGAAAGATTATAAAAGAGTGTTTCCAGTAAAGAGTGAGCAATATGTCAAAAAATGTAACACTGTAAATATCTTCTCAATACGGTTTTAATGAGCTTTGCTCACCGAACTGAAACACAATGCACAAGTCGAAAGTTGAAAAAAATACTGAAAAATTATAGTTAAGTATATAATAACAAGTACAACTACATTTACTTTACTCAATAAAAGACGGAAACAGAAGAAGAATCAAACAAGAATTCCAATAAGAATATGCCAGCAGTCAGGTTGGTGGTTATGGGCCATTCGACTGGCATGGGAAGCATTGTTTATGTGTGACGTGCAGGCATATGTGACTTTTATTGCAAGGCTACAACAAAAACACATCCATTTACGCGATTCTAAATTCATTAAAGAAATGACATGTTGCAGCAGGTGGTGGGTTCTTAATGAACACGTGCACAAGCTATATCTAACTATGTCAAATCTAGTTTAAGTCCTGTCTGTAAAGATTTAATTAAACCCAGTTGCCACCTACTCTGACCCGAATGGGCCTGACATGCAAAATACCTGAGCACTGAGTGCAGTTTTTTGTGTGATGAGAGTGGTGAAGAGTGAGTGTGAAGAGAAGGTGCCACAAGGCTACAACAAAGATATAGTTTTATTATCTCATTTATTACCTAATAAAAACGCAATGCCATGAGATTCACAGTCTTGGTCCAGTCCTGTAACTACATCTTGCTCTGATAATAATTGCAAGGGAACAAAGATATTAAAGCTTTAGAGCAAGTTCTGCTAGGAAGACTTCAATGCTACGTCACTGATTCTTCATTACTCTGGCCAGTCACAGTCTGCCACCTGGCTTTAAATGGATTCAACTTGAGTTCCTGTTCTCCTGCTTTCAGGCGCCAACGAATCAATGTTCCTCCACCCCAGTCACCAGTTTGGTCCTGGTCCTGTTGTCCACGGAGTAGGTCCTGCCTCTGCCGCCCATGTTCGGCAGGATCTGCAAGGGTATGAACACTTCAAGACCTGGGCCCATGACGGGGCCTACGCCAAAGACTCTTTATTTCTTAAGAATTGTCATCCTTCAAATTGTACATTATCGGGGATTAAAATTTCATTTTCCATCACTTTTACCTTTTGAGTCTTTCTGGCAGAACAGCATCCATAACAAGATTACAGAAAGCCACAGTAAATCACATGTGGCGTGAAACTTAGGCAGAAAAAGGCTTTCAGTCAGTCTCTGTTACCTTAGCTAACATCAGCCTAGTCTTTTTCACCTCACATCTTTCAACTTGAAAACAGCAAGTAAGCGTGATTAACAACGGTGAAAGTGTAATACACAAATGTGCTCAGCGCTCTTACTGCATGCATTCTACAGCACCGGTCTGATACGTGATGCTACATGACTCAGCTTCTCTGGTTTCTGAGGTTTTTCCTGGCTCTGATGTTCCCCTCATCATCATATCATGCCACCCACCCCCAGTATTGTACGCAACTGTTTTTATTGCTGCTGTTTTCCATGTCCACTATTTCTGAATACACTAATGACTATCACTAATGACTATCACTCCCCTTATAAACTCCATTAATCATTAAGACAGATGAGTGATTGTGAAAGACAAGTGATTACAGTTAATCAGATTTGGACTGGAATAGCTGCATGTTGTGCACACCTATCAGAATGATGCTGGTGGGCATGTTTGTGCTGAGTATAAAGCTGAGCTATGGTTTGACAGTATGGTATTACTCTGCCTATGACAGATGGGTTGCATGTGAAACACTGGTCTTTGTCTTCCTGTTAATGGGAAGTCTTATGAGCAGAGCTCATTTTCCATCAACCTCTGCAGAGGATTATAACATGCCTGACAGGTCCGGACTACTGACATCACGTTAGGTCAGGCTTGGCCAGGTTTGGCCTATGTTCACATTACCGGACTGAAATTTTTGTCCTAATGTGAGATCTGATGTTTTCAGAGCAGTACGGACACACAAACCCGATCTTTTCAAATCGGACCTTAGCCACTTTCATATGTGTCCAATTCGTAGCCATGCGACCTTAATGAGAAAACTTGAATCAGTATTTATTTGTTTTTTCACTCCATGTGCCAATCATTCAGCGTGACCGGGGCAGCAACAAGCTAACCTGAAGTTATAGCCGGTAAACGGTGGAAAAGTAATGCACCTGACCCTTTTTCACCCTCATCTTGCTCTAATAACAAGCAGCTGAGAGCTGCTGAGATCTAATTATCTGCGCAGCGAAGACTCATTCTGCTGTTTAATTTGTTTGTTGTTCATTTGCATGTGATTCATTTATGTGACATTACTGATTAGAATGTGCGCCGATTTGTTCACATCAATAACAGATTTGAGTCACTTACCTACCCCAATGAGAACGATCATGTTGGAGAGACTGGTCTATTGAGAAATGAGGCTTGTAATGTGAACTTAGCTTTTGTCAGGTTTGGTAAGGTTCAGTCCGATTCAGTCACTTCATTTGTTGGGCTTTGGCAGGATTCAAATTACAGCTTTAACGTATACGCCTGCATTTAATCTGCTTTAGTTGTTCTCCCTACTTTTGCTTTAATTACTTAACAGACTTTTTCAGTATCGCACGCTGGAGTCACTCGTGTTGTTGGCAGCCCATTCAGATTCACAAGGCCAGGATGAGAACAATGTATTATGTAAACTGTAATCCCTTTGCTTATAAAAGCTGGGTAAAAACCAGTCTTCAGGGACTCTGTGTCTGATTCATGAAATTGATGTGCAAGGTTAAAACAAAGGAAATTTTGAGCACTAATAATAAATCAGCTTCAACTTGTACAACATCAGCCTACAAGCACCTCATTTAGATTCATGATGTTTTGGCATGGTGGTAATAAAATAATATCATTCAGTGGCTCGTAAGCCAAAGAGTGCACTCGTAGGTGGAGTTTGAGTAAAGCAGTGCGTGCACTGCTCCCCCTGCTCACCAAACTTTATAGCTTTCAAATGATGACTGGAAAAAATGAAACGTCTTGACAGCAGATTGATGTGATTGTGTTGTGTGATTATATTGTACAATAACATATTTGAAGCTTTATTATTGCCGTGTACAAGCTGCTATCGCACTAGCTGAGCTATTTTTGGGGTGGAGTCAGTAGTATAAATTACAGCAGTAAAGACACAGTGTAATATGTCTTCAAAAATGGAACACTGGAATTGTTTATACCCGCATGCATGTAAAATAATTTCACCCACTTTTATGCTGGGTTGCCATGTGTACAAATTATCAGTATCCTTGTTATTTTCTGTTCTTCATTTTTATTATTGGTATTATGGATTATAGGGGCAAGTTGTCGTCAGTTAACTGCTAATCAATAACTTTTACAACTACTACACGTAGTTACTAAAGCTCTAATGGTTTGAGGAGACAAGCAACCCTTCAGATACCCCAAACGGTCTGCTTCTCCACACAACGCATCTGGGATGAAAAGTCATTGAGCTGGAAGGTGTCTGTGTGTTAAGTTTCACTCTACCCTAAGTTAGGACAATCACTGCCTCTCACTGCGGTTGTATGGCAGGACAGTGCATATCTCTTCCTTCTCACTTAGGAGAGAAAGGGACACAGGGAGCACAATGAAGAGACAAGAGGGGGAAAGAAAGAACCCCATTCTTTACAAAGGAGCCTTTGAAGGGAAGAGACTTACCCTTTGGCAACTTGACTTCCTCCGCGCCAGGCAGACTGTGAAAACGAGAGGCAGAGATTAGTGAGGTCACTGAGATGCGGAAACAGCACAGCACATTAAAGCAATAAGCCACAATGGGCTGGTCATTACAGCAATTTTACCCCTGTGTATTAGTCACAAAGCAAAGTAGAACAGTCTGAAGAGGCCTATGGCTTTTCTACTAAATACACTTTATTATTAATAATAATAGTAATAAACTTTATTTCCTGGTAGTTTATAGTTGCCAAACAACGTAACAGTCAAAGATGTTTCCATGAAGAGCCCAATGTTACTTAATAACTTGGTATACTAATACAGAATTCAGTTGATGTGTGGCTATATGGGTATTTTGCACGGCTGTAGCTACAGGGGATCTGAAGGGGACAGAGAGGGCCATTAGAGTTAGGACAGTGTGTGAAATGCAAATAAAAACAGAAAGCAGTGATTTGTAGGTCATTTTCACCTGTATTTAACTCAAAGCAGTAAAACAGCAAGATATTTCATCTTATCAACTTAAACTTATGCTGAAATTAATTTCCTCCTGAAAGAGAAATGTAATCGTGCTTAGGAATAAAATGAGCATCCAGGAAAGGCCTAGTCCATTTGAACGAGGATGTGTTGAGGCTTGCCACTTTGGCAAATAATGCATCAGCAAACAGTACAGCTGGTTAAGTAAGTTTCGCAATAAACGGTTGCAAGAATTTCCAATCTTTGTGTTTAAAGGAAAAGGCCGAAAAGCCAAACTGAATGCCCATGGCCTGCAATCCCCAAGATGGCACAGCTTTAAAAGCCAGCCATGTTACAGTGACAGACATCACTGCATGGACTCAGGAACACTTTAACAAACCGCTGTCAATAAACACAGAACAAACGCATGTTATAGTGTACTGTGCGTAGTGGAAGACATATATCAACGGCGTCCAGAAACACAACCCACACTCATCATTTCAGATGTTTTCTGGGCCAAAAAAGTAAAGAACCTTTCAGGTTGCTACCAGTGTAAAGTCCAAAACCAGGGTCTGTCATGGTATAGGGGCTGGTGAGTATTAGAATCTATGGCATGAGGGACTTGCACATCTGTAAAGACACCAATAATGCTGAAAGATATATATGCTTCGTCTTTTTCAGGGAGGTCCAGGGGTGTGTCTTACTTCAACATAACAACGTCCAGAAACATTCTGCCCATGTTACAACAGCATGACTGCATTGTGTGGGTATGTATGCCAGATGGGTCTGGCTGTCTCATTTTAGAAATGCATGGTGCATTATGAAGCGCAAAATATTACAAAGAAGGCCCTGTACAGAGTGGCAAAAATTCACCTTCCAAAAAACTGCATCAGCATGTGTCTTTAGTCCCCAAACATTTAAAAGGTATTGTTAAGGAAAGATGGTGTAACAAAGAGCTAAACATGGTTCCAACTTTTTTGTTTTCAAAATAATACAGGCCAAACAGAATTTACACTCTGCCGTAACTTTTTTTGGAATGGTCTGCGTCTCTGGGCCTTAATGCTGGCTAGCTGAAACATCCAACCAGTAAGCAGGTCACCCCTGAAATTAAATTCTGGCCAATGGCATCTCAAACCTTTTATAACTGCTTTATAAATTACCTCGGCCATTCCGATTTTAGAGCTGGAAATATCTATTTTATAAGACACAGTTGCATCTGAAATGCCCTGTCCTAATACCTGCACTAAGGTCAAGGGAAGTGCTCTGCTCAATTTCATGATAAAACTTCATAAAGAGCATGAAAAAATGGTCTCCACTGCCAACCCGTTCTGCACTGTTGCGAGGGTTTCAGAGTGAGCTTAATCGCAAAGCACCTGCCAGTGACATTCAGCTGAGTTCCATTACACTAAGGCTTTCTTGCATCTGTTTGGACCCTGACGGTTAGATCGCTCTCTAAGGCCTGAAAGATATCCTGCCTGCAGAAACAGCATATGATGGAGAGCAGCTGTCTGTAGGCCAATTAAAATGTATGACTTACATAAGCGTAACAAATTCAACATAAGGGAATAAACCTCGAAACTAAACGCCTGATTCAGGAGCAGACTTGCATCTGACAGTCAACGTGTCATCAACAGCGGCCGGCCAGCGCTGCAACAAAAGAGGAAACATGATATGTTGGGCATGACACACACCCAGCACTCCATCTACCACCACAAAGCTATCAGAACACAAAGCATAAAATAAACAGACTAAACATAACCAAGGCAGCTTCCCTCTCCAGAGCGAGCGACTGCTAAAGCGTTTCTCACAGAGAGCCGGGCTTCAGTTACAGCCAGAGGATTTAACACAGAGAAGAGACAGAATACAGAACATAACATATACTGTACTTGCTGAAGGGTTAGGAGAGAGAGAGAGAGAGAGAGAGAGAGAGAAAGAGAGAGAGAGAGAAAGTGACAAAGGGAGATAGAGAGTGACTATAAAAGAGGGTAAAAGAAGAGTCAGAATGCAGAACATAATATATACTGTACTCACTGAAGGGTTAGGATTAGAGAGAGAGAGAGAGAGAGAGAGAATGAGTGAGTGAAAGAGTGACTAAGGGAGATAGAGAGGGAGCATGAAAAAGAGAAAGAGAAGAGTCAGAATACAGAACATAATATATACTGTACTCACTGAAGGGTTAAGACTAGAGAGAGAGAAAGAGAGAGAGAAAGAAAAGTAGCAAAAAGAGACAACGTGGAGATGAGCAAAAGAGAGAAGGGGAAAAAGAAAAAAGGGAGAGTGAAAAGAGAGAGACAGAAAGAGGAGAGAGTCTGAAAGAGAGAGAGGGAGACAGAGACAGACGGGGAAGAGAGTCAAAGCACTCTTGTGAGTGAAAACCTGTGAAATATCATCTACTCTAAAGTGGTCAGGCCCTCAAACTGTACACTCTAAGCTTATTGACCCTGCGGTCTCTCTGCACTCTGTCTCTACTGCACTCTAAGTGGGCGAGGATATCCGCTGGCCCCAGCGGAGCCGCGGCCACACTGCTGATGGATGACGATGCCGACCATGATTCTGAACTCGACCGTCTGCCATGCCTCAGAGAGAGGTCAAAGGTCACATCTGCATGCACCCAGGCCAACGACGGCAGACCAGGAAAGAGACGAGAAAGAATGGAAAGGCCAGAAGGGGAGAGGAGAAAGCAATAAATCAGCTGACAGAGAAAAAGTGGTGAAAGCTTCAGGGGGCGGAGGAAATGAAAGAGTTGACAAAGAAAGGCCATCACGGTAGAGGTGGGGCATATGGCACCAAAATAACATCTCGATACTCTAAAATATACAGCTCCTCTGAACCACTTTTAAGAGGTCTCTGTATAATTTGTCTAATTCCAGCTCTTTTTTATTATGTGTGAACCCACCAAGGGCTGTAAAAGAATCTCTTGATATACTCAGAAAAGCACAGATTGACATATTTTGTTATTATAACCATATGACATTGTGCCATCGCACCAATGGCTGTGTTGCTGTAAGAGTGTGGGAGGCATGGCCATGCAAAGAGGCTCTCGGGAAGCACCGTCATTGTAGTAGGAGAGACATTTATTGTGATTTAATGTTGTTGTTCTGTTAGTTGAGTGGGAAAGTGCCCCCTAGCAGCCTGGAGTGGAATGGTGCTTCAACAAACTCTAAGGCAGACACCGTAGCGGTCTGCTTTGGCAGTCGAGGCATAAGAGTTGGGGTTCCACTGCTCACAAGTAGCACCCTTACCAGCGCTGATGCTATGTGGCGCCTCGTCACTGCCCCAAACTGCCATGGGAGCACGGGAAGAGTTGTATTCAGTAGTGCTGGATGGTGATTCTCCCTTGCTGCATGTTCCATAAAGTGAATTGGCCTTTAAAGCATAATGTTTTTCATGTCCTCTTATACTATGACACCACAGTATTGCTCAACTTTACTTTCCTCCAGCGTTTTAAAAATAGAGCAGACAAAAGTAACACGAAAACATTGAGTTCAAAGATTTCATTGTTTTCAGAAATTTGACTCCCCAGCCCATATAAAGAAACCAGCCCAGCTTTGATTTCATTGTTTCTGTGATGTCTCAATGACTAATGCATTTTCATTTATATGTACTGATTCAGCCTTCAGCAGTTTAGCTCCACCCATACACACTGAAGCTATAGGAAGTGCTTTTTATATGAGGCAAAAGACAAATCAGACCAGAACTCATTTATTCTGCATCAGTCTTAAAGGCACGGTAGCAGTCTAAAGTTTATTTGTAAGGCATAAAGAGAGGTTAGAATGTATAAATGAATTATGAGCATTTATGGAACAGAGAAACCGACAAATGTTACAAACTGACCAAGACAAGAGAGCAGAATGAAACAGTAAGGGTCTGTATGTGAGCCCATACCTTAGTTAATCACACTCAAACCTACACATCTTACACAAAAGTCCATAGCTGTTACTAAATAATACACCCTAAGATGAGCCCTGAGTTCAAGGGGTAAGAGTCCAGCTGCTCTCAGGCTAGCTGCAGCTGAAGTCAGTTAGGCATGCTGGATGCGTTTTCAGAGCATGAAGTGGAGGGCAGAGTAGCAAAGGCAGGGCGATACGCCATCCTGAACTTTCACTTTCCTCAGATTCACTACAGCTTTAAACATTCTCATATTACCTCGCCTTTGATGCTCCTCTTTCATGTTGCCTCGGTCAGTTTGTGCGAGTTGGATGCGGGTTGAGGGCACAGTAGTAAAGAGGGAGACTTTAGCTCTACATCAACACTCAAAACATCTGCACTCCCAGCTCACACAGGGAGGTAGCCTGACCTCGTAATGTGAGTGAATCCTGCATTATCATTGTCGTTCTTGTGGGCTAGGCTGAGTTCAGCCTCCCCTGCAGTAAAGCCAGATAAGACGCAACCACAACACTGTTGTGTAAACACAGAGGAGGTGGAGAAATTAAAGATGGCCTAACCATGAGTATTTTGACACCTTCATATCTCAGCTACACACACAATAGAGCCTGTCACAATTGTGCAATTTTAGTTGGTGATTTTGTGATTAACAATGTCATTGTTTTTGGTTTATTGCAGTTATTAAAGGGGGCTTGGAGCGTACAGTTTGAGGGCCTGACCACTTTTCCGGTTTTCCCCTTTCCTGTTGTGTGTTATGGAGCTTTTTGTCCATGTAAATGGTCTGTGAACTTATAAAGCCTAAAATACACATCAGATGGAGAAACTCTCTTCCACAGAAACCACTTCTCTTAGCTGCCTGAAATGCTTTGTTGGAATTCCTTTTCTCTGTTACAAGGTGATGTCATCTCGTAACATAGTCCTTACTGCCTGCCTACCAGGCAATTGCCTGCATACCTTTACACAACGGGTTAAAACAGTAAAAGCTGACCACTCTGAAATGTCCTGCTCCAGTCTAATTTGCGAATGTGGATCTACCAACTTTTTCTACTGGACTTTCAGGACTGGACTCAAAATGATGCGATGTTGGGGCTCTGGCTACTAACCAATCAGAGCACAGTGGAACCATCGGGAGGCGGGGCTCAAACACCCAGGAGCTCTAACAGAGCATTTCAGACCAAAGGTGAATACATATATATATTGTCATTTTATATCTATAAGGAAGTTTTGGCTTCCAAATAATGAGACACAGCTCAAACAAACAATACATGTGCTTTCTTTTTACATGCATTTGCCTCAACCCAACAGATGAAACCACAACCTCTTACAGTCTGTTTGTTGCGATGTAAACTGTGAAATGCACACCTGTGTCGCACCATGAAATCTAATGGCTGAAAAACAATATAACTGTGATCAGGTGATTACTTCATTGTTGTGACAGGCCTAGCAGTGATGCCAGTTTGTTCCTTTCATCACTTTTATAAATGTGTGAGTGTGTAGAACCTTGTTTAAGGAGTTTAAAGAACCCCCACATAATAAAAAGACTCTATAGTACAGGATATTCATGCCAAGAACCGTTTAGGAACCTTTATTTTAAGAGTGCATGTGGAGTTAAAAGACACCACAAATGAAGTAAGTTACGAGGCTGAAAGTCCAGCTTGGCACAGAACATTCTCGCTGCAGTCTTGCTCCTGGGCTCTCCAGCAACACCTTATACCTCACAAGGGGATATTGCATGTTTTTCCATACCTCCATACAGACCGGCTTCTGTGTTGTGTGTTTATTCTAACATCTTGTTAAAGTTTCACTGTATATTTTTGCTAAACTCTATAATCAGAAATGATACAATATCACACAGAGTAAAACTTCAAACATATGTGTACGATCCTGCTATATTAAACAACCAGCAATCCTAGAATAAAGAAAAAAAATCAAATATGAAAAAGAGATATGATAATGCACTGCTTAGAAAACTCTGATCAAGCCTACATGTGAGCTGTCCAGGCGTGGTCACAATATTCTAATGAGCTTGCTTGATTGACATTTCTTAGTCTAACACTACCAGCTTGTTACACTGCTGATACAGAAGTAAGCACAACAGTGCGAACAGTAAATGGGCTCTACATATGCAGGTCACGTGTTCGACTTCTCCACTGCATTCACGGCTCACTAAAACATCCAGCTTTTATATGGTAAAGCCTTAAAAAAGGCAGTTCATATAACCTTAACTGCTGAATGTGCATCCAGGGACTGTACACAGACAGAACTAGGGCTGTGTATTAGGAAATACCTGGTGATAGGATACGTGATGCAGGGTTTACAATGCAATATACTGGGACACTGTAAGTAAGGCGGTATATTATGTATTAGCAGAGTAAGTGTTAGCAAAGCCTGGCTGATGCCAACTTTAGTGGTCCATCCTTACACTATGCTGGAGTGGAAGAATCCAATAGTTGCTATGTAGTGATCCAGTGTTTAAACACAACACAAAAAAATGAAACACTATCTGCCACCAATCTTTGCATTTACACTATTGTTAAAAAAACCTGGCACTGTGTTTTTGAGAATCTATATAGCATCACAAAACATAATATTGCAGTATTTGACTCACTCACTCATCCCCTAAACCTCTTTATCTTGTTTTGTTGCAGGGGGAGCTGGAGCTTATCATAGTGCTCACTGAGCAGAGAGCAGGAAACACCCTGGCCAGGCTTCCAAGCCATCGCAGGGCAGACACACAGACATACATGTTCACACCCAGTGGGCAATTTAGATCTGTAATTCGCCTGAGTGCATGTGTTTAGACTGTGGGAGAAAACTGGAGCATTCAGAGGAAACCCGCAGGGAGAACAAGCAAATCCCGGACACCCCAGCTGGGAATCAAACCAAAGCCCATCTTGCTGTGTGGTGACTGCACTATCCACCGTGCCACCTTTGTACCCTGCAATATTGAAGTATATCAGTATTTTCATACCCCTACAAGGAAAGACTGGACAGCCAAATGAACAAACGGTTGGGATGACTGAATGACTGGAAGAACTATTGAACAGACGGACTGTCTGCTGGCAGGACCAAAGGAACTCACATATGAACAAATTTCCAAACAAGCACTCAAACAAATGAATGTGCAACAGACAGACACATGAGCTAGCATGACAGCGCTGTTATGCCGGAGGGGTTATCTTTCGCTTGGTCATAAGCCTTTGTTGTGTAAGTTTCTTTGATGGACAACGATAAACAAATTGTTGTCCATTAACAAAGTGTCGTTAAAGCTGTCTAAGTGGGACAAGCCGCATCAGCCTTGTAATTGGTAAGGCAAACGCTCGTGTAAGCATCTGTCAAGATTAGGACCACCCGGTTTCAATCATAAAGAGAAGATTACATAGGTAATTTCATGTACACAGGGACATTATTCATAGGGCATACTGTGTGCTTTTATAACGAGTGCCTACAAGAGCAAGATTACCCTAATTGGAAGGAAACACAGCTTAAAGTTCTCTGGGGCTTTAAAATGAGCTGTTTTTAATTGAAGCACTTAAGACGAGCATTTGCAAGTGGACTATAAAGCTCAAACTACTCAAACACTCTACTACCCGACAGACAGAACGACAAAGCTACACAACATTAGATCACTCAGTGTGGATGTGAAGAATAGATTTGTTCCGGGTTTTAACCGGATTATCCAATCAAACATTTTCTGCTGGTATCAAACTGCTGCCATCTCTATCTACTAGCCTTTAAACATCACCACAAATGTACACAGCCACATAACAACCATAAACATTCATTATCAACTCAGGATTACGACATGCGATTTCTAATGCTACTAAAAAGGATCGTTATTAAACTGGGCTGCACAATGTATTGTGCGTTAATCGTTATCGTCATATGGGTCTGCAATACAGCTGTGTTCTGATGAAAAATACAGTAACACACCCCACTATAGCGCATTACTGATATATCAGTGAAGCCAGATTGCAATAGTACTATGTAACAATACAATCGCAATACTAGTATTTTGTTCATACCGTGCAGCCCTAATGCTTAGCTTGCCTGATTCTCTTTTTTCTCCGTCCCTGACAGCGCACAACTTCCCTACACAAAAAGCCAAGTTCACTAAGCTACACTGAGCAGAAGAATGTCACATTGCACTGATTACTAGCTGCAGAAGCGTGGCACGTAGCACAGAGACAACATTCTTCTCACACTAAACTAGGCTGAGTGTCAGCGGACCGATGCCAGCACGTCACGTCATCACTTCGCTCCTGATGAATGTGTCCAAACCAGCTGACTCTGGAACACACCTGATATGCGCTGTGCTCACAATCACCCCCTGAGGAATACAGTCCTGGGAAAGGCCTTGTGTGCATATCTGCAGGCTGTGTAACAGGGACCGAATCCAACTGACTATACATTTATTCGTTCTTGACCAGACCTTTTAGCTTTTAGAACAAATGCACCATCAGGCAGAGTTCCTGTTTAAATATGCTGGTTATGATCTAAGCACTGATTCTGCAAATTATACCCTGCCATGAATATTAACTTATTTTGAGTTGTGATAGCTTTGGGCATTTAAATAGCAATGTGTGCTTTTTGCTAATCCCCAATGTGTACATTTCTGCTTGTAGGAATTCTACATGCACTCTTTAAAACACAGGTTCCTATATGATTCTTGGCTTGGACATATAGATCTGGGGGAAAGAAAGCACTTTCTTTTTCATAGAACCTTGAAGGAGTAAAACACAGCATTTAAATAGATGTGATACTGTTTGTGGAAGGCCAATAAATAAATTGTTATAAATTACTGCTAATATTAATTCATTACACATTACACATTAAAGCTCACAGTTACTTACATCACAGTATATTTAAAATGTCTGATGGTTTGGTATATATCACAGTTTTCATAGGTTTTTGTTTGAACTTTCTGTTCCACCTTAAATGGAGCAGGAGTTGCATTTTGTACAGGCACTTAAATGTAACTGCTACGCCATTTATTGCGGAAGATGAAAAATCGGATAAACCGTGTCATATATGTGCGTTCCGTACACTTGTGCACCGACCAATAGACATTACTGAAATTCAGAAAATATTACAGTCCAGCTCCAGTACCAGCTGTTCCATGGCTTGTTTTGTGCTCAAGACCACAACATTGTCTGGTCGAGTCAGGCGGCTCCTTTTAGGCAGCACACAAGTAAACAGAAGCATCCTGGTGTCCATGTTAGGATATGGCTAACTCCAAAAGACCAGCCGTTTCTTTTTGCCTGCCGCCCCAAAAAAAGTGGACTATTCCACAGGCCATAGACTAGACAGCAGGAGCAGAAGTTATCAAACAAATCCAGGTATAGCCAAATGCATCATGTGCTGTGTAAACAATTCCAAGTATTGTGATACAATACTAGAATTTCCCTCTGGGATCAATAAAGTATCTATCTATCTATCTATCTATCTATCTATCATTTTTTTGGCATATGGTACCACATCAAATATGTTGACGTCTCGTTAATAAGGTAATGTTAATATTTAAATATGTTTGCACCATGCATTTAAGACCTAACTATGCATATATTATCATATTTTCTATATAACATATATGAAATTGGTAAAACTGACCTTACAGAGCTCTCTCTACATACTACTCAGATAAATAACCAACACAATATAAGCCCAGTTACTGCTCAGTTTACTCTGATAGGATGCACCCATATGTCTAGAGTTGACCATCGACAGCAGTTTTCACAAAAGATGATAAGAGACCCCCACAACAGACAGAGGGATGTCTGTGATTCGGTTTTCATATTGACACACTGCTTTAAATTTGATTATTTGATAAGTACTAAAATTGTTACACTCTTAGAAACATTAGATTATGTGCCGTTCCAACTTCAGGGAACCCAAAGCAGTTCTGCATATGGCAAAGAAGCCATCGCTTTTAAGGGTGTGTGCTATGCAACAGAGTGTTGCTCTGATGCTAGACCTGTTAGTTTACCTGCCAGGTTAAGTCTCTAATCTAAGCACTGAGTCTAAAAGCCTTTTCGGAAAACATGCAAAGAGATGTGTGACAGCAGGACTGGCAGGTTGGTCACATAATAACAGCCTGAAAATGAACCAACAATGGCAGGCTGTCATGTTCGCTGTAGTCAGAAACGTGTCATTCCGCTCAAAAGCACAAAGAGGTGAGTCACCATATACCATGTACACACAAGCACTGAAATCTAGTGTAATCCCACATCACACATCTTAACTCACTGTAAATCAAGATGAACTGATAAAGTTAAAGGAAATTGGACAGTGAATTACTGTTCTCAAGACAATGCCGTGTTTTTACACATCCAAGCAGAAGGCCACTAGCAATTAGGCTCTTGCACAACTCCATACTCATCCTCAGCTCAGAGACTGAAATATTGCTCAAGGGCTGAGTCAGGACCCAACAGGCCTCCATCTGCAGCTTCATTAGAGAGAAACAGTCCCAAACAAGGAGTGAAAAGTCTCACCCCTTCTTTCCTCGTTCTGAGCACAGGGCAGATTCCAGTTCATGTCACCCTGCTCTCCTCGAAAGCCTGCATGCATTTGCTTAGAATCAACATGGTTGTAATTTGCACGAAACGTGAAACGTTCCACAGCCAGCGATCAAAACAGCTCAGATGTCATAACAGCAGGATGTATCCTGAACGAGACCCCAGAACAGTTCAGTCTTTCTGACCTCTCTGACTTTCAAACCCAGAAATTCTCATCATGAGTCGTTTGGAGGAGTGATAGATGGACCCATTAGGGTTCAACCAAAACAAAATTGTGTTACTACATACATAATTTTGCCTAAAGTGTAGGCGATCGACCAAGTTTGTCGCCTGAGGTTAGCTTCTTTATTTTATGTACATAACCAAAAGGTGAAGTCAAAGTCAGCTTTTGTCTTTTTGGGTAACTTAGACTTGCATTGTTTTAGCCTTGTAGCTCCAGTGCAAAGCTAAATTCAAGACATTCGACATTTGTATGAATGTAAGTTTTTGGTAAGCCTTTCCAAATACATTCCGATAACCAGCAATATCAAACTCTGCTGATGACACGATTTGCCAAATATGGATACATCAGTTATCAATGGTCAAAATTCTTTAACTCAAAGAACTGTTTGGCTATCCTTCAAAATCTGTATCACATTCCTAAAACATCACTTACAGAGCCATTAATCTCATGCTAATAGATCTGTGGAACCTTCTTGTGGGACAACTGGGCGACTCAAACTCACCTGGACCGAGATCTCGATGCTGTTCCCTGTTCGCCCTCACTGCTGCAGGTGAGGGAGGTTTTGGAGGTTGGTTCGGAATGCATTTCCTGTTTCCTGTCGAATTTGCTCAGCACCTCCTTCTCACCTGCCCCGGAGCTAGCTTCAAGGGGCTGCCCCCGACTAGAGGTGAACACCTCCTTCGGCTTCTGCTCTGAGCTGGAGGTTGTTTCGGGAGCCTCTGAGTTGTCCCGATGTCTGTCTCTGCGGGAGTATTTGGACGAGATGTCTTCCAGGTTGGCGTAGCGTTCGGCTAGCTCTCGCCGCCTCTCGGCCTTGTAGCGGGCGATGCGCTCCGCTTTGGACTCCAGTGAGGAGCCCTGAAGAGTCTCCACCGCATCCATCACCTCTTAGCTCAGACTGACAGTTCCTTGTCCTTTAGCCTCTAGCGTCAATAAAATCAGCTTAGGAAAGTCCAAAAAAGCAGTCTATTTCCTGACGGACGATGCCTTTTCCTCAAATCATCTGCAGAGAGAAAAGAGAAATGGCATAAATAGATCTTAATAGATTAACAGATCATTAAAAGTTCTAACAAGACTCAGATATCTAATCTCAGAGCAAGGAAAATCCAAACTCAAGTTACTAAATGCACACTAAACTCAGACTGTTAAGCAAAGACCTTGTGCGCACAGACTTGAAGTAAGTGATCTATTCATTCTTTTCCAGTACAAGCTCAGTCAAACGCAGTTCACTCCTACTCTGAGCGCTGCCCAATGAGCATTGCTTCTCATATTACCTTCACAGCCCAGACAGAGAGAGAGAGAGATCGAGAGAGACTTAAGGAGAGAAGTATTCCTTCCAACTTGTCCAATTAGGCATAAACTGAAGACAAACGTACAGCGCTGCCAAACCACACAGCCATGACCAAACACAGGTTTTAAGCAATAAGAGCCCATTCTTTCTGCACCATTGCAAGTGCTTGTGCGTGCACGTCTGTATCCATCCATGCACTCATTTGTGCATGCTTACATCTGCTTATTACAGTACATGTAGTCTCTTCCTGCACCCAAGCAATCGTGCATGTAGCAGCATGCGAGCGTACGTGTATGTGTACTACAGTGTAGAGTGTGTGGAGAGAGAGAAAGAGAGTGTTGGGGTGTTTGTATTAGCGGGGGTCTGAGTGCGGGGGTGGCTTGGCCCTGTTGGATTCCTGCTGTAGAGACCAAGGGTTAATGGGCCACATCTGGCACCTCACATTTAATAGCTCACACCCAAAGAGGAGATCCAAAGAGAGGGCGAGCGAGAAGAGTAGAAGAAGGCGAGATAAGGATAGAAAGAGAAATGTAGAGAAAAGGGTGAAATGAAGAGACACAGCTGAGAGAAAACAGGGCGAAATGTGTTTCACACAAGGCCAGGAGAGTGATAAAAGAACGAGCAAAGGAAAGGAGAGGAAATGAGGGCATGCAGATGGGGAAAATGATGGTATGATGCTAACGTAGCTAACAACTAGTGGCAGCTTATACCCACCAATTAGCTTGCCTAAATCATAACACCATGCCTCAAGTTTTTATGCAATCTCAAACAGATGTTTTGCTTTGTAAACCTTTATTCACAAATGAGATGTACAGTTACAAAAATACCACATTTAACTCGCAATTAGGAGAGTCGCAATCATGAGATTTTAGCTGAAGCCCGGATAACTAAACGGAATCTTATTTTGGACATATTCCCCGAAGAGCCGATTCATTTCAAAACACCATAATGTCTTGAAGGCGCATGAGGACGACCAGCTAGAACGTGGGTGGATACAATCAGAGCAATTCTGGAGGAACACTATCCATGTAGTAAATATTAAAATGTTTGTATGATGTTATATTGAACATCCAGCAAAACTTGAATGACAAATCTAAGATAAATATGTTAAAACACGTCTTAAAAACTGCTGATCAGACCATTTGAGAGCTGTGTGGGTGTGGCCAATGAGCATCTTGATTGACAGCTTTCTGTCCATCACTGATGGTCTGCTTCAATTCTCATACACAACTAAAATCATTATCCAGCTTTTATGTGACGCTAACTGAACGAAAAAAATGATGGACGAGCAAACAGACGGATGAAGCAACAAACAAAGGAACGGACAAACAGATATGCAAAACAGATGGACGGACGAAGCAACATGTGAATGAAGGAAAGGAAAAGCGAATAACGTTGCTGTATGGACAAAGGAATAAACAGGCGAAAGGCAGCTACATACGGGTGGTCTAGCTTTTGTTTATCCTGGGTTAGTCAGGGAGAGTCTGGTACCCTTCGCCACTTAACGTGGCCAAGAACTGCCAACTACTGCAGGACAAGCAAACTCGACTGACATCCCAAAATAAGCAAGACCGTTATTTCGCATGAGGTATCAAAGGAGGATATCTGGAAAATGGAGTCACGACATAAACAGTCCCTCGGGAAACACAGTAGATTATACGAAGAGACTACTGAGCACTAGGCTGAACTCAGCTGGAACAACAATACTTTGATTTGTGTTAGACCAATAAAAAGCAATATGCAGAAAAGCCTATACATGGAAGTGTAGACAGCCAATCAGAACAGCAGAATCCTGACAATGTAGCCAGGTTAACACACTAAAGATATCAGACTCTCTGTCTCTGTGTGGGTGGAACTTCAGTGACCAAGACTAACACTGGGTTATCTTTAGCTTACTAAGTTTCTCTGACTCTGAAACTGATTTGTGTGGGTGGGGCAAGAGACGTCAGCCTTGTGATTGGCTAGATGAATACTCACGGAAGCGTAACTCAAGATTAAGACCAACCCGGACAGACATACAGTGAAATACAGCAGATATTTATTAGACTTTGGGTAGATATTCATAAAAAATACTTTGTATATTGTGAAGCAGAGATTAACTTAATGAGAGAGAAAACATAAATTTAGTTTCCCATAATAAAATTGTTGTGCTCTTGAGATTTTAGCTGGCATATAAATGCCATATAATTAATGTGCATAACAATTTGCTCATTATATTCAGCTGTTAAAGCAAAGGTCTAAAAGTGTCTATATTACTTGATTAGCTAGTGGCTGATATGTAGTAGCTCCCAACTGACTCAAATAAACAAACATTACCCGCTGTTGCAGTGCCAACCAGACATAAGAGATCTTGTTTCCCCAAGACCCGTGATCTCAATAAATGTGCTTTCTGCTTTCTTTTATTTCTGTGCATTTGCCCCAGCATAACAGATGACAGTGCACCACATTCTGTTTGTTGCGACATTAAACACATGATTGTGAAAGAGGTGGAAACTGTGGCTCAAAGAAATGAGTTCAGGCAAATAACGAATAACTACAACAGGCTTTCTTCAAATGTTTGTGTCTGTATAACGGTTTGTCTCTGTAATATTATGGTTCATAACCACACATAAATAAAAACTATAATCATAAACTCTTGCTTCCGAGTAACAATTCATGTCTGTAAGATGTTTGTACATTCGTTTTTGCAATATGGCCATAATTACATTTCATTACATTTTTTGCACACAATTTGTAAAGGCAGCTTTCAGAATACAGTTACCTATTAAATTTATAGGAGACACTTTTAGAATACTTATTGAACAACATACAATGACTAAAACAAATACCATTAATGTTTCTTTATCAGCTATTTTAAAATCCATGTACACTGGGTAAATACTTTCTGTACAACAAGTTCCTGCTAAAGCCTGGGTAGACTGATAAGTCAGTTATCTCAGTGTCACTAAACTCATTTTGGAGTAACTGAGCTTTCACTAATGGACATGATCACAAGTGATTAACTGTAAATCGCAGAAGAATTACAGAAAGAAGGCTGTGAATCATTTACTGCAGTAACAACACAGAACAGCATGAAGTAAATCAAAATCACAAATACAGAGTTGCGGTGAGTTTTCCCCCCATGCCTTATTAATATGTATTCTAAACGCATTATAAATACGGTACTTTCCATATATTTTAATACAACATGTTCCTGAAAACATTTAGGACAGTTTATTCTCTATTCAGCCATAACTACCTTCTTAAATAGTGGGGAGAAATAAAAGGGTGGAGGGGGGTGAGAGGAAAAGTGTAGAGGAATCACAGAAAGTTGAAAATGGAGAGGGAGGAATGCATATGACTTCAGTCTCTGGGGAGCATTTTGAAAGAATCTCCTGTGACAAGAAAGTACCTCACAAATCTACTGCAGCAACCCAACGACCTGCTGGCACTACACTGGCGCTTCTGCTTAACCATAAACAGTAGAGGGAGGCAGGGCGGGTCAGAGACAGGGCAACACTGCAGGGAACCTGCATGACAGACAGTATGCATTCACCTGAACCTACAATCAAGACTCAAGTTACTAAATACCCATTCAAGTTACTGAACGTCTGTTGACCCTGTATGCCACTGCAGGCCCCTCAGATTATGGAGAAAAGGGCAAACAAAAAGGTTTCACTTTGTAAAAGGCTGACGTAAGAAAACTGGCAGTTACCGTTCTCCTTCAAGCGTGTTGAGCTGTCCAATGATGTTACGTTAGTGTCAGTTTAAAAAGATTGGGAGTGATTGGGTTTATATGTCTTAGCGGAGACACAAGCTGGCCTTCACTGTAGCATCATGTCACAGGGAGACCTATCTAGAGGTGCATAAAATGTGGCATAAGAAAATAACAATAATACCATAATAATAAAAAAAGACTATTATAAGCCACAAGTTCAACATTTCCAATAGACTGTAATCAGATGACAGAGCATATTCCACAAAAAACCCAGGTCTGCATTGCAAGAAAGCCACCTATGAGACGTTTTGCAAACCAGAGATGGAGCAGATTGGTTCTTCATGGGCAGCGTTATGGGCAGGGATTTCAACATCACACATCTCACTAAATGGGCAGACCAAATAAACTAACATCTACTCTGCTTCTTTTTGGAGGAGAAAGACAGGGACAAAAAGTCCAGCAGATTTAGTTAAATAATGCAAAACAAACAAAAGGCAAACTCAAGACACACCAGACATGTCTTGGCCCGAAGGGAAAACTGCACCTATGATGCTTCGCCAAACTCCCGCTTTAAAGAGGCTAGCAATAAACGACTAAACTCGGGGAACTGATGGCCCCCCAAGAATAACAGTGCCCAGGGGGACGTCATTAAGCCTCTGCATCACAAATGATAACACACAAAATGCCAAAACCAATCCAAAACAATAGCATGCAAATGACCTTACAGGGAATTCCCAAGAGGGTCTCAGTATATAGTCATTCTGTAACTATGATTAGAAGAGTACGTAATTCTGACAGTCAGCCTGGGATCCACTGTGTGCTTTCTAGAATTACCTATAAAGGGTGAAAACGGAGCAGCTACATATTGCGGAGCCAGAAAACAGTGACTCGCTTCATTTGGAAACACATGGTGTGTTCCTACCGAACAAGGAGAGAAAATCAGAGGTATGAGTCATTTGTAAAGCCATCGGGCATATCAGCAAAACAGTGATCTCTCTCTCTCTCTTTCTCTCTCTCTCTCTTTTTTTACATAACCGAGTAATCAGTGCTTGTGCTGATAGGGGAGGCCAAAGGCACTTTAACAACCTTTCAACATCTCGAGAAGAACTAAACAAAGGAGTTAGGAGCTTGACAGCAGACATATTTGTCTGAGTGCTCACTGCATACTTAAGATCAGCCGTTCACAATGACTAATTGCAAGTACTTTCAAGCTCCGCTATACGAGACACAAAAAATCTCATCCAAATACACTGCAGGGGTGTCCATTGTGCGTGCGGGTGTCCCCGGCCTTTGACCCCGGTCTTAAGAGGGGACAGACTACAGGCAGAAAGAGGAAGCTCTGTCTGAACAACAGCCAACTGTGTCACATCCTGAGAGTGTACTGTAACCCATTCAAATCCTGCCCATTACTGGAGGCAGCCCGGTTATTATCTGTTTACTGGAAATAGTCCTGCAGATGACTGTATTGCCCGGCGTACTGTTCAGCAGCTTGGCAGGAACGATGAGTAACTATAAAATACAGCTATACAATATCGCCTATTGTTTGTTGCTTCAGTACTGGGTTTTATAATACTGATATAACAGAGGGCTGCGATACAAGGGTGGCAATATGATATGTACATCATTACAGTAAAAATCAGGCCATAAAATGCTTTTCTGAACATATCGTGTATATTGTCAGAACACCGACTAACTGTGTGCTTCATTACAAAGAGAGCAGAATTTAGTGTAGTTGGTAAAACATTTGTGAATGATGTACATTTTTGGTCCTAGGTTTATTATTATATATTATTACAGTGTTTTTGATGTGTGGCACTACAGGTTATATTCTATCTGTTCTAACTTGTGATGCACATAGTGTGCCATGAAATATCATGATATAATATTTTTGGCAATATCGTCTAGGCAAATGAGCCATTTAACTAATCACTGCAGTTCCTGTGGGTGTTCTAATTAACAAGGTATTGTGATATGTAACCCACAGCACTTAATTTTTGGTCAAAACAATGCAAAGTAACCATTTCACATTATTAATTTAGCCGTGCATTTTTCATGTATTGCAAGACAGATTGCAATTGTAGCACATTCTCTCACAAAAAAATATACAAATAAAAAAATAAAAAATACAGCATTCAGACCAGAAGGATTATGCTATGATTTACTTAAACCATTATTATATGGGTCAAAATATAATTTGCATAACTTTCCTTGGCAATGCATAAGCATAGTGGTTATATATGCAAACCGTCTGGTTCCACACTGTACATGACATCAGAATTTAATGCATCTTTAAAGTTAAAAACAGATTATCCAAAACAGTCTGAACATATGAGTGTGCCCAAAATTGAGCGAATACCACATACGAACAAAACACTGAAAGCAAATGTTAGCCTGCCAGCCTATGTGTGCATCTCATTCATGCCAGTTCGGTTGGGTGGGCTGCCTGGCCCATGTTATTGTAGCCTAAGCTACAAAATGTGTGTTTATCTGGTATGCAGCTAGGATTATCGCAGTTATTACATAATCGCTTGATTGGCTACAAAGCAAATAAGCATGGAAAGGCAAAAGACATGAGCAAGCCAGTATGCAACCGGGGCTTCAGAACAGTTAGCTACGAGTTTTCAACACATCAAATCCTGAAGGGCAAGCACTCCGACCTGTACTGAGGTTGGTCTTAGCTCCCATTTTCAATATGGCTGAAACTTTAAACAAGTGTTTTCGAACAAGGACAGGGATTTACAAGAGAAACAAAAAACCCTCAAAATTCAGTATACTTTAATAAATCATATAGAAGTTAAAATGATCAGTATTGTGACAAGATTACTGCACACTATGAGCCATAAAAAGACTACTGTTAACCACAACTGTTGGCAGGGCAATTAACTGTCAGATAATACTTCACAATCAGGACAGGCTCCTGTGCAGGTCCTTTGTCTTATCTTGTCTCTAATGCTATTGTATTTAGTCCCTGGGAAGCTTACAGACTAAGACTGTGGGTAGCTCTCTGTATCTCAGGGACCACCAAGTTAAGTCTTGTCCATCCTTGTCCAGCCCCAACACAGCTGATCTGAGGGCAGCACCGGCCAGCTTTCAGCACCAGTATTCCCCTGACACTGGACGCACAGTCTTGAGCCACATTTCGTCTTCCGCTCCACGACTGAGAGTGTTTGCTTTTCTTCTGCGTCTGGGGACCACCAGCCAGGATAAGTAGCAGCCTGCCTTTATAAACATAATTCAGAGTGTGTATGATGTAAGGGAGTCAGAGTGGTACTGCAGGCTAAACCATCAAGCTTTATGAGCTTAGAGTCCTGACACAGACATGGTCCTATTATCTCCTCATATCATGCTCCTCATGTTTGGCCGGGTCTAATCTATCTGACCCGAACTAAATCCCCCCTCAGACCAGGACAGTTGGAGGTCACACCGATGATTCACACTTCAATGACTGGTGTAACACTGTTTTTATGGGATGCATTTGAGCAAAATAATACAAATTATTTCAAACCAATAGCACTATTTTATTATTATTATTATTGGTGTTGCTTTTATCATGGCATATTTATTTTAGGATACTGTTATGCTGGTTCATTCATAGCCAAGGTGCAAGTTTGGAAAAGCAAAGATTGTAACGCTGTTTGGTGCTGCAGCTGTTAAACAGCTACATTAATAGCCACACACACACACACACACACACACACAGACACACACACACACACACACACAGAGTTCAAACTACTGTGTGACTCCAAACAGCACTAAAAGACAAACAGGACTCATTGTAAAAGAATGTTCCAGAAATTTTCAACCTAATCAAAATCTCAGTTGCTTCTGGACCTGCAAAGTCACTGCCAGTGGTGGAAGTTTATGTAAATTTGAGTGTTTAATAACCTGTAAAAAGTGCTTGATTGGCAGTTAACTAACCAGAACTATTACCACTATTCTCTATAATACCAATTAAAAAGAATATAAAAGATAAAACAATTATACTAATAATTTGTGCACATTACAATCCAGGACAAAACTGGATGTACTTATTATACGTATACGTATTATACATGTAATTATACATGTAATAATCAAGTGCTGCAACTAAATGAAACATATAATGGAAATATGTTAAAAAACATAATAAATGAAAAATATTACAGCATTTAAATTAGCTATTTTAGGAAAAATGATCACCATACTTAAAAAAGACAATAGGTTTATTACACACCTTATTATTTACAGTTATTGTAATTCAGGACCTGCAAGTTGGGGCAGTATTGGGGCAGTGCACCCTCAGTCATCAGCTGATCAGCTGCTGAATGCTCTTGTTTTATTGGCTCTCTGATGAAACGTGCAGGAATTAGATCATGCTTCATGTAAAAGATATGTACATGCAGCATTGACAGCCTGGCACTTGATTTCACACACTTAAGCTAATTCATTATTTCTGCTCAAATCTTACGAAAGTTTCATGATTCAGACAGAGGGTAGTTTGTACATCACTACAGACAAACCTGCCAAATCTGCACTCAACAAATGCATTGTGTTTTCAGTTGTCTTACAAGACAATGCAACTGGCAGTCAACTGAAATGACTGTCTGTGTTACTGTTACAGATCCAGCACAGAGACTAACCCTCTCAGGTCGATAAAGTCATGTTAAAGGATGTCAGACATATAAGATAAAGACTTCAAATCAGAGCAGAGTCTATAGTGCAGCCTGCACAAGTGGCCTACGGCGTTGTAAGTGTTTAAACTTGTGCGCTGGTGTGTCTGTGTCGCAATTACACTGACAAAACACAAGTTGCCACTGTGTTGACTTCCTTGGCATGCTACAAATGATAGTGGCTGAAACTGAGTAAACAACAATTACTTTTACTTTCTTCCATGTTCTTACAGTCTATGGCTCATCCTACTGAATTTAAAAATGCCAGCAAAGGCGGAAATGTAAAGGCGTAATGAAGACGCTACTAAATTGACCACTCACAGCTGTTATGGTTTGCATCACCACAACATGTAGTTATATTTCTGGGGCTGTCCACGTCAGCCTAATTTATTCCTCTGCATTGAATCTACAGCATAGGGTCAGCCAAGTACACTACCCTGTAGCTTCAGTGCAGAAGCATAAATTGTCTTTAAATTTCAGGAAAGTTGCATTTTTCCGGGAAGGGTAATGTTGTTCCATTCCAATGAGGGCTCCAGTGCAATCACATCCCTTTCAGAAGCTTTGTAATCCAGCCTTGTAATCCAATCCTCCTTACGACAATCGTCTTTTTTTGTATAATAAATCCATGATGATAAACCCAACACTAAAGGCCTTCTGTGATTATTGATCCTTTTCTCGGCGTTATCATGGTTGCTAGCCATCCACTGTCGCCTTGTGTTGAGTCGGTGTCCAATCAGATGTGTCCCTGACTTGCTGGCGGAACAGCGCTACCCTTCCAGGCACGATAAAAGTAAGTCTCCAGAAGGCAGCGTACCCGAGATGTGTATTCTTTTATATTGCATAAAGCATCACTGACCTGAGAGGGTTAAGTTGGAAAAGTTCTAGATTGCTGCTTTACTTCATTTTTCCATGTTTACACTGCCACAATCTTATACAAGGGCCATTCTGGATTCAGGGTTGATGATTAACTTCAGGCACCTTCAGGCCTATTCAGCCAGGCATCAGGTCATAAAAGAAACTCGCTCCTTTCGACACCAATTAATAGCAGCAATAAAAGGGAATGACAAGATTAGTAACACTACATTACGGCAATGGCCTCACAGCTCAGCACTATGAAGACAGCGCTGATGAGTCACCATGAGGCAGACCAAACGCATAGATTTCATGTGAAGCACTGTCAGCACTGAAATTTCATAGTCACCACGGCATCTGTTTGTCATCAGTTCTCACTCCCACATCTTTAGCTGCTCACTGTGACACCATTTCACCAGCACATTAGAGCAGAGACACTAGGGATGCATGACATCAACCAGCCAAGATCGAAATTGACGGACGTTTGCTCAAATGACAAAAAAGTTTTTATTTTGGCAGGTCTGTGTTGTAGTGACGTAAACTGTAGACAGGTATGAATGCTGCTGCTGCACCTGTACCATATACCAAATACTGTAGCATTATTACACATAGCTCATTGTTCTAAAAAGCCAGTTGTCTCATATTTTCAATGTAACACTTCATTTGCTTCATGCTATTTGCCAGGGTTTGGCCTTTTAAACATCATGCAATGTTGTTCATATTACAATTTTGGCTAATAGCAAGTAGTTTGTTTCACAGATTTATTTAAGCCACACAGTGTGAGCTTTAATGAAAACAAGGCTTATAAAACTTTTATAAAGCCTTATAAAGGCTTTCACAACATCACTCTCTATCGCACCCTAGTAAGATGATAAACTAACTGTTTTGGAGGAGGGCTAGGACAACAAGCCGATTTGAAAAATATACAAATTGGGACAAAATTATTGATAAATGATAGTATTTTCTAGACTCAAAAACAGAGAACTTACTCAACATACCTAGAACAATTTCCATTTGTGCCAAAGAGGGTAATGATGGCATTAATCCACTTGACAATGAGTTTTGCAGGCAAAGAAACAATATCAAAACAAAAACATCAAAAGAAAAGACAAGTTTTAAAAACTCATAAACTGAACCTAACCTCATTTTTCACATCAGAGCTCACGGTTCCTAATGGACCTGGTGTGCAGCGTTAGCTAGTATTTTAGCAGAATGGGCCGTTACCCGGGAAAAAAGTAAACTTTATCACCATAACCAGCCAAAAGATCAATAATTTTTCCTAATTTTCTCCTTACTTCTCCTTATTTATGCTTATCTGCATGAATATCTAATAAAAACAGCACTGAAGCAAACTTTCAATACATTAAACATCACATCCACTTACACTGACTCACTGTGGAGCCTGAATTTAGAAGTCAGAGGTTAGTGTATAGACAGTATATAGACAGAGTATAGAAAACACAATTTCTGTAGACAGAAAACAACATTGACACCCACACAAACCCTGCAGTTTAGCAAACGATTGGCTGACATTTCCTTCTGCAAACATGCCATACACACCCATTACCCAGTGCAGGGTCAAAGCCAGGCCACTGTGCCTCATCAGGCACCATCAACACACAACAACAGTTATGAGCTCAGCTTCTTTCTTTCCCACAGAACGAGCAAAGCCTCACTGTAGTACAGAATGACCACACACGAACACACCTACGAACACAATCTCCATATATCACTCCTGAAACTCGTCCCTGACAACACACAATATCTGCTAACCATTTACACATTTTCATAAAGCATTCATGACACATTCATAAGAGGTCACAATGGCTTCATAATGGCTACAGCCGTTTTATTTACTACACATGTCTACATGGTAAAACTGCAAGAAAGTAAAAACCAGTTTTCTTTTCAGGACTATTATGCCTTACAATGCCTTGTGTGTATCTCCTCCCCATGAATGGCTTTAACAAAACAACTTTGAAGCCACAATCATGTCTCAGAACAACTGTAAAACAATGTCTCAGGCATCCAGCAACATTATCACAGTAAGTTTCTCTGAGGGAGCATTTAGAGGCATAAATTTAACTAAAATTAGACGTCTGGTTCCCATCACCACCACTATAAACCATTTTGACTCTGCAAGTTTCTCTAGAACAGAGTAGAAGAGAGTCATGCAACCACTCTGAGTGACTTTACATCTTTGCCATTTAATTGTGTAATTAATACTTTTCACAAAGTTCTCATGTTTAAGACAAAATGGCACAAATTATATTAACACGCATGAGTTTCACATAATAATATTTCACAAACACAATAATGAATGTAATTCGGATATCCCATGAGTAGGCCTGTGTTTGGTACTGTAGGCTGTTTTAAATTATCCGTGCACATATCATGATGTATACAGTAAGCATCACTGAGTATGTTTGTAATTTGTTGCATTACATAATCGGTATTCATTGAATTAATTTAATTTAAAGACAAATTAATTATTTAATGATTATTTCAAAATGATTCATTGTAATGGAGTGCCATTTTGCTGTTTCATCCATTTCATTCATTTGCCATGAATGCTTCATATACTTGTAGTTACTGTAAAGTGCCACCCACAAATCCAGCTGTTCTTTATTTTAATGGGTAAATACTTCACAATCTGCATATTAATTTTAATTGTGTAACTTCTGTTAGTATTCTTCGTTACGCAGTATTACACAGACATACGCTGAAGTAATCTTCTGTTGTTTCAGGCACATATCTGTGTGACCAAACCAGCAACACCATGCAAATCCACCCTGAAAAATAACCCTCAACTTCCTCAACGCTACACCACCAGTTCCCCAAAGGGCATATAAATAATACGCCGACTGATTTCTTGGTTGGACGGTAATATCAACCGATGTCGATGATCTGCAGTCTTATTGGTATGTGATGGTTGTGTCACTGGTGGAGTAAAAGAACTAAAGAAAGTGCAGAAATGTTTATATTTTATATGACACTTTCTGTTTTTTCTCTTGTTTATGACTCATGTCTTATATATGACAGTCATACCCATCAGCGTCAACTTTCACTGAACCAACTGGAGTATAAAAGTAAAATAGGAAATTACAGCAGCTGGTATTATTGCTTATCTGAATTTCTCGCCCACTAAATTTGCTATCAGTCATAATTTATATTGTCTTACATTTTCAGTAATACATATAACACAGTGAATAATCCAGTAGACTAATTCTGAATAGGCTACGGTCTCAGGTTATAGTCTCTTAAAGGAGGGATGGGGGTCGATACATCCTGAGCCGCAAAACTTTAAATACAGTTTTAAATAAATAAATGAATGAAGGCTTTTGGCGGAAGGAGCTCATTCTACACCAGTGCACTGTTATTCAGCTCCTTCATTCTTTGCTCTCATTCTCACTGTATTCATTTACAAAGGCCAAAGGTCTGTTATGTGAATCTTCTCATATTTCTTAATATTTTCCATAGAAATCCGTACGAAATAAAGAGTATTGTACTGACAACTACAGGCTAAACAAGCTGTGCATGCAAATTTACAAGAACAACTAGGGTGAATGGTTTTATTCATTATACCGTCACTATACAGTCATATGCAAAAGTTTTGGCACCAGTGGTCAAAAAAATTAAAATAAATACATGAATACACAATCCCTGCAAAGACTGTGCACTACTGCTATTACTACTATTACTATCATACTGCTTCGTTTTAATGCACAATTACTGTGTATTTATTGAATGTAACATACTGGTAAAAAAATAAATAAATAAATAAAAGATATGGCACATTTTATATGTTAAGTTCTATTTCATTTCAACATTGTTAAACCTAAATAAACAGTAATTGTGCTCTAAAACCCGCAACAAAAATGCTGTGCTTAAATCTGTTCCTTACACAGGACATGTTAGCTTATGTTCAAATAAGCAAAAGGTCATTTAACCGGAGGTGCGCAAACCTTTGCACACGCCTGTGTGCTGCTGAAAATAATCAGCGTAAGTTATAATCCATTTTGTATTTGTTTAAATACCGTCTGATGAATGTTAGGCTTTGTTGTATTTCCTCATCTCACTGTTTATCATCCCTGCAGAACATGCAGAATGAGGTCATGTTTAAATCATTTACTTTTGTTTTATTTAACATTGAAAGAGTTTTTATACAACTTATAATAAACAGGCTGTGATTAATTACACACCAGACGAAAAGAAAAAGGGATGAAAGACAAGACACCTTGCGTAAAAGAAAGATTTACTGTCCTCTACAGACCGAAAGGAGAGTCCCACAGTACTGAAAGACTCACACATTCAGACTTTAATCTGAGAGCGAGAGAGAGTCAGAGAGAACACCCACAGAGAAAGAAAGCATAGGGAAAGAGCGAGCAGGGAGAGAGGGAGAGAGAGAGTCAGAGAGAGATAAAAGAGTCCAAGAGAACAGCCACATAGATTCAGAGAGAGAGAGAGGGGGAGAGAGTCAGAGAGAGGGAGAGGGAGAGTCAGAGAGAGGGACAGGGAGAGAGAGAATCAGAGAGGACAGCCACAGAGAGTCAGAGAGAGAGAGAGAGGGGGAGAGAGTCAGAGAGAGGGAGAGAGAGAGTCAGAGAGAGATAAAAGAGTCCAAGAGACCAGCCACATAGATTCAGAGAGAGAGAGAGAGGGGGAGAGAGTCAGAGAGAGGGAGAGGGAGAGAGAGAATCAGAGAAGATAGCCACAGAGAGTCAGAGAGAGAGAGAGAGAGAGAGAGAGAGAGAGAGGAAGAGTCAAAGAGAATAGCCACAGAGATAGAGAGAAAACAGAAAGAGAGGGACTGAATAGAGTGAGTCAGAGACAAAAGCTACAAAGCTAAGAGAGAGAGAGAGAAAGAGAGCTGAGAGAGAGACAGAGAGAGAGCTGAGAGAAAGAAGGGGAGAGTGAGCAGAGAGAGAGAGCTGAGAGAAAGAAAGGGAGAGAGAGAGTATGAGAGATTCTGACAGACTGAGAGATATTTTGACACAGAGAGAGCAGAGAGAAAGAGAGGAAGAGGGATAGAAAGAGGGAGGATGAGAGAGAGAGAGAGAGAGAGAGAGAGAGACTGTTATATTGGATGAAAGGAGATCTGAGGCGTTGTGAAGTCTTTCTCCCCCGTGGCTGTTAAAAAAGGATTGGCTGTGATGCGCAGTGATCCGCGAAGAGGAGGACAAGAAGAGTGAGAGTGAGAGTATTACACAGCCCACAGCACCTGCAAGCACCATAAACACACTCTTACCTCAGCTCAGACACACACGCCTCTCCTCCCCAACACACTGCCTCAGCACAGCTCGGCCAACACCCCAAACCAGCTATTAGTGAAAGTGTGAGTGAACTGGACAGAGAGAGACCGTGAGGGCGTTTGTGATCGCTACGGGTCATGTGACCGGCCACGGGGAGATGGGGCTCAGCATGCTTCATCAGCCTGTAATCCAATAACTCTATCTGACATCTACATGTGCTAAGCAGCGGCTTAGGCCCGAAACAATTCACTATAAAAGCCAGCCGAGCGCCCGGGCCTGGACAGCTCTGGAGTCATTACACCGCACGGTTACAGCGCTGAAATCCACGCCAGCCACTTAGTGAAGGACAAAGTGAATATGGTTCTCATTATAGACCCCGTCTGCTTACCGCATGACTGCTTAGGGCACACAGCCCCACAGAGCTAGATTACTACTACATGGCTTTTTTAAATGCTCTCTTTATCTCACACTCTCTCTCTCTCTTCCGCCCCCTTAGTATCCCCCCGCCGTCCACCATGTGCTGGTGGGCGTTTTCATTGCTTTGTAGCGGGGTCACTCAAGCTGAACTCTGGTGAGAAGAATGCTCAGAATGATGCTTGTGGAAGTCTCACCTCCTGCACAAAGAGCTTTACATGCTGGAACCTTCATGCAACATCTGTCGCTTAAAACATGAAATTAAGATTTACTTAAGATGCATTATCTGAAGCCTTTGGCTTGTATGCTGCATTTGAAACTTGTCTGAAACTCAGCCGAAACCACCTCAAAAGTGCAATAACTGTAATGAAAACTGGCAATCAAAATGTCAATAATGTCAATTAATGTCATTTCAACCAAATTAAACCGACTAAGTTGTCTCTTAAGATAATGTTGCTTATTTGCTGGCAGTAAGTTAATTTAACTAGCATGCTAGCTAACCTGCTTATGTTAACAGGACAGCTGTTTATTCCACCTGCCCGCTATGATGTAATGGACTATGCAAATGTCAAAGACCACACTCTTTTATTTCTCTTTTATTCACAGTTTATTTTATAGCCAGGACAATACGACATATATAAACATTACTCACTTAAATAACGTCTAGCCTTGCTAACTAATGTAATAGTTAAGTATGTTACATGCAATTATTACTGTTGAATAGCTTTGTGTAACTCATGAGGAAATTATGCTTTTATGCAGATCAGTATTTTAAATCCATCTCTACATTTTGCAGTTGCAATATGCCTTGCAATGTATAAAAAATATCTTCGTGCAACATATTAAAAATGTGAACTTTTTTGAATTGCATGAATACCTTGATTTATCAGGAAAAAAACTTAAATCCTCATCTGGATTGTTTAGAGGTCATATTGCAGCATTCTGTGATATCAGTATTGCAAAGGCTAATATCTCAATAAAAAGTAACAAATAAAACATAATACAGCAAATCATGATAACCTGATACCCAAATCATCCTGCAGGTCCTTGGCAGTGATATGGGGGTTTTGCTTTGCATACTTGTCCAGTTAACATGAAGTTTTTAAATAGGTTTTTGCTCATCCAGGTCTTGTCTTTCCCTCAGCAGTTCTCAACTTTTATTTAATGATATTTGGACAGTGAAACCTCACAAGCAGAAATTGTTTATACATATTTTATAGTCTTCTCTTGTTTGGTAAGAGTCAATTATCTTTAGTTTCAGAACCTTAGTCAGCCACTCAGATGAGCTCATGGCTGCTGAGTATAACCACAACAGCCTGAGATTTCTGAGGGGTTACATAATTTATTGAGCTCTTAAATTGTCTACACCTGACTTGTATTCAGGCCGAATAAGCTCCGAGACCCCGAGACCCAAAAAATAATACTGTCATTTGACCAAATATTTACAAGCACGTGTAGCTATAAGGGAGTAAAGGAACAATTTTAGCATTATGGACTTCAGTAGTCTATATTGACCAGAGTGGTAGGAGAAGGCTGCAAGTGGCCATGCTGTCCTCGTTTACGTTTTGCACCATGGCAGCGATGCTCTAGTAATCATGGGGCGAGTTTCTCAGGAGGTGTGGGGAGCTTTGTGTAAGAAACAGCACACATGCTCACACACAGAAACGAAAATCACTGCCCAGTTGCACCCCGTGACTCTCTAACCCCTTTAATGCACCCCTCCTCTCCTACTAAATGCCTCAGCCCCCCTGCCAAGGCCTGGGTGTAATACATGACCATCTACCAAAACCCTACTGCGAGTACTGATCCCAGTCTGGATTATCTGAGTGAATAGCATGGCATTCATAGCTGTGCAAAGACATTAATCATGGCATATACTTAAAAAAAAAAGAAACTTCCATTCATAAATATAATCCATGTTCCACCCATAAATGCATTCATTCTTAGCCAGAATTGCAAGCTTAAACAAGCTTTAGTTGATGCAGTAAGCTCGCAAACCTGAACAACCTGTACTGTACAAAAAAAACTACAAAATCAAACTGGAAAACTACAGTGTTTGTTTAGAGTGGCTACAGCACGTTAAGTTTCCTGTGTGAAATGCTGCACTACTAAGCTTGACTATGTGGCTAAGTCAGATTGCATGATAAAAAGCTACACGCTGCTTTCTGTCCTAGCAGTGAAACTAAAAAGATATCATTCATATTTAACACTGCACTCCAAGTGTAGAAATACTGATAACAAGCACAAACACAGTCATTAATACAAAGCACTGTTCTAATCATAAAGCATCAATCACCTGACTGCTAATTTTTAGCCTGCTAAATATGAGTGAGTGAGTTACAAGTTTCATGAGGTGCCTTGCATCTAAAGTGCTTTGCATCTTTGTTTCTACACCTTTTGTCCATTTTATCAGCTCCAACTACCATATAGGTGAACTTTCTGTGGTTCTACAATGATAGATTGTAGTCCTGTTTCTTTGCATAATTGTTATCCTATCCTTACCCCTTTAATCAATGGTCATGATGCCCACAGGACCACCACTGAGCAGGTATTATGTGGGTGATGGATCATTCTAAGCACTGGTGGTGATGTGTTAGTGTGTGTTGTGCTGGTGTGAGTGGATCAGAGACAGCAGTGCTGCCGGAGTGTTTAAACACCTCAGTGTCACTGCTAGCCTGAGAATAGTCCACCAACCAAAACTATCCAGCCAACAGCATCTTGTGGGCAGCGTCCTGTGACCACTGATGAAGCACTAGAGGACGACCAACACAAACTCTGCAGCAGCAGATGAGTTACTGTCCCTACCTTAATGTCTACATGGCGGACAGGTAATGTAGGAGTGTCTAGTAGAGTGGACAGTGAGCGGACAGTATGTATAAACTCCTGTATATCCTGTATTACGAAAGACATGTTTTAATCTACAGTTACAAATCTAAGCTGAGTCTGAATTTTAAACATTGGTAGAGAGAGCTCTGACCGCAAGTGCCATTTCTCATGCTGGAGATTTTTTGACTCTCTAAGGACACATATTCCACACAATAGGCATCAGTGCACTGGGGTCTGGGTGAGCACAGCAAGAGAGAGACTGAAATGTGTTCCTGAATCATTGCCTGGACTCCTTTGTCTCTCGTTTCCTGCTAGCTGTTTACTCTCCTCACAAGAGAGGTAGAACAAACACACATTCTCTGGACAAACAAAAGAAAAATACTAGATTTCCCCCCAAAGTCCTGCACACACGACACAACCCTGAACCAGCTCAGCATGTAAACACATGTAAAAGGAAAAGAGCAGGCACTCAGTGATAAGAGGAATTTGAGATGGGCATTGCAAAATCTTCTATTTACTCTCGCACCAGAGGTTTTCTCACACACACACACACACACACACACACACACATACACACCCCTAAAGCTGCCCTAGGTTCACACAGACAGGAAGGGTGGGGTCAGAGAAACCCCTATCAGCCCGGAGGATCAGATACCACTGACCAGACATGTCCACATGGACTCATCCATTTAATCTTTAAAGGGCCTATGTCCTTTATTCTTGTATATTACTAATTTCATCAACTTATGATGTCTGTGTTCTATTACTCACCCAAACTAGTCATAATTTATTTTTATCCCAACTTGATCCCTTTTAATTAAACAGGCCATTTTTGTTACAGTATGTTTAAAACTACTATATGTAAATTAGCTGACTGGCTGCATGTACTGCTTTTCTTTCAGAAGTGCAGTCCAGGCTGAAACATCCCTTACATCTTCAGCATGAGTGGGCAGGGCTATACTGGTGTAGGTTCAAAAGGTGGATATATGTAAATGTGTCGTTTTCCTGACCTAACAGAGACAGTGAACTTAAAACAAATTGTTGACTGCAGCTTAATTGCCCTATATGGACTGTAGGGACTGGGTAGTGAACCTTGTACTTTGAAACTATAGTTTTGAAACTGTATAGTGTAAATAGTTTAAGGAAAATTGTCTTAAGGAAAATGTGTTTTTTTCAATATATGGGCCCTTTAATGGTACTTACTACCACACTTACCTACTGCTGAAAGACATATACTAAAAGTTAAATGCGATAAAAAAGTATCAAAATTTGATACATTTCTTGATGAAGCAAAAATTAAAAGTGGATGAAAATGGGCCTAAATATTAATAAATATGTTCATGTTTCCTGTTTCAGCCTCTTAAAGCATCTGTCTTTATGACACTGCAATATATGATGCTGCGCTTTATAGTGGCACACTCCAGCCATATGATATTTCAGTCCCAGGCTAGCACACTAGTCACATCCAATACAATATGCTGCAAAACAAATTAATGTAACTTCCCGTCATGTATAGATTACACTCATTTAAAAAAGTTGTTTTAAATGCTATGTAAAATGATCATTCATAAATATCGGTAGCAACTACTTTTGGTCATTGTTGTTGGTCCAGCCAAGCTCCCTCTGAAACGGACTCTTTTTCTCACTAATTTCTGGGTGGGCGAGAGGCGAGTGAGGGCATATTCCTGTCAGAGAGATTTCCACTGGGCAAGTGCGCTCCACTGTGATAATAAGCCCTGACAGGCTACAAGAGAGCAGGAGAGAGATAACAGGCTCAGATTCAACACACTGATCTCAACTAGTCTGCGCACAGACACATACACAAAGCAAGTCGCAATGTGAGAGTGGGCTAGTTTAGGGCGTACAGAGTGGGCCAGAATTCGACTGATCCAGGCATTCCAGCTCATTAGCTTTCAGTGATGGGGATCCCAGCTGACTGCAGACGGAGACTTCATTTACTCAAGATGGAAAACTGGAACCACTTCAAAAACGGTCAGGAGACAAAAAAAGGGGGGAGCTCAGTGGAGGGTAGGGAGGGGCTCCATTTACAGTCATGGGGTGTCCCGAGACCCAACACCATCTGGACAGAGGCTTAACTGAGCAAAGAGAGAGAGAGAATGAGAAAGGGTGTGGTACGAGAAGTCCAAGCCAAGACTGTTAAAGACTAACAGGTCTGCAACAGTTAAAAAACATCCTAAGAGTCAAAGTGAGAAGCTCCACAAATAGCAATCCCAGTAGCTCAGCTACCGCCTCGTTCTGTAGCGATGCACTATTAAATACTGCCAAGCATTAGTGGCCTAACTGATTACATCATGCCTTCTTTCCACATGCTCCTTCTTGGTTAACACACCTAAGAACTTCAGGCGTGTCAGTATTCAAAGGAAATGCACTGGCAAATCACTGCAAACTTTCTGGCTAATATTGCAATTGAATGAGATATTTTCAATAACTTAATAGCTTAAGGCCTTTTATTTCCTCAAGAAGATTAGTACATCCATTTTTCCAGGCTTAAGGCTTGAATGCTGAACGTAGTGTGTTAGACTTCCAGTTCCTACGATCTTCATTATTACATTCAATTTACCTTCTTAAACTTAATACTACATTAATGACATAATTAAAACGGAAGCACTTTTGACTTTTGTCTGTGTGTTTTCAGGTCAGCCTCGTGGTGGGAGAGGTGAGCCAGTAACCGGAAAGTTGAGGCTTGAAATCCCGGGATTGACTGGGTGTAACTGTTTGTGCCCTTGGGCAAGGCACTGAACCCCCCACTGCCCCAGGCAGTACTGCTCTGCTGGCAATACTGTGCTGCTCCCAGACTGGATGTAGACAAATTTCCCTTTCAGTAAAGTACACAACACAACAATAAATCCCAATTTAACACAATGAAGGTGCAGAATACGCACTTTCACCAGAACTCCCCTGTTCAATTCAAAGATCTATGAGTAAGAAATACATCATATCAGATACATATCTCAATACAGTTTTTAAATCCCCTGATCTGATTATTTTCATGTTGAATATTTACTAACACCCATACAGTCTTTGTATTTTCATTGCTGCCAATGAAAATGCTGCCACATCATTAAGGTAAGATTTGCTAGTTTACTAATTAATACTACAGTAAAATCACTTTATTTTTAGTGTGTGCATGAGATTAATGTTTTGTTTTAAGGCATACATTTTCAATAACCATTTTATGGTGCATTTAGTATTATCATATCTATGTGCCTACAATGGAATCACTTCCTCTTTGATATGTAAGTGGTGATATACACTCTGAACTTTCTGAATGCTCTGTTATTACTAAAGTCAGTTTAAAACCGAAATCATACCTCGCAAGTCAAAGAAGTGGAAGGAGTGAATTTTGTGGCCAAAAACTGAACCCGAGAAACAAAAGAAGGCTGGGTTATTTTTGAACTTGCTGTTTTATTTATGCTTAAGATTATGTATCAAATTACAAAGTATACATTATTGATTAAAGGCTGCTTTAAGATAAGATAAAAACTCATCTGGCCATGAATAAAAACAGTCTACATTAAATAAACTTACTAAAATGATCATAGAATATAGTCACGAAATCCAAAATCTTCAACAACAGATAATGGTCGGTCATTTAATCAGTATTTTATACTTATAGTTGCACTTTGGCAAAATGACTAGTCTTCTTTGTAATTTTAGTTTACAAATGGCACATTGTGTTGGTGAGGACTGTCTTTTCTGCTTCTGTTGCTTTGCTGTGTTATGGGTATCAAGCAGTCGTGTTTTTGAGTGGTATCAAGCCTGTAAAGGAGCTGTTGAGCTTCGTGCCCTCACCTTATAGTTGGTATGTTCTGTCCCTATCCGCCCTCCTAGAAACCGTGGAACAGATTCACCGTATGTTAAGTCAACAAATTCTATAATTGGACCAGTGATATTCAAACTTTTTATAATTACATTTAACGTGCCAGTGTTTTGATGAAATGTTGCTTTCTTAAGTACAGTCAAAATATGGATGCTGCAAATATTAAAAGTTTTCAGGTTGCAGGGTAAAACATTTCCAACCTGCACACAACGTGTTTCCTAACTACTCCCTGCCGCATTTGTTAACTTCTCACTGCTGCAGGTTGTGAATGACTCCTGTTCAAGTCACCTCTACAACAGCAGCTTCAATAGAATGTGAAAAACAAGAAACGAAGGACCAGAAACAGAGCAAGCCGAAACCCTGTCTATTAAAATATGCCTAGATGGACTTTGATCCTGATCTTTTGGATCTGATTGAGACATCCCTACAATCAAACAACACCATCCTGGAGATAACAGTAAGTTCTATGGCTTATTAGTTAGAGTTACTACAATCTGTTTCTGAGACATTTCCTTATGCTGACAGTGACAAATTGCTTACAGTATGGAAGTTCTTTTCAGTGGATCTGGGAAACCCCAAAAGACAACATTTGCATGCTAGTATGTATGCAAAACTAGCTAAAACCCACTCAATAAAGGAAGCAAAGCACCAGAGAACGTGTGGTGACTACAGCATGTTCTATATAGGTCACTTGTGTAGACTTCTGTTATTTTGGCCAATGAACTGAAAAATACAGTGACTAAAGGGGAAGTGTGGTGAAGTCACTATTGGACAATACTGTACAGCTATTACAGCACAGACCCAGTTGTGCAACTGCATTCCTCTGACAGTCACTAGCGGTGCACAAAGGACATCACAGGATGTCAACAACTATTAAACTGTGATATTAACCATGAGCCCCGCGCTCCCTCTATAAAGCCACTCCATACATAATCCACTCCAGACACAAGTGCTTTAACAGGTCTCGCTAGAGTCACTCTGCTCTCTGCAACCCTGGCTCTCCATAACAGAAGCTCCAGTCCTTATGCTGTCATGTCCCTCCTCAGCCTAAGTAAATATTTACAGTGACCGACTTCCCAGCCAAACCACCATTACTGTCACAGAGCAGGAGGGGGGTGCGGGGGCAGACAGAGAGAAAACCTAACCTTGATTTCAGATGACAGTCCTTCAACTAATTAAAGTGCCCATATCCTTCTGATGTAAGCAATGTTAAGGTTTCACTGCATGTACAGGCCATACACCAAAACTAAACTGCAAAAACAGCCTGTTTTGAAAGAACTGTTTTTTTTGCCCTAAAAACGGATACCTTTACATCTATCTGCCTATTCAGCGTTTAACAGTTTAGCTCTGCCCCATTGACACTGAGGTTACAAGGAGTGTTTCAGCCCAGCCTGCCTTATGAGTGAGGCACAATACAGGGCAGCCAATCAATTCCATATATGCTAGCAACAAAAATAGGCACTTTCTAATTCCAATACATATAAAGAGGTTGAAAAATGAAACAGTTTTCACCTACACCCAGAAAGCATTTGAACTGGCTCAGACTGTTGGCTGAAATTTCCTTCGTTAGTCTTACAACGATAATGATCATGTAACTAACGGGATCACACTTGGTTGAAATCGCGTGAAGTAACCGCAAAATAGATTTGCTTATATGATTTCTGCCAACGTATCTATAAAAATGGCCAAAATGCATTCTTCAAGTAGACTGCTACAAAGGGTTTAGCTATACAACATACTATTTTCCATTGTGTATATAGCAAATGTGAGCTAATGCCGATAGTTCCTAATTGTAAAGCTGCAACTGTACAATTTTTTGTTTAAAACATTTCAAAACTAAGTCAAATTAGTAACAGAATGTGAAGAAATAACAGTTTTAATGGTATGTCAAAGATGCCTATGTATCAGGTTCCAGAGACATCTACCAAGTTAGCATGCTAGCCAGCTAGCCCTGGCCTGTCCTGTCCTGTCTCATAATACCACTTTGTACCTCCAGAGGTGATAGTGAGTCATTGTAGTGTTGAGTCTGCCATCAGGCCAACATGAGAGGATGAAGAAGTAGCGCTGCTACCCCGAGGGTGTATTCTAACCTCTTGTCAATCATGTTGAACCTGATGCTCCTGGTTAGATCATTTAAGGATAGGTAGCCAATGAAGGATGAGTAAACGCAACAATGACTGAGCTATAGACAAGCAACGGCCGTCGGCCACTCACATCATAGAAACCACGTTCTAACACAGGCACTGCTTTTCACCAGATGTTTCTTCTAGACTGGTCAGGAGTGAAAGGGAGGAGGAGTGACTGGGCATTTTCTTGTTACTTAACAAAGGAGTGGACACAACAACTTTCTGCTGATATGTCGCTCCATCATTTGTCTGGAGTGGAATTTGACAGGTTGCGTCATCTTACAAATTGCTCCTTTAACAGTGTGAGATACAGCACCATAAACCACAATCTGAAAAAGCTAATGAAATCGGTCTTGGCTGATGAACTACATTTGGGGTAAATGTTTAAATTAGACTTTTTACTGAATTATTGCTTTAAGGAAGTCCTTAAGGAAATCCAGATGTTGTTTATGAGGTTCCTTGTGGTAAACACAGTGTATAGATTGTATTTGCTGTAAACACCAAAGGCCTCCTCTACGGCAAAGACATACTGCCCGTCCTGCTTTCTGTAAACATTCAGAAAGGATCTGAGAGGATGTTCCTACATCTGGAGTGTGAATGAAGTCAGATATACTGCAAAATACTGGAGGTAGGAAAGCTGCACGTACTGGAAATGCCTCAAAACAGGCACAGTCCTTGTCAGACTGAGCTCTATTACTTTGGAGTAACATTTCTGGGATTCCCAAAGAACTACAAAATGCAGTCCTAAAGTCTGTGTTTTCAAAGAAACCAGGCTACAAAGAATCTTCTTTGGCCCAGAGATGTTGTTCCACAAGTATGACTTCAACAGCAGAAGTCTAGTTCAGTCAATCCTTCAAATAGAGCCGCAGGGCTGCACCAGCACTGAACATGTGGGTCAATAAAGCTAACTCATAATTAACTTGTCATGCCAAGTTCACTTAATAATTCATATATGAATATGTGGCGGGTTAAAAAATGAGCTGAAACTCCTTAAAAATAAAAGTTGCCCAAAAAGGTTCTTTCAGCCAAGTATGGCAGAGAGTCCAAGCCTTACTCTCTCTGGGTGGGTAGCATGGCCCTCCATCTCCCTGATAGCTAAGGCAGGCATCTGTTAGCTGATGAAATAGAACTGGTAGCTAGCGTTCTCCTACAAGAAAGTTGGGTTGTCCAGGACCGTTGTGCCATTGTGGTGACAATTCATGTGTCTGGGAGGATGCACATGCTAGCCTTTACCTTCCCAGCTCGGAGGCATCATGAGGAAACCTTGCTAGAAGGCAGAATCGGCTATGGCAAAAGCGACGTGAAAATAAGGTTCGTTAATTTGGCTGGTTAATTGGGTTTTTAAAGAACTACTGAATTGCAAAGATCCTTAGGGAACAAATTGTATGGCACTCTTTTATGGCATTGCTCTAAAGAACTCTTTTT
>CM067491.1:5402854-5634248 GCA_034552555.1 Semaprochilodus insignis
TACAAGGTATCTGTCATGGTGACAGCACACATGTATTAGTACACAGACTAGACAAGCACACAGACAGTTAACAAGTGTGTAATTAAAGGAAAAAGTACAATAAATAGAATAAACGGAATAAATAACAGGAATAATAAAGAGCAGTGGAAAGAAGCTACAGAGATATGTGAATATCTGTACTCATATGTATATGGATATTCTATACATATGCAAGTCTGATTATACATACATTATACAAACTCTTGCTTTTTTTCCAATCCCAGCATGCATTAAAGCTGTGGTATGAAGTACAGGGACAGTTTGGTGGGGGTACTGTTGAATGGGATACTGTTGATCAAACTGTCACACTCAGTGTACTAGGGTCAGGTGAGACACACGTACCTGTTTAGAATGTATTCAAATCGGGTGCAGAGGAGTTCCAGGCTAACTCCATGTCCTCTGTGGAAACCAAGACGATCAGACGGTCGACTCTTCAGCCCAAGGGTGCAGCTCGACGACAGCTCAGCATCTGTGGGTTTTCCTCCTGTTAAAGTGTCTGAATCGTGCTTTTCGCCCCCCCACTGTGAAGCCAAAGTAAAACCACAGGGCACGTGGAAAAGTGGCAAAATCTTTGTTTTTGGATTGGGAGAATCCGCGGAAAGGCGACTCGATCGAGCTTCAGTCGGATTAAACCTGAGGCTCACGAATCCTTTCTCGATAAGTGGCAAACAGACAAACTACACTCCGGCACACACATACACACACACACGTAAACACGACTGACTGACTGACTGTGGCTACTGCAAGCGGGATGAACTATAGCGGAGCACAACTCCTGAGCCAATCGATTCTTTTGAACCGGTTCTTTTCATTCAACAGGTCGAACCGATTCCAAATGAAGCGACCTCTTTTGTTCATAATACGGCTTCAGAGGTGGATAATAACTACTTACATTACTCAAGTACCTCAGTAAAATATTAATGGATTTGTACTCTACCCCGTAATTTTAAAAATTGTAATGCTTCTGCTCTAGTATATTAGTGAGTAGAGGAATCAACATTTATCATTTTAGCCTTTCATATTTAGATACTAATTCCTTTCTTGGGTTTAATTTAATTTAATTTAGTTTTAGTTTTTTTGTCGGCAACACCCTTACCTGTACCTGTGACTTTTTATTGCAGTAAACTCTGAATTATTTTGCTTTTATAATGAAATATAAAAATAAACGGATTCATCAGTGCTACACGAATCTAAAAATTCTAATATAGGTTGTCTAAGTTAGTAGTTGCTAGTTTGTTTGCTTTTTTTTTTTTTTTTGTCCTGACACTTTCTACTTTTGCTCATGTTTCTTTATATGAAGGTACTTTTACTTGTGTTTTTATTTTACCTAAGTATAAATACTTCTATTGTATTGATGTATTGAGTATTGATTTAGGCCACTCTAATCTCCTCTGTATGTATTGTTATCTTTTTTTAACAATATAGACATTTTAATCTTTAATTTAGCCTCATAAAATAATCACATACAGTTTGGTCTTTCTGTAGTTGCCCCCTCTCTTCATGCATTGTGAATCTGGCTTCATTCATCGAATCGAACAGTCCAAAAAGAATCGGTTCGCTGAAGTGAATCGATCTTTCCGTAACTGAAGCTGCCCGGTCATGTGAAGCCCCGCCCCCTCCGCGTTCATTCAGCCCGCGTGCAGTTAAAAAAAACTTGAAGGAAAACGAGAGAGCACGTTTGGACAGGGATATTCTCGCGATAGCCACATGCAGGGGGGTCTTAGATTGAAAATACCGAGTAAAAACGACCCGGTTCCACGTTAAAAATGGGTTTTAACATTCAGCGAAAGATGCCGGGATGGAACTCTGTTTACGTTTAAATAATCACGCACTTCCTGTTTTTGTCTGCTTGGATTTATTTTGCTCGGTTTTTTCCTCCTGAACTGAAACAGACGGTTGTAAAACTAGGAGGAATGTTTTTCCCATAAACCGCCACAGACTGTTAATAATTCATATACGTGTTGGTATTAGTCTACCATCTGCTGTTATTACTGAGGTATTACACATTTACACACTCGGGCTTCTGAGACTCAGAGGCGGTTTGGATATACATTCTGTTTAGGAGATGAACAAAGCGGATTATTTGGCCTTCCCAGCAATTGTTGGAACAAGTGGCCAGTACAATAACTCGAGGAAGATATGGGATAATCATCACTACAGTTACCACATGGACCGCATGAGGAATGGCAAGTAACATGTTAAATTGCTCTCATGTCACACACAGCCCTAAGGGGGTTTGGGATGGTGTGCAAAATATAAATAAAAACAGAAGGCAGTCAGAATACATCATTTATACCCTATATTTCACTGAAAACTGCCCAAAGACAACATGTTTCAAAATGCTGAAACTGAGAAATGGTAATGTTTTTAATGTTTTGAATTTAATGCCAGCAACACATTTTAAATAAGTTGGGACAGAAGCAACAAAAGACTGTAAAGTTGGAGTGTGGGTGGAGTGTTATAAGCACAACTAGTGTAGCATCTAATTAGGTCAGTTGGCAACAGGTCAGTAACATGATATCATGATGATGGGTATAAAAAGAGCATCACAGAAGGGCTGAGTATGAATTGTGTACTGCACACTAATATTACACACTATATCCTATGTACTAATCTTAAAAGTATGAGTTCTGCAGGCTAGTACACACAATATTAGCATACTAGTTACATCGCTTCTTACTAAAAGGAAGTGAACCATTGATAATGCACGTCATACCAAGCTGGACTTTTATGGCTGCTTTGGCGAGTTTTTTTACTAAATGCTAACAAATAAATGCATCAATAAATAGAATTTTTTTTTTTTCGGGCGGTTTTGACAGATTTGGGTTGAACTCACATTTAACTCACTCCCACCATCACTGCAGTCACCATCAGATCGCCAGCCAGCATTTTTTCAAAAACCTCCAGACATAGGAAGCTCCTCCCTGTTCCCTGTTGGGTTAATGGGGCAATAGTGTCCATACTCAAAAATGAAGTGGTTCTAAGATTGCCTTGTGGGTTTTTGAGTATACGTAACTTTGACACTTACAATTGTACTGTACACTACATACTCTAAAAAAGTAGTTAGTGTTAGTGTTAGTATTAAGTGCGCAATTGGGACACACCCGCTATGTCTTTCAGAAGTAAAGATGGAGGAGGGGTTCATCACTCTGTGAAAGGCTGTGCAGGCAAATGGTGCAACAATTCCAGAATATTGTTTCACAACATAAAATAGCAAAGAACATGTGGATTTCATCACCAACACTGCATAATATCCCTAAAATCATACAGAGTGTTGCTAACAGAAGAGGTAATGAACACTGTGGTGAACACAAACCTGTCACTTTTTTTTTTGAGGTGTGTTGCTGGTGTCAAATGTTAAATAAATATATATATATATATATATATTACATTTCCCAGTTCAACATTTGATATGCTGTCTTTTACTATTTTCTATTTGTGAATTTGTGATACCCTCCCAGTCAAACCAATGGTGGACAACAAAGCTCCTAGAACCTACCTTCACTGCCATCTGAAGATGAAAAAAATTCAGGTAAGTGAGGAAAACAAACAGAGCAGATATGATGGTGTCTGTCTTTGTATCTCCTCTAATTGTGGAAATTCCTGTCCTTGGAGCTTGAACAGGAGCGTTATATGGAGATAGAGAAAAACAACAGACTGCTGGCGTACAGAATCGCCCATACTATGGCTAGAGGAGGTCTGGATAACTGGAATGAATACCAGCCCAAGCCCGGGTAACTATGATCAATGTCTCTTCATAGAGATCACACTACATTTAGAAGGTATAAACTAAATTAGCTCTTCCATTAAACTCACTGCAGTCTTCTTGCTCCCTTAATGGCACCATTTATATTATATTCCGATTGTCCAATAACAGAAGGGCACTAGCACTCACCTCATAGCACTCACCTCCTTTTTCCAGGAACACCTCCGTTTATCTATACCTATGTTACATTTTATCAGCTCCACTGGAGTTTTTAAACACTGTGTCCACTCACTGTCCACTCTGTTAGACCCTCCTACTGTGCTGGTTCACCTTGTAGATGTATAGTCAGAGACGATAGCTCATCTGCTGCTGCAGTTTGTGTTGGTGATCCTCTAGTCCTTCATCAGTGGTCACAGGACACTGCCCACAAGACGCTGTAGGCTGGATAGTTTTGGTTGGTGGACAATTCTCAGTCCAGCAGTGACACTGAGATGTTTAAACACTCCAGCAGCACTGCTGTCTCTGCTCTTGCTCACATCAGCACAACACACACTAGCATACCACCAACATCTCAGTGATCCTTCACCCACAAAATCTGTGGTGGTCCTGATTATTGAAGAACAGGATTAGAATGTATACAGAGAAACAGATGGGCTGCAGTCTTTAACTGTAGAACTACAAAGTACATCTCTATTCTAAGTGGAGCTGATAAACTAGACAAAGATTGTAGATAAAAGGAGGGGCTCCTAATGTGACTGTATGGTTAAATAGCATTACATTGAACATGATTGACTGTGAATGCAGTGTGAACGCAGAGCTCAGAAAGAGAGAACTGGTGAATATCACTCTGGAGAACCAAGCCATCCTCAAGAGGATCAATATGACCAAGTCGGTGTACGATCACAAGAAGTGGCTGGACGATTTTAAAGTAAGACCTTTAGAGTACCTTGAATGGCAATGACCAAAGCGCAACCCAGCACATTAGCATATCAGTATAGAAAGAGACAATAAATAGCAGTTATTGAGACATGGGAAATCATATCTGGACCTGCTTAAACAGAACATAACAACAGGTAACATAACTGGTTGATAATGATCAATTACTGACAATAACACTCTGGGTGCTTGTTAAACCTAAAAATGCATTTCATTTCTTTGATTTAATTTGGTGATAGGTGACAAGGCAACATATGTCTCGACTTTCGAGGTACCCTCAAGAACCAAGACCATTTAAGATGGCAAGTATTAGATAGATTTGTTTTAGTTTCTTGTCTTACTTTAAAGGTGCAGTGTGTAACCTCTAGTGGTGAGGTTGTGTATTGCAACATACTAAACGCCCTCATCCACCCCTCCCTTTCCCTGAGAACCGATGGTGGACGTCAGGTTTTCTGCCACTGCCTTAGAGCCTGTCCTGATTTTGTTGTGTTTCTTTATGTTTTCACTTCTTTCACAGTCTTCTTTTCACATTTTCTTGTGTTTTATGTGCTTAATAAGTACAGTTCTCCATTTGCCACAATTTGGGTTCTCTACATTTTCACAACACAAAATGGTTATCCAGCACCTTCATTCTAGCAACTCATTCTACCCATTGAGTAGTTCTACCTAACATACTTATGTCGTTAGTACAGCGTAGTAACTTATTTAGTGTTTAATGCTAAGTCAGTACAGCTCACAATCACAGCTTCCTCCCGATAAGCTGATTTAGGCTATCAAAACATCCTAATGATTCTTTTAATGCTGGTAACATTTTGCGATGAGGACGTTTGCCAGCTCATTGTTTTCAAATTTCCTGTTCCACCTTACATGGTGGCACCTAAGATGTTATAATAACTGCTGCACCAGTTTAAGATGGAATTGGAAAATTTGAAATGAGAAGTTGAAGCACCAGCATGCAAATACTCCACTATTTAAACTGGAGCAGGAAAATTAAAACAAGAAGCTGGTGAATAAGAAGCGAAATTAGCATTTTAAGAATTTTAAAGCTGGCAGTATTTTGATATTGAGATTTGAGATTTAGAAATGTCCTATTTTGAGCTTTATGCATATTAAAGCTACTGATAATGATACTGATGTGCTACTGTAGGACATTTCAACAAGAATTATTCTTATTTCTGCACATTCCAACCGGTGCTATAGCACCACCAAATTCAAGCTGCTATTTCAACATAAAAACACAAAAGGACTCATTCTAAGCTAAGAAAGCACAACAATTTGTAGCTACAGGTAATTAAACACTGATAAAAAACTTTTGTATATCATATTCCGTTCCTGCTAAGAGGTCCCCCCTGCTAAATCTTACACACTGCTCCTTTAAAATATTGTACAGACAAAATATTATTTGAAATGTATAATAATCAGAAATAATATATGTTAAAAGATAAGAAAGTAAACCCTTCATATGTATTTTTATCCAACATAGGTGCCACCATTGAACCTCCTCAAACGACGTCACATTGAAACCACTGGTGTAATACATTTGGACCGTTTGGCCTGGAAGTGAAACTGAGTTGAATGCAAGTTTTTGAACACAATTTGAGCTAATCAGTATAAAAGTGTAAGAAGCAAAATGTTCCATGTTCTTCATGTTCAGTGGTGACCTCTCTTCTGAGGACATTGAATATATGGCTCCCTTACTTCAGCAACATTCCGACCTGAAAAAGGGAGAGGTTTACATTTCTGTTTAATCCACTGCCTCCATTCCCATCCATGTCTTTATACAAATGCATAAAGTACATGCAAAATCAAACAAAATCAAAACTCAGTCACAGGTTATGGTAATATTATGGTCACCTTGTCTGGCGTTATGCTGGGGCACCTCCAGTTGTAGAGGTAGTAGTGCATACGAACATCTCCCTCAGTGAACCTCAGAGATTCCAGGAATGCCTTATTTCCCAGCACATCCAGAACAGTGAAGACATCAAATCCTCTCTGAAAGTTAATGGTGAGTAGTATATTGTAATTTTAACAACTTTAATCAAGTAAATGTTTTTTAAATTTTTTATATTCATCTTTTAACTCAAATATAGTGAATCAGCCAAGACAAAAAAGTACACTGTAAAAAGTACAGTCAAAACTAGAAAGGGAAAGTTTATGAACAAATATACATTTCATGATACAGGGGCTACGCTTCGATATATTGCGATGCTGTAAGGAAGGTGATATATAGTGATTTTTTAAAATCTAATTTTAGGAAAACTGTCATAGTACATAAAACTCACCATCATATGCATAGGTTTGCTGATTCTAACGTTAGTGGTGTGCCCAAATGCTATTGGTTTACATTGGATAGAAAGAGTCTAATGGTGAGGAACACTGCTTTCTAGCGGGTAGGGTTTGAACACAACACAAAATTAACCAGTGTCTGCCACAAATCTTTGATTGTAAACTGTTAATTAATTTTTTGAGTGTTTTTGAGAATCGATCCAGTATCACAAAACATGATTTCACCGTATTCTATGTATTTGTTATTGTTTAACACAGCACCGTGAGATGGCAACAAAACACGTTTCAAGAAATGCTAAAACTAACTACATGTTTGGTGAAATGAAGGATGCAAATATTCTGGGAGCAAAGCAGAAATCCAATTACTGCATGACTCCTAAGTCCTCTACCTGATTACTAAAGTACATGTAAACAACCCAACGGCAAAATCTGATTTGATTATTAATTGCAAGCGCATGTAAATCCACTCACTGTTGATTGGCTTTGATGGCTTAATTGGGTTTGCTTAGTAATTTTACACGGTTTCTACAAGTAATCCAGCTTGGTGCTTGTTGCTTGGATGTTGTTAGGTGTTTGCTTAGGTGTTCTTGTCTGTTTCTGTGGGGTTCTAAGTGGTTGCAAATGGATCGTTAGGCCATCTCAGGTGATTCCTTAGACAACTGCTGTGCTATTTCAGGTCATTGTTATGGTGTCATAAGCAAAGTATCCAGGGATGTTTGGCTACACAGTGTAGACTGACTCTGGCGGAATTAGAACTATAAGCAGTGTATATCATATAACTGCAAAGACTAGCAAAATGCAAATGTTGGACCGCAGAATAAGCATAAGAGGAAAACAAACTGTAAGTTAGCTTTGTTTAGTCAACTTAGTTCAGGCTTCAGGATGGCTGCTATTACTGTTTTAGCTATGTAAGGTAGTTTGCCCATCTTTAGCAGCTAGATGTATGTCATACAGTGTCTGAAAGCACATAATCAATCCAATTCGAGACAGATTAAGAACACAGCATGGTTAGAGGCAAGTGTGTGTTGCTAGTTACATGATGCTGATGATACATTCCAGCATTGTAACTAATCTTTAGATGAACTCTATATTCCCCGCAATCACCCACGTAATAAAGATTTCACTAAACATGTTGCCATTAATTTCCAGCAACTTACAGCTTTAGCTATGATGAGGATGTCCTCCATCAGTTGCTGCAGTGGGGTTGCAGTGGTGACTGTGTAGAGAGCATATGCCGCCTTCAGGCTCCGATGGGCAAGGTGGTTCAGAACTGTCGAGGACAAGGTGTAGAAACTCACCATATCAGTTATAACACCATCTGAGCCCTGGAAGAGCAACACAAATATTAAGCATATTAATGACCTGAGAAGTTCTTCTGGTTTGTGCTAGTATAATTCCTCACTCTTCGCTCATTAAAACACACCACATTTGTGTTTGTAAGCAGAAGTGGAGATTTGTTGTCATTTGTTGACATCAAACAGATGGAAAATGTCAGATGTGCAGATTTGACCATACAGAATGTATATCAAGAACAATTTGTTGTGTAACTATTGTGTAATTATTGAATCAATAGTAACGGGATGTAAATCAGATCTATAGCAAAATGACAATAATCTCTCTAGACCTCAAAGGGTTAACTGTCCCAGGCAGATATGCTTAAAAATTAATGTGGTAATGGAATACGGTTTCACTCTCACAGTGTCTGGGGAACTTAGAGCATGGTTTACGGTCTGTTTCCCCTTTCAGTGTCACAGACCTGACCAAAACATAGAAGTGAGCAATGAAGAGGGTCAAAATGTGTTCCTATGAAAAACTTACCATGAACCATGTGTATTATAAGCAAACTGACCTCCACCACGTAGGTGTCAACGATGCCATCTCTGGGTAGGAACCAGTGCTGGACTTCCTCCTGGTTCAGGATGGGGAACAGGTGGAAGCCTCTTAGATGCTCACTCAGCAAAGCCTGAACCCTTGGTATGTCTGCCAGTGCCATGAGGCGGAGGCCAAAGGTTTTTGTGATCTGTCAAAAGAAGGAGGAGCCAAAGAATGTCATCAGATAAAATACTCAAGATATAAGAAACTAGTGACAAGGCACTGCTAAAGAAAAGTAAGAAGAAATCATTGTTACTCTTCAGCATAAAGCAATTTGTCAGGAAAGAGGGTGTCACGTCAGGAAAAGAGGTGTTAGGCTGGTTGGAATATTGTGCCCCCTTTAGCTTTGAGTTTCTATTTCCTGTCCGAAAAGATGGCCAACCCTTCAACTGTATTCATGGACACAACGTGCATTTCCCAGCAGAACATGCTGTTTGTGCCTTTCAGTTGACATTGCCTGATGTGACCCAAACAAAGAGTTTGTACATTTTAACTATTTTACCATAGGTAAACTTTGTAGGGCTCATACCATCTGAGGTCCACTTGTAATGTTTGTGTGCTTGCATGTGCCACAAACAATCGTAATGACTTTTTACATGGACATTTTCCATTCTTACTTTATCTTTTATGCTGAATTTACATGTAGGCCGCAAAACCACATTTTCCAGTGTTTTCAAACGAACAACAAGGGAAAAATCCGCTATTGCTAGCAAACAACATTACACTGGCTGCCACGGTACGGTGAAACGTTCTGTTTAGAGTTCACTTTTCTCAACTTTGGCTGTCAACCACAGCAGTGGAATAAACTAGATGTAATTTTTTGGAAGTAATGGATGTTAAACATCTTATTGTTGAATTCCAGAGGAACCCAGTAATATACAACCAAAAAAATTCTAATCACACAACAGCGCCTTCTCTGGCCTCTTTCCTCCTTAAATAAACAATCTGTACTGCTAGAGCTCTCCCTGATAATCATTCATTTCTGCCGGTAATGCTGTCACCATGACACTGTTTGTATGGCTTCATGCTGCTGTCAGTCGTGTAGCGTTCTGAGGTGCGGAACAGTGTTCTTTTTCAATGCATCCTTACAATTAAACAGGGTGTTTTGATTACCGTGCCTTCAAAACTGAGCTCTGTTCTGATTGGCAGCCCTGTTCATAAATCAGTCTGGGCTGAAACACTCCTTATAACATTTTCATGAAAGTTCAGAACTAGATTGCTGTGGACTAAAGAAGCTGATGTATGTAAATACACTGGTTTTCTTGACATCACAAATACATTTCATTAATACATCAATCTTTTATTTCAAAACAGGAGGAAAATTCAGTTTCCACCAAATGGGCCCTTCACTATAGTTCTTTAGGTTTTGCTACCGCATCACTGGTGGTAGATTCTTTATGTGGTGAAAGCCCAACAGACTGCACCCAATAAAGCAGTTACTGTAAAGCACAGTGGAAGGTGGAAACAACAAGGTCTGGGATTAATGGGATTTTGAACTCAAAAGCGTGCAAAGGCATTTTGGATGTAAACCTGCAGAAATCAGCAGAGAAGCTGCTCAAATGATATCAATCTGCTGCATCTGAAACACCCTGCCAAAAAGAAAATTAAGGTCTTGGAAGGCTCTGTTTAAAATAAACGCCTCTTGGTTTGACATTTTGCTTACTATAACAATGAGCATACATCTTAAATATGACACAAAAGTCCAAATACTTTTTGCAGCCAAAACAATTGCTTGGCAAAAAATCACACTCACATAATTTCAGTCAGGATGAGTCAAAACATGTCTGGTGTCTGAAGTTGTCTTCTTAATTCCAATAAGCATAGTACCAAGGCTAAATCATCATATCCGTACCTCAAACTGCACCAACTTAACAAGGTAATGTAAGTAATAACCATATGGCTGTATTTGTTTTGAGATGTCTATGCCATAGCACACAGATGCGTCTGAGTAAGTTTGCATTGCATTTGACAGTTTTATTAATTTTTCATGGCTAGAAATGACAGAGGTTTTACCAATTGTTGTTATTGGTATTGCAGACTGTTTCATCATATAATCTGTTACCATCTACTAAATGTCCTGTTACCATTTATGGACTTAAAAGTGAATTCCGCCAACACTAAATAAACACGGTCATTCAGGGTGGTTTGATTTGAAATGCACCATTCTAGAGAAGCTTACCGAGAACTGCTCTCAGCAATGATGATATGAACCAGAAGTTTCTAAAAGTTGATCTCACATAAAGTTAAAATTAGTTAACTCTGTTACAAATACACTGGACGATGTCTGAGTCATTGTTTCACAAAGGTTTTGGCTTAGAACTTTGTTTTTCCCAGTCTGGATAGTAAATAAAATGGCTATATTTCAGGACCCCTGGTTCCTATCAGCACCTCTATAAAGAAGATCCCAGTAAGTAAGTTTCTCTACAGTAAACCATTTTACATCAGACTATTCGGAATGAGTTTAAACGACTCAACATTTATAAAGAAACTAAAAACCTCTGTGGAATTCCCCTTCAAATATAAGAGAACAAAACCGCTATGGAAATGAAAACTCTTGTGTAAGTTGTTGGTATGCCCTGGCTATGACACGGATTGGTCTGAAGAATGTCACTGTATTCAGTACTGACCTCAGGAAGGCGGTTCAGCTTGAGCGCGCGCTGCAGGGTCATGTTACGGGTGAGCGAGGAGAAATTCAGCTCAATCAGTTTGCGCGTGTTCAGGGAGCGGTGCCAGTACCTGTTAACACCCAAACAAAGAGAGGAAAACCGACATCCCCAATTAAGCCTGAATAGAAAAAGCTCTGGCTTAATTAAGGCCCACTAGAGTGTACAAGGGCACCTCACCATCAGACAGTTTTAGAAAAGAGGGGGTCTGTGTGAACAGTAAACAGAAGGTCCGGGACAGCGGGATGGCTAATTTGTAGTGTACCTGCAGCTTGCGAATGGAGTTGGCAGCACAGCGCTGGCACTGTAGATGGCCTGGAACAGTCCCTGCCTCTGGACCCGCCTGCTGATCTCACGGATGAGCACCGGAGCCACACGCTTAGAGCGCAGCTTCTTATGCACACACAGGAAGTTCACCTCCACCATCTTCTTCTCTCTGTGGAGTTCCAAGTTACAGCTTATTCCAAATTATTCAAATCTACTAAAATCAGTGGATCTGCTGAGTCTCTACTTATGGTCCTCTACTCTCAGCTGTCAGTTTATTCGGTACTTGAGGCTACAAATCCACTTCCAGAAAAGTTGGAACCGTATGTGAAATGCAAATAAAAACAGATTGTAGTGAATTTTTAATCCACCACTGAAAAACTGATGTCACTTCCAAGACTTCATTGAAGCCCCATCCATCCCTAAATGTTTCAAAACTGTTATTAAAGGAGCAAGAAATGTGCAGTCCCTTCTCCTTATTGGTCTAGAAGAAACATTGTGAGTTCATTACCAAGCTTTACTCGCCAAAAGTGTCTCCAGCGGTGGAAAGCAGCACCATTGTTAACTCTTCCTTTGCTCCTTATGCCTTAAATGATCTAACTGGGAGCAGAAACTTTAACATGATTGACAAGAAGTTAGAATACACCTTCGGGGCAGCAGTGCTACTTCCTCATCCTCTCATGTTGGACTAATTGGACTCAATGCCACAGTGACTCCCCATTACTTTATTATCAGATGAACTAGGACACTGTTAGCGCTCTACGTGTAAAATGTTGTGAGCAGCTAGTGAGCAATAACAAGTCAGGGGTTGGTGGTGAAAACAATTCTCCGCTCTGCACACAAAATGGCTGTGCAGTTCTTTTTCACAGAAAGTTCTCCTTTGATCTGGTAAAATATACACATTTCTATCAAACTATAATCCATTAGAAAGGCATAGTTCATCTGAGAGACCTACATTTATTTTGTTTCCATTACTTCCATTATCCATAACAGAACTTCCAGTTCTTCATAATGTTTATGACAGTTGAAATCACTGATAGGACTTTGAAGAAACTTTTAATCAATGCTCCCTCTGTTATTTTGTTTGTTTGTTTGTTTGCAGTTAGACACCTTTGTTTATAAAAGAACTGCTACAAACATTTTGGGCAATCGTTAACATAAGTAAACAAAGTCGTTCAGAGTGGTTTGATGTGAAATGCTCCATTCTACAGAAACGTACCAGGTCAGAATTGTACACAGAGGTGATGATAGGAACCACATGTGGCAGAGAGGTAAATGCAGGGCATTGTGGGTAAAACAGTACCCAAAGTATTGTTTGAATTGCCGGTATTTCACCATTATCAACATTATAAAAACCGAGACGATACATGTGGGCTCGCTGGTGGTTCTGGACAGTAAATAAAATGGCTATATTTGTGTTGCGTACTTTGTGTACCCTGGTTCATATCATCACTGTAAAGAATTGTGAGGTGAGTTGAACCATTTCACATCTAATCAGCAGAACAGCTTTGTTTAAGTTTCACCGAATTCTGCAAAGATTTTTTAGGGGGAATCCTTACAGTTCCTATTACATATGTTACAACAGCAGAAGCAGAAAAGAGTTCAGTTCTGCTGCAGTCAGAGCACCACATGAGGATGAGCTGGTACTTACGTGTCATATATTTGAACGGTGGCAGGAATGGCACTTATGAACCCCACTAGCTTTCTGTTGGAGTTGACTCTCACTCCACAGTGCCAGTCTTGCTGCCAACCCGCCGGGCACAGTGCCCTTAAACAGTGCAGAAAGAAGCAGAGGAAGAGAGGATAAAATAAGGATTAGTGAATAATGTTTGAAGCTCGAAGCTTGATGTAGTGCATGCTGAGGCTTGCCATACTGTAAAATGAGGAAACGCTGCCCTCCAGTGGCTGCACTCACCACAGCAAGAACTCAGGGGAATAGTGGAGGCGAAATGTGTTATCATCCTCTTCAGTGTAGTTCTCATTCAGCAGAGTACACAGCTCCCCTAGCTGCAGACAACACAAGACCCACACAGTGTAAGAGCCTCAGAGAGGAAAGCATGGATTAAAATCACCCCAGACACAAAACGTTTCATCATACAATCTGTTTGTGATCTTGTACTGTCTGCTTGGACTTACAGAGGAATTCCACAACTTTTCTAAATTTCTGCATAATTAACTTAACATTGAACATTGAACACAATGCTCCAACATCCAGTGTGAAACCTTCTGAGAAAAGTAGAGACTGTTGGTGCAACAAAGGGCATGCAAACTTCCTGTTAATACCCTTAACTTCAGGAGAAAAGCTGGATGAGTTGGCGTCTGTAAACTTTTGGATATATAGTGCACATGCAGGAATGTTGTCCTAAGGAAAACATATTATTTCAGATTTACCTCTATTTTACCATGATCAATATTGCATATAAAAAAGAAGAGGTGTTGAGGTTCACTTGTCAGTTTTTGTAGTAAACAAAATAACCATGTTTTGGACATCACAACCCCTGTTTCCCAGAAACACCACTTTAAAGAAACTCTCAGTAAGTTTCCACCATTTCACACTGAACCACTCTGAATGACTTTAATTTACTCAGCAGTTGCACAATGCACAAATTCTGGGGCAAGAAAAAAAATGAGTGAAAATGGAGATCAGTATTCACCACAGCTAGGGATGGCTGAAGTAGGAAAGAGAAATAGGTCACTCGCCTGTTCTGGGTTTCCCAGGTCCAATGTGTCCCAGCAGAAGCCTTCCGGGAGAGAAAAACACTCCTCTCGAACACTTGGTGTCTCACACTGTATGGGCCCATGTGATGTCACCTCTTCATCTTCAAATAAACAAGAACATGAACTGAAATCATACCACAATACTTTGCTGTATACAGATAATAACTGTGATGTTATGATTACCCGTAAATCAAGAAAGAAGCAGCAGTGGTGTAACAATACTCCCCAGCCCACAATTCAATTTGATTTAGGACTGCCAGGGTCATAATTCTGTATTCTCACAATATTTTGTACAGAATATCACTGAATAAAAATGATAATTACTGTATAATCATGTCCTTGCACAACTTGCTGCCTGGATGAGCTGTTGACTGGTGCTCTTATAATGGTGTCTAAGCAATGCACTGGTATAATTAATGGACTGTCTGTTCTCCTTGATGCATTGACACATCTCCACATTGCACACTGTCACAGTTTTGCATTGCAATATCATAATATCACAGTGCAACGAAACCAAATACTAAATGTTCCATTTGAGCTGGTGTTTGATAGTCTAGGTGGTTGACAAACTCAGGATCCAGCTAGACTAGACGAAAACATACCATATGCTGGTCAACCAGCTAGTAGGTCAACTAAGCTAGTTAATGTTTTGATAATGTTTAAGCTAGGTAATGATTTGAGTTTGCTTGTGTTACTGGTCTGTAAGCATGACCAACTCACTGGTTGCTGGTTTGGTGTTGTTGGTTGACTTGGCCATGCTTGTCAGTCAGCTTGGTCATGCTGGTTGACCAGTTAAACATATTCTATGCTGGTCAACCAGCTATACTGGCCTAGCGGGTTAACTAGTTTGAGTTGGCCAAGTTGTTTTTGCTCAGCAGTTTGCTACTTTACCCCGCTCCCTAATAAAACTATGACACCATATGCACCAGTAAATCTGAACAAGCACTGTCAAGGATCACAATTCAGCAATGTCAGTTTCAAAGTTGGCCAGCCAATGAAGTGAGATTGCCCAAAGAATATTTTATGCATCTTTTCACTTCATACCAAAGTCCATATTATGACAAGAGGAACACATTTAAGGCTTGTACAACTTGTCATCAACTCTATACCTATCTTAGGGACGGGTTGGGTGTTCCAGAAGCGGAAGTTGTGTCTGCGGGCATCCTGCAGGTTCTTGGGCGGGCCCTGGCCCAGAGAGAAGAGGTGCAGAGCTCTCTGGATCTCCTGCTGCTTGTGTTCAGGGAGAGCATCCAGCTAGGGATGGGGAAACATACGCAGCTCAGAGTTTAATTGTATGTGAAACTATTAGCATATTAACAGCATAACTTATTATGAAAGACTTGCAGGCGGAACTAATACTTTAAGTGACATAAACCCAAACGTATATTCAGTTACTTCATCAAAAACACACAACCTTATTGATGTACAGTTAGAAAAAACCATTTTTAGCACCGCAGTGATACTTCACGTTGGGGGGATTGTGTGGGGTGTTGGGTGAGTGTTTTGTTTCTGGGGTTTTTACATACATCTTTAGCACTGCTAGGATGAGTGTGGTCCACCACCCACACTAAAACGTAACAGAAGTCCAGTAGTCAGAAACTGACCAGGAGTGAATGAAGCAGAGGGATAGCTGTGTCCAAAACTGTGTGTGCATCTTCTACAGAAGGGTGTTTCAATTACTGGGCCATAGACTACGACTTAGGTAATAATTAAGAATATAAGAACATCTACAATACAAATAGCTCTGGCACAATTACTGTTCATTTGCTGAATTTAACATTTTGGAGGACGATAATAAAATCTACAAGGTGGCCTGTGCAAAGTTATGAAATATTTTATATTTCATGTGCTGTTTTTTTCCCAATATATTAGACTCAAATAAAGCAAATAAAGTACATACTAAAACAGTACATTCACGTTTGTTCTCAGTAGAGAATGTGTTAAATCATTTCACTCAGAAAATCAACAGAACATGTCATTTAACTGGGGGTGTTCACATATTTACATACAATTGTATGTATGAATGTAATAATACAGCTACAGGTGGCCTGCAGTTTGTAATTACACCTATGTAGTGGCTCTGTGATGTAGATTGGCCTTCTAATGTGGCCAATGAGGGAAGGTAGATCATTCATAATAATAAGGATAATGAGATTATATAACTTCAGCATTTCAATATGTGCAGCACATCTTTCCACAGTATCAACCCAGAAATGCCACAGGCGCCTACCAGTTCAAAGGGGTCCCGTGGTCCCTCCTTAGCCCATGCTTCACTCTTCTTCTTCTTCTTTGGATTCTTTTTCTTCTTTCCGGTGTTGTCGCCCTCTGAGCTCTTCTCTCTAAGGTAGGGACGCAGAACACTGTCATCAAGACATAAACCGTCAAGGCCAGATGCATGAAGGGGTGATTAAAAGAGAATACTTACGGGCTTTGGTGCTCAGCCATATGTGTGTTTTCAGGCATTGGAGCAGTCACTCGTCAGACTCCTGTCTGTAACTGTTCTGTGTGTTGAGTCAAAGAGGAGCTTATCTTACATTGCAGTCTGGGTTGAGGAGGGGCCGCCCAACTTCCAGCAACCAACTTCACCTGCCCCACCCTTCTGATAGGATATCTGAACCAAATAATGCAGGAGCCATGGGGACGGCTATAGTTTAGGCTGCATTTCTTAGCTATGTCCTGGGTAATACACTCACTTGAGCAGCTTGGGTAAGCACATTACAGTTCTACTGCCTGACGTGCAGAAAGCACTTCCTATCATCTACAACCAGAGGGCCCTGCTGTCCTTATAGTGGTTCTTAAAGGGATAATTACTACTCATGCCACATGGAGCCAACTGGCAAAAACTTGATGGTTTTGTTTGGAAAATAATGGTAGTTTATTACAAACAATCATAGCAAAAAAGAGGTTCTATATGATAACAGTGCTGTGGAGAATTTCAGGCTTCAAGATGGCAGTTATAGTTGTGTTTAGCTTTGAAAAGCTTTGAAAGTGGTTCTGTTAGGGTTTAGTTCTTTGGTAAGAAGAGTGTTTAAATATAGACCTGTGACAACTCACGCAACCATCTGAATAACATAAATAGTTCTTCTCTATGATAAAAAAAAAAAAAAACGTTTATATAGATCCTTCTATCAAAAGGCTTCAGAGATTAAACCGCATTTGGAACTTTAAACTGATTTGGACTTCAGATTAAAATCCTTTGGCTTTGAGAGACCCTATACTACAATTATGTTTATTTTAGTTTTAATACAAACAATTGAACATTCACTACCAATACAGTCGTAACACTACCAAAACACTTTACCAAATGTTTCAGTAGCGACTGTTTTGGCAACTTTGAGCAGAACTCAAAAACGTTACCCAGTACATGACTACCACCCAAAGTTTTGAGCAGTTGTACACACACAACATCATGTTACTTTTCATTAAAACACACAATTCCTTTGTGTTTCAGTAATGAGAGCTCTTAATGCTACATGCTGATTTCAGACTTTGGGACACAATAACTTCAAAACAGTGGGATCTAACTGCTCACCATGTGGCCATGAGGGACGGGACTGCAGTATCATTTCCTGCTGTAAAATGAAGAGGTGTGGCTAAAGTAAGGCTCCGCCTAGGGACTAAAACTAAAACTAAAACTTTTTTTTTGAAAATATTACTTTTGAACTAATTAGGTAAAAGAGTCCATGTAAAAAGGTAAAAAGTAAAAGGGTTCTATAAAGAACATTTAATAAAGAGTTCTATATAGCACCAAAAAAGTGTTCTGTACCCAGATAGAACCATTAAAAATCTTTAAAGAACTCTATATACAACATGTTTTCCTGTTCTTTGTATAGATATTGCCTTTACTGAAGGGCCCTTAAAGAACAGCTATTTGAGGATGTAGCTAAAAACATTATTATAGCTACCTTGAAAGCCTACTTTCCATATATGCAAAAATGGTTCAGTAATTCTTCAAGGGTTCTTTAGAAAGGTAATAGTTCTATACAGCACAATTTAAATACATAAATGAGGTATACCCTTGATATTCCCCCTGGGTCCAATGCTTTCAGAATTAAACATGTTATCCCGGGCATAGTTAGAGTTGCTGTACCAAAGACAGAAGCTTGCTGATTGTAGGTGAAGCAGCTAAATGATGACCTTTTACCGAACTTGTATTGGAGCACTGACTGGACAGCATAACGCCATAATGTTTTCTTTACCTACCATATTTACTGTTCTATTGTTTGTTTGGGTTTTTTTTTTTTGATGCTAGTCAAAGAGCATTTTTGGTACTATGTGGAACCACAATAATATATGTTTAGTAATAACATAAGTAATTTTGTCATACAGTTGAACATGATGGCAAAAAACTGTTGCAACCAAGAACCTCTGCTGACCAAATCCTGGATTCTTTCATTCTTTATTTCTATCTAAAATAACTTGACGCTGATACTTTTATGAACATATTTTAATAATGATTGTAACATGCAGGAAAAGTTTCTGTTTATGACTGATAGTCAATCTGAAAACCCACCGAGTCAATCCTCAAAAGAAGACTGTCCAGTTTGCTTCATGGGTTTTAAAAAGCTCCAGAAAAATCAAACACAAGCATCTGGATGTCTTTCTGACTGAGTGAAACATCTGTATTGGCCAGTAGTCACTACAGATGTGCTATCATTATTGTTGACATGTAAATAAATAAATAACACAATAAAAATGTATTTAGCTATGAACCCCCTTAAAACAATGCAGGTGCGGTTCCTGTTAACCAGTAATACTTTGCCAGTGGATCAGCTTTCTGGACAGAGATTAAAACTAGCCATGAGCTACACAGCAGTTTTAAAAGACATTGTCCCTCGAAAGGAAAATACACACTGTGAGTAGGTCCATTCCATGTTCAGGAAACAGGACTTATATCCTATTAAGACTCAGAAAAATTCTATGTTCCATAAAAACTTTACAAATTCTAATGTTTTACCTTCGAATCTTACCACCTTACTGTGACTTGCGTAAAACTGTTGTTTCATTTACCATTGATTTTCATGATTCTGCTTTAAAAACCGAAGCAGAAATGACATTACAAACATAGAAGCACATTAGCTCCATAATGATTTATGATCACTGAAGTATATGCTGTACACACTACTCTACAGAATCAGTTCAAACTGCAGTCCCACAGTAAAAACAAAACGATTTAATAAACAGTGAAGTATTCAAACCTTAAGATTTATAAGGATTATTCTAATTTAACCTATAACCTATTTAAACCCCAAGGCATTAATTGAGATAGTAATAAGCTAAATATATACAAAATCATCATTTATTGGGTACTTGAGGTGTCTGTCCCAAACTTTAACCCTTAAATTTACACCTGTAAAAATGTTTTTTTTTTCATGATGTTATTTTAAAAAATATTTTTAATATTCTATATATATATATATATATATATATATATATATATATATGTTTTATTCTATATATTTAAATTTTAAATAGAAAAAAAATACTGCCCCATATTTTCTTGTCACATGGAAATGGTTCCCTCATCAATATTGGGGCATGGGACTGGACACTTCATCATACGGGTTAGTTGATTACTGTGCAACAACAGATTCCATCACATAAACACTATAAACTTCATGCTGCCAGCCCACAATAAACACTGCACACATTAGAAAGCCTTACCTTTGTAACAGGTCTGAAGAGATGTCTTTGGAGTCACTGCCATTGTAGCTGGGCTCATTAATCCTACTCGGTCATGTGTGATTCTTCAAACCAAACAATGCAGTCCATTATGGGTATCCCCAATCCGCTTGGGCAAATGGGTTGTACACTACTTATTATGGTGCATTTTGGATTGTTTAGTGCACTGGATCTTTTGCACTATGCGTTCAAAATACAGCTAAAGAGTTTTAGTCTGTAGGTGAAGCGTTATTTTAGCCACACCTCTACATTTTAGAGCAGGAAGTGAGACTGCATCCTTGTCCCCCGTAGCCACATGGTGAGTAGTTAGATCCCATTGTTTTGAAGTAAATGTGTCCCAAAGTCTGAAAACCAGGTGAAAAATTAAGAACAGTCACTGCCAAAACTTCTTCTATTAAATAAGTTTTTTGTGTTACAATAAAAATATTATGTGAACTGTTTAATGCTCATTTGTGGCCATGTACTGGCTAGAGTTTTTTAGTTATGTTAATATTAGCAATATTAGCATTTTTTACTCTAATGTCTAAGTGAGTTATTAGCCAAAAATGTGTTCTTCAGTTCTGACTTCAAACCAGTTTAGGAGACCAGTCCACATGCATGAAAATGTGGAAGATCAAGCTTACAGGGCACTGAAAAAGCACTATTTAGACACCAAACTGATGGTGCCTTGGCTGATCATATACATTATGAAATAAATAAATTGTATAAATTTGTATAAACGATTCAGACTCAGATGGAACAATTCAGATTCAGACTTGGCTGAAGGAGAATTCACACATTACCCCAATTACACAAAAACACTGTTTATTTGCATGCCTGGAGAGAAATGATATTTGGCGCATTACACTACATGGAAGTTTTACAGGCAGGATTTATTTGAGACAGGCTGCAGGACAGATTCCCTTATGTCATCTAACATGCTGATGAGAATACAACGATGATATAAGCATTCAGGCAGTTCACAATAGACATAGTCCTCTGATTTATAACAGTGCAAATAAGCCATTGTTTCCCTCTTTCAACAATAAAGCCTTTGTTCCAGAAAGAAAGTGCTTCTTAAGACAAACACATAATAGACTTATTAAAACAAGGCATGGCGATGTCATACACAACACACAGTATGATTTTAGTCTCACAGTGCCAAAGTGTATTTGTGGTACTTTTTAAAGTATATGCAAGGACAAATGACACTATAAACTTCAATAAAAGTAATAGACATTATAGTCTTTATAACCTGTATTCAAATCTAAACTTGGAAAAACACATCAGAAAAATAAGAGTAAAACCATCCGTGACTTTAACCTGGAAATGCCTTTAGAGTTATATACAGCAGCTAGCACAGTACTAGTACACATCAGTTTATTTCCATGTAAACAGAGCCTGAGCTTAAAAAAACACTTCCTGCAGTTACCAAAGCATGATTACTACCAGTTTGCCTTTCATAACATAACAATGTATTCATAACAATGTATTTATGTCTATAACACATGCGCAAAACTAATGTTAAATGTCTTTACAATGTCTTCATCTGATATTACTGATTGAATTACTGATTGAAAAAAAGTGCAGCTCAGTCACACTGTTACACTGCCAATGTTTTAGAAGTACTTTGCCAAGTAAGACATCTTGCTTTCTGCAACATCTTTATTAATAAGAGCTTCAGTGCCAGACAAAAAGAATTAGCAGGCCTTTGATAATGATACAATGTGTCACCCTTTTTGTTTTGGTCTTTTAGTTCTGGCCTTCATATCAGTTGCAATACAACTATAGACCTATTAGGAGGTAAACCTTCCTACAGAGCTGTAGTTAAATCCTGGAATGGTATTTACTTGAGTGCTGTTGAGCTGTGTAACAGCTGGATGCATTTCTTTATAAAAGTTCCCAACTTTCATTGTTCATACCTTAACTAAGAAATGCAGGAAATCTCCAGATTCCTGTTGTACATTGCTAATGTTACGTTCTGGACACGGAGAAACTACTAAAACCTACACTTTGATTTGCACTGACAACATATCTATAAATCAGAAAAACAGACGAAATCTACAAAATCTGATAAAGCACTAAAGAGCTCAGAAGACAAATTCCTCTGTGTGCAAGCAAACTGCAAATGGTTCTAAATTCTGTTATTAATGGAGGCATTAGGTCAGCAGTTACCCTGCAGACTCCATATGCACTATACACTAATGACCTAGACAGTTTTTTTTTACCTGCCTCACCCACCCATTCACCCAACACAAGTTTTTGGGAAGGCTCTTCATACTAGATGGTGAACAAGCAAATATAACTAAGCACGATCCGGGTGCTTGTTCTAAGTTACATCCAGCAAAACTGGAAAAGAAGGCATATTTTGCTTTTTTGCTTTCTATGCTGCATTAAAAACATACCAACATCAGGTGCATTATTCCATATTCATTGCCAAATTTAGCATTTTCTCTCCTGGAAAAGATGATCGTTGGCAATATGTGCCACATCCATGCATCATCTAGAATCCTAGAGTTGGCCAGTTGTACAAATGACCTTGTCACTCATTCAAATGCAAATTACAACCGGGAAAATTTCCGGCACCACTTAAGCACGGCATAAACTTAACTTGAACTGGGCCTGAAAGTGAAATGGCATGTACATTTATGTACTATTTTAGTTCATTATAGCTTTCAGCCACATATTATAATTTACATTTTTGAATGCCAAACTGCATAAAACCAGGGAGTGCAAGCATGTTTGCCAAATGTGAATTGGACTTTTTGTTTTTTGAATGCAGCCTGCTGTAAGTAATCTTTTCAGTTCTTCCCAGTTACAGTACAGTCTCAAGTGATAGACTGACAAAAACAAAATCAAACGTGCACAATTTGCTATCCAAACATGTACAGTTTTGTTGCATAGCTAGAAACAGCAGTAGCAGCCATCTTGAAGCCTGTATTTTGTCAGCATGTCAAACATTGTTAGGAATCATAGAAATAGTGTGTCTGAAATTACTTAACAACCTTACATGGTTTCAGACAAGTGATTACTTAGGCATGCGGATTGTACTATGCTAACTATGGCTATAAACTTCCATTACTTGTTAGCTACTAGCTAAAACTGTGTGCAAAACTAAAGAAGCAAACTTCGGGTGCCAAACATATTTTGGCTGATTGATTGCATTTGGGCTGAGAGGAAAATTGTTTGAATCTGATTTTACCTGAACAACCTCTTTAACACTGTACTGTTTCAGCTGCATAGGAAGAAGGTCTAAAACAGCTAATACAATAATTATTAGTATAAGCTACATCTGAAATATGCTACATTATAAATAAAAAACCTAAAAACTAAATACAAATCTACTGTATTGCTTTATTATCTTTAAAGACACATTACATGATTATATCGTAAATACTTTGACCTGTTTTAAGTTCCTTCATACAAGCATGCCAAACCCCTGACACATGCTTGAACTTTGGCTTTACTTAGTCAAAACTGATAACCTATATTGCGTTGTGAATATTCTCCCAAGCGTCTTGTATTGGTCTCCCACTGAGTGATCTGACTGAGTAATTGTTAAAAGAATAAATAAAAACCTGCACAGTACACAGTATAAGGGTAATAACTACAGTAAATCGCTGGCAACCACCATAACCCAGTCCAGAAATCCAGGAACATCATGGCTGTAGTCCTTGTGTTCAGCTAGGCTTTGGGTGAAGCCGCGTGCTTGGGGCTGCCGTAATTAGGTGTGACCTTCACATGAATGAAGAGGCTGGCAGGAGAGAGGCTGGAACCATCAGCCCTCAGAAGCCGCACGTGTCTGTAACCTGCAGGACAGAAATCCAATCAGTGGCCTAACCTTAAGTAAGCTGGTATAGCCTTAGTGTGGCCAGAGGACATATACACACTGTATTACTATAGTCAGGGGTTAAACCGGCCGGAAAGACACACAGCATCATTGAGGTGAAGCACCACTATTAATACTTTAAGAGTCCAAAACAAATTCCATTGTTGCTTTTAGTTTTTCTTTCTTTTTTCAAATTCCTGTACCTGGCTCATGGGGTTTGTGTGCTTCATAAGCACCAAAAGCTACTTAATTGCTGATGGCTCCCTCGTGTGAAGAATCCTCAGCTGGGAGGAACTGAGTAAGCAAGTTAAAACCCATAACCATGAAGTGCTGGCATCTAAGAACAAATCATAGTTTCACAGGAAACATTTAACTCAGCCTTAATAATGTCTATGTTTGTTTAGGAGCTAGCTGGCTAGCTAGTTGGCTGGCATATGCATATCCATACACCATATACAGCACAACTTTATGTGCTGTTATTGTGCTATTATCCAGTTGCATTGAAATGGTATCATCCAAGAGCCACATCAGCTCAGCCATGAAACAGTGGACGATACAAACTAGCAAGCCAAGAAACCAAGAATCATCTGGAATGATGTAAAGCATGCTGCTACTGGACTCTGGAGCAGTGGAAACATGTTCTCTGCAGTGATGAGTCACACTTCTCTATCTGGCAGTTTGATGTGAAGGAACTCCAGTGACCTGCACAGAGCTCTGCCCTCAACCCCTCTGAACACTTTTGGGAAGAACTAGAATGTTGTTTGTGAGTCAGACCTTCTTGTCTAACATTAGTATCTGACCTTAAAAATGATCTTTTGACCGAATGAGTATCTGTAGCCACACACACAGTATCTTGAGTACAGCCTTCCCTGAACAGCAGAAGCTGTTGCAGCCACAAAGACGGGCCAGCACCATATCAGCACACATGGTTTTGGAATAGGGTGTCCAAGAAGCTCATATATGGGTGTGATGTTCACATGTTCACACCATGTCATGTATGTCATGTTCCAACATACAGCCTGTGTTGTAATTGATCTAGTCACATGGATTTATGTAAACGCTCATCAGAACAGAGAATTCAGGGCTATACAGGTCAGAAAGTGTATAAATTAATATATTTTTGTATATTTTTAATTGTATTTACCAATACTGGTCTGAGTATTGAAGCAAGGACAGAGCTTATTTAAAAAAATAACCTAATGACAAAATCAGTATTTAAAAACCAATTGTGTTGCTCCTCTTTTTTCTTTAATAAACAAGACTGTGTTAGGGAACTTGTGGCTTGGTGGCTAGCTAATCTGGCTAACTTTAGTAGCCACATAATGTAACTTTAGTGCACCTACCAAATTCCAGTTTAACCCCTGTCTATATACACACAGCTCACACTAACAAAGAAGCTGAGGTGCAGACCTGTGCGAATGCTGGTGAAAGGCAGTGTAAACTGGCCCAGGAATTCATTCCTGGCGGTGTAGTCGTGGTCCTCAACCACAAAGCGAACTAAGACCAGCTCAGGCACGTGCAATAGAAACTTAAAGGTGCAGTCCCACCTGGGGTTAAAGCCTGGGTAAAAACACAAAGGACATGAGAACATACACCTAAATGGAATAACTAACAGAACGCAGGACAAAGAGAAAATGAAAACATAGCACAAATGAAAACATTGTAATCAATATGATATACTACCTACTGTACACTATATGTCTTTATGCTATACACTGTGTTTAAGTATCCAGACACCCATCTGATTAGTGAATTTGGCGGCTTTGAAGTACATCCACTACTTGCATTCTGTGCACACAGGTTGTATAATCTCCGCAGAAAAGCATTGCTAACAGGATAGGATGTTCTGGAGGTTACCATGCTCAATACCAAGCATCAATTACTGGGGTCAAAGGCCTTGTTCAGGCTGCCAGCCCAAATCTAAATTTTGGCATATCCAGATTGTTTTTTCAATAATCTGAAAAAAACAAAACCCTGAAAAAAAACATTAAATGTTGTTAATGTTGTTAATCTTGCAAATGTTTATTTTTGACTTGCTAATCGGATTCAAACCACATTTAGAGGTGGCTTGGAAAGTGATTCTCAAATCAGAAACGTCTTCTGTATTACTCACAATGTGACAAACAACAGCTATGTCAAATCCAGAGTGATGAAAGTGCTGGAATTCCAAAACGGCGGCAAAGATTCATGCATGTGGCAGAGAATGGAGAAGGGTACTACGGAAGAGAGCGATTTGCAGTTGTTTGGAGAGCGAGATGATGCACCTCCATCTCTTCTGCATTCGCTTTTGAAATCCACTTCACCAGCATGGCTACGTAGTGACTGACGCCTACATCGTTATCACAGCAACCCATGCAGATGGACTGATGATGTCTGGACACACAAATTTAAACTGATCACCTGCAAACAGCAGTGCAGACAGTTGCCTTAAAAAGATCTGATTTGAGAAACAAATCCGATTTGCCTGCAGTCTGAACACTGAAGGCCTAACAGTTAAAGCCCCTTAGCAGTGGGCTCTGGAGCAGTGGAACCGAGCTCTCTGGAGTGATTCGGTTTCTTCCACCAGTTCCATAATTTCTTGCAATCAAATCCTCACAGCAATGTTCCATCATCTAGTGTAACATGTAGCATTACTGCAGCAAAGGGGGGACAAACTCTCTATTAGTTTCCTTGTTTTTAGAAAAAATGCTGAATTAGCATGAGCAAACTTTGGACGTATAGTGTAGATGTTCCGTTATGCTTGTAAAGGTCTGCTGACGTACCGTTATTGTCGATGCGGTGTGTCTTTTTCTTGTTGTTGTCTATGGGAGCCCCATGGGTCTCCACCCACACTAGAGGATCTACTATGGAGTTCAGTTTCTCAGTGTCTGGCTTGGGCAGCTGCTGGGCTGAGATGACCTGGAACACAACAAACAGTCTTAAAGCCGCTACAAACATACAGGTCTTTGTATGTGTTTGGTGAAGAAGATTGACTTCCTTCAACACTCTGTTTATGTTCTAGCTTGTAGGCTACTACCTTGTTTAGCTTTAGCCCTGATCTGTCCTTTCTCTTGTTTGTGAACACAGATTTAATTATCCGAAGCTATGTCAGTGACACTTCAGTGACAACACATAATTCTGTCAGCTTGTTCAGGGTGGGTCACAACATATTCCTGTGTGTAACATTCCTGTGGGCATGACTCACATCTGCTTGAGTAACTGTTTATTCAGAGATAAGAGGGGAGAGCTTATTTGCAGGCTAACCTCTCAGATGATGTAATATTTGGGGGAAGAAAAATTAATTTACACAATTTTATACTACCAAAATTTTAGATTTTAGGTTTATGGTCGGGGTTAGATTTTATTGGATCTTTCACATTCAACTTTATGTTTGGTTGCATTTCTTAGATATTTTGTTGAATGTCAGTTGTAGACAGACTGAGCATCTACGTGGACTATGAAAATAAAGTATTACCACTGTTTGCATCATGCGAAACAGTGAAATAGACTTCCATTTCTTGTTAGCTGCATTAGCCTTGTAGCTCCAGTGCAAAATTACAACAGTAAACTCTGGACCCTAGAAGGCTGTTTGACTACGTCTGGGGAAAACGGTGTCATTGGATTTGTTGTGGAAAATCACTTATGAGTTGCACTCACCTTAATGGTCAGGAGGGTGGGGTTGTGTCCTGGTCCTCCTCCAGTGTTCTCAGAGTTGAACTCAGAGTCAGGCTGGCACAGGAAGCTGGGTTTTAGCACATACCCACAGCGACCGTTGGGTAAGAAACGTCCCCGATTTAGATCCATCTGCTCCCCGTCAGTCTGGAAGTTCAGAGCCACTACAGAAGACGATGAGTCATGTTGACGGATTTGACATGTTGTTGGAATGCCATTTCTACACTTCACTATATTTGTAAGGTTCTATTATAGTCACATGAATTGAAGTTTACCAATCTGGCAACCGGCGTTCCACATATCTTGAGGGTTGTAGTTAGATGACTGCAGGCGTTGACCAGATGGGTAGATCCTGCTCAGCTGCCGACTGTTATGCCGTACAAAGAGCTTCCCTGTAAACAAGAGAGGATCTAATGACAGTGGATGCGTAAAGACCGCACTAGGCCCAAATCATGCTGAGTCCTTAGGTCATTTCAAATAGACCTCCTTCCTGACATAATGGAATATATATATAATTGCCCAAAAACAGGTTTCAAACTGGCTTCTGCTACTGTTTGTGGCTATACACCATACGTTTCTCTATTTGTATAAATAGCAGTATATCACACAGTCGCAGAAACCATATGAGCAGGTCTATTTAAGATTACATAACAGCTCAACATCAAAACCAATGTGTATCATATTTTAGGTATAAAGTTGGCACAGTGCCAATTGGTGGGGCATTAGCTTTCATTCTGTTTTAACTACATTAGCCTTATAGTTCTGGAGCAAAGCTAAGGGGTAAATGGTAATTGGTACGATAAGGGAGCAGCAGTAACAAAAATGGTGGATTGTGTGCGGAAATCTGCCCTTCCAGACTCCGAAAGTGATGCTGGCCCTTTTCACACGCTTTCCAAGAAACCAAACTGTCAACAGGCATCTTTAAACAAAATCCTGGACGACTTTAATTTAAAGCTGTTAGTTTGCCCTGTACATTTCACTACAGAGAGTTTCCCAAACCTTGCAGTAGTTCCACCTTCATTAGCATCACAACCCCACAGCAACCTGTAAGTAGCAGCCATGCTGTGTGATTGTATCACTGAAAGCTTCACAGTGAGGAACACTTACTTTGTGTTGATGCTGAGAGCTTAGGTATAGGTAACGTTAGCATAGCTTATGGAATAGTATGATGAGCTAGCTTATTTTACAGAAGTTCATTTTATTTTCCTGTCTGTGTTTATTTCGACATGTTACCATGTGATCACTGCAATGTCTCGCTGTAGAATAAGCTCACCAAATAAGGGAAAACAGCTTATTTCATTTTACAACACATCGAGTGTAAATGGGCGTGTAATGTCGAGATGAGAGAGCAATTAAAAATACTTGGAAATGCATTCTAGGGCATCTTTCAGTGTTTTCTTCTGTCTTTCTGATCAGACCTAAAGGAAGGTGATCCTTCAGTGATAGTTGCAGTGGCTGTGTACGATTTCATGGATCAAAATTAGCACAACATGAACAAAAAGGAAGAGCACCATACTTGCTAATCAATAGTAGATCTCTTTCAAAATGACAGCTTTCTGAACATCACATCAAAGCAACACCCAGCCAGCACAGCTAATTAATATTAGTGATGCTACGGCTTAGCGTCAGTCAGATGCCCAAGCAGAAGCAGCATTCCAAAAATGCAGTGTGGAAAGTTCAGTGCACTTTGTATTTTTTCAGTGTGAACCCCCCCTAAATAAGCAAGCTCAGGCACCACACATGCCTTGGCTGATGCTAAGCTAGCATCAGCTAGCAATAAACCTGCAGTTATGGGTACATTTTGAGGTCAGGACAAACAAGAGTTCAAAGCTATTATTTTAGTGCTTTAAAAATGTCAACTGTGCCTCATTCAACAGAAAAATACACAGTGTACCTGAGTTTTTGATATGTTTGAGGGCCTCGCTCTCAGAGAAGGAGGACATCTCATTAGGGGGTCTCTTGGCCGCCTGATCAAAGCCCTTGAAGGGGACACTGCGAGTGTACACCACCAGATCTGAAAGCTCTGGACTCAGCTTAGACACCTTCGGAGGAGAAGCACACGTACACTGGAGAGCGGTGGACAGTGACAGACACACAGACGCACACACAGACAAACAGACAGACAGCAGGACACAGACTCAGAAACACAGGCACAAATGGAATCAAACAGACTGAGGACACTGAGCACAACCACACACAAACACGTTTTCATGTGCACACAAGCAAACAGACTGATTAAAATATCAATATTCTGTATAGCCACCAAAAAATAAACCGTATCTACGCACAGTACATTAACCACCAATGCAATGCCTTTTAAATAATACTACAGAGCTGTTTATTAAGCTATTTTATGACAGCAATTTCTTGTTGTTTTTTTTTCTAACATTTGAGTTTTAAAAGTTGGAACAAATCTTACTACATTTGCATGCGTTAAAATTAGGAAATGTTTTCCTCCCTCTACAGTGTTACTGTACAAAGCAGTGGTGACCAACTCTTGTCCTGGAGATCTACCTGGAGTCTAGTTCCAACCACAATCTGCCACACCTGCCTTAGCTAATCTGCAGGTGTCTTTGATTGGCTGGGAGGTTAGACCAGGGGGAGCAGTAAAATCTGCAAGAAAGTCAAGGTGTGAAATACAGGGGCTTCTGGAGGTTCTGGGACCCCCTAATTAATGTCTTGGACGCCCTGACTGTCTGAAAATATTAGTGGGGGGGGGTCTTTAAAAAGTAGCGTATTGTGATGTTATACATTCAAATTTAAGGAAATGACACATGACATCGTTTAGTTGCTTCATCCACAATCGCTGCTATGGTATGTGAGTTAGCAGCAAATCAGCGCTGGGGTTGTCCACCAACAAGGAACGTCAAAGAAAGTCTGAGTAAAGTCTTCAGGGGAAGCGTTAGCGACCTTCTGACCAAAAAGATTTCTTACAAGGTTTCTTTAAACAGTGACAGTGTGGACTATTCTATAGAATTAGCTCAAACTGCAGTTCCACTGTAAAACAAAACAGTGTCAAAGACAATGAAATATTCAGGCCTTAGACATTTACAAGGACATGTGAAGATATGTAAACTCAAGGCATTAAATGACACAAATTCATTATCTATGGTACTTCCTATTAGGAGGTGGCTGTTCCAAATCTTGTGAAAATAAAACTTTATTTAATTCATTTTTTTAATTAAACAAAATACTGTCCCAGTGTCATACCACTACTGAAGCACAAAGAACACACATTTTAGAGCAGGATGTGAACACATGGTGAACAGTTAGGTCACACTGTGAAGTACTTGTGAAGTAAATGTGTCCCAAAGTTGGAATTAGTTGCAAATTTTACAATTAAATCACATGTATTCCGCAACTATGTAAACTTTTTTTGTGTTTTAAGATTTTACGTGTGAACAACTGTTCAATTGTTATGCGCAAAATGAACTAAAAAATGTCACTACCAAAATATATAATTAGTCATCAATCCAAGCAGACTCTAAAACAAGTTACAAATTTGAAATGTGATCCATATGATCCATATACTGTACATTTGCCACAAATTTGGTCTTATTAACAAAACAAAACTGCTTCCAAACTGTACACCAAGTAGTGCATATAGTGGCCTGTTTGGCCTCACCTTCTTGCCTTCTTTCTTTGCTTTGGCTTTACCCTGAGTTTTAGACTCGTCCTCAGAGCAGCTGGACTCAGATGAGCTGGAGCTTTCCTGTTCCACTCTCTCCTTCTTTCCCTTCACCAGAATCTTCCCTTTCAGCTCCTAATGCAACACAAACATGCAAGCCAAACCAAGATCCAAATGAGTGCTGTTTTTCCACCCGGAGCGATTCTGTTTGATAAAGCTAAAAGTACAGAGGGATTTGGAAGGAAATGACAGTACTATCAGGTGTGTTGCCCAGTGTTCAGTGACACTTCATATTGTTTACTCACAAGCATTAACCAGTTGCTTCTTTGCACATTCCAGTATTTCAGGACATACTTTTGCAAAAGTGTCATTTAAATATTTACCAAAAGGTCAGAGATGCACCATTAAAGTACTACACGGACATGTTTATGTTAAGAAATGACGTACAATTTACTAAATAAATGTGAATAATAATTTATCCCCATAGACAGTATATGTATTAACCTCATTTGTTACATAAGTGTCTGCTAATTCAGAAACAGTCAAGTGTAGTGGTGGCTGGTTGATGGATTGTTGTGGCCGATAACACTCAATATTGTGTTTGCATTACAACACTGATAACAATATTTCATAATATACAGGAGTGAACGCCACATACACAGAGTAACACCTTGCTTACACAAACATGACCTCTTAAACCCATATTACTCCCAGCTTATTTTCCCATTCAGAGGTTCTAGGCTTCAGCCAGCGTGCTTTAACCCTTTCATGTAATATCGCTCTTCAAAAGGTGCTTTTAGAGGCATTAAAGGCTTTAGATGTCTGGATCCCATTGACATCACTGGGAGCAATTGTTTCTAGAATTTATATCTGAATAATTTTGTATATTTTATGATTTAATTTACATCTGTCAAAGAATAACAATGAATCTGGAAAGTCAAACAAGAACACAAAATAAGCATAATAACTGACTGAAAATGACATTAAAGAAACAGGAAAAACAGACAGGATTAGGAATGCATTCACTTATGCAGTACCTCTGGTGAGGGCAGGCTCTCAGAGAGCTGGTCGTTGAGGGACTTTGTGAGCAGTTTGTCCCCCAGGATAGTGCGCAGCTGCCTGGCCATGATGGCCTGCTGCTCCACTGAACAGTGGTTCTCCAGAGACAGAATCAGAGGATACGGAGAAGCCTGGAGAAGACACACCAGGATTGGGATAGAGCAAAACTAATGACACAAACTGGGAAAAGTCAACAGGCATATAATATGGCAATGATAAACGTATGTATAATGCAAAAACATATAGTGAAAGTTTGGGGGCAAATCACCAGTGTTGGCAGGAGGTACTAGATGCTCTATAACTGTATATTAAAAGGGGCCATATCCCACATTTTTTAGCCATTTGTAGCCTTTCCCTTAAGTGACACCTGTGTGGTTTGTGTGGTTTTATGTACCAAAAATAATTTCCCAATATGCCTTATCAATATGCATTGTAAATGTATTCTAAATACATTTGGAATAAGGTTAGTTTTGTTGAACACACAGTATTCTAAGTTTATTCTGAATATAATATTTTTTTATGCATTGTCATGGAATACATTAGCGAATATAATCAGGACAGTATATTTAGTATTCAGCCATCACTCTGAAGTATTCTGCCCAACTACTGTTATCTACAAGATCCGACAGACATTGCAGACATTTATATGTCAATATGGCTGCTACTACTGTTTAGCTGAACAACATTTTTGTGTTTTGTGTTACAAACTCTATCCCTATCTAATTACGCCACTGCAAAACAGTAAGATGTTTATTTATCCCAGGGCAAATAAGACGCCTTATGAACAAAAGCAATACTGTATAACAACTTATGTCAGTTTTTAATTCCACCTTAAAGGCATATTCAGCGATGGTCTCCACCACCTCTCTAAAAGGCACTTTGGAGGTGAGGGTGTGTCCGTGGTAAATCAACGGCTCCTTATCTCCGTCCCAACAATCCAGTTCAACACAGCGGCAGCCGTGGTTAAGCGCTCTGCACAACACACAAACACCCACACACAAACACACACAAAATGAAAAGGGTGTGAATGAATTTACCCACCAAGGTGCTGCATTTGTGTGCATGAGCAAGCAAACATGGGTGTTTTACCGAATGTATGGATCGGTGCTGCTCTCGCCCATGAGCTGGTCTTTAGTAAGGTAGGTGTTGTGTGAAGAGGAGATGAAGTAGTGACTGAGCGGCCGGCTCATGTCCTGATAGACGTGGCCATGCTCCGGATCAAACACGTCATTCTCTTTTGACAGCATGTACATGGTGAAGCCATTGGCCGTCATCAGCTGGTTCTTCCGTGCTGTGTTGACCAAAAACACATATGTTAGATCATTACTGTCTTCAACAAACAGACATTGCAAATGGTTGGAATCACTATTCAAAAGATTGAAATCAATGCTTTTAATAACATAAAGCACATTTGGTTGCAGTTAAATGCATTAAAATGATACTGAAATGGTAGGGGTGAGGGCAATATAGAACAGTACCATATTTCACACCTGACAACAAAACCTATAAATACAATGATTATCATTCAATATTTCACACACTGTGGTGCACTAAATTCAATTTTTAATTAAGAACACAGAAATAATTAAGTACTGATGATATCCATGATATGCTCAGAAATGCATGTAGTGCATCATGCTAAAACATTCCATCATAACAATAAAATATCATCATATTGCCCAGCCCAGTAATACAGTGTTTCCCACCTATGGACTTTTAAGGAGGCACGTCCAATTATTTTATGGCAGATTTCATCAGTTTCCAAATTTTTTTTTTATGGCTGTGAATAAACAGTCTAGAGACATATCAGCTGCTTGAGTTTAAACATGTCTTGAGACAGATCATCGGACCAAAATGAAGGTAAACAGATAACGCGACATCAAATACACAATATATAGTATTATTTACACTTTATAGTGATACCTTGGAAAATCTACACATAAGACTAACAACAAAGTGATTTCAAACATCTGTCACGTATACAACAAACAGCAGTTCAGAACAGTAGTGCTTGCACCTGGAATATGTAATAGCACTAAGTGAAAGCATGTTAATGAGCTCAAGCAAATATTTACAGACTTGCAGAATCAGACTATTGACAATAGATGGAGTGGTAAGCGAATGGCTACTTTTGAGTCCTACAGGGCTAAGCAGTGCCCAGTCAGGCGAATAATCTGTTAATAATCTTTTTCATGTGCCAATTATGTGCAATAAAACAGTGCAATCTGGCCAAGCTGGACTGCTATCAAAGAACACTTGTGTGCAGGTAAAACATAACAGAGGCTGAAACAGAGGCTGTTTTTGAGAGTGTATAATAAAGCAGGTTGTTAATCATACCCCACTCATTGAGCTCATAAGTTAGGATGAGGCTCTGTGCGTGCACGAGTGTGTTGTCCTCTCCCTGGTCATTCAGGAAGTCTCGCAGGTCCACAGTGGAGAGCACACGGCCATTAGAGGAGTACTGACGGAAAACCGCGTCCAGTTCAGGGCGACGCAGCAACTCACGACAAAAATGTTCAATCTCACCGTATTCCAGGCGGCCATTTGCTGACTGGTCACACTTCTGTTGCATAAACACAGCTGGTTTAAGACTTTATAGCAAGTGTAAAATGACATGCAGTGTGTTAGAATTAGCAGGAATGGAATATAATATACAAAGTTTTTATTAGCACATAATTATCTATAACTGCAAATTATAAACATCGTTTCCATTGGTTTAGAATGTCCCCTTCATATCTAATCGGAGCAAGTCATCTCCTAATGTATAGTGCCATGCACAGCCACAATGTTTCTACGGTAACCCAGAACGGATAAACCGAACACTAGCTGTAGAGTATGTCTTTAGTGTTCTTACACCGAAGCACCAACTTGAATTTCTTAACAGTAAATTTAGTTTAGAAAACAGAGAAAGAAGAAGCACCAGTGGTTGCTGCCGGTGCTGGATTACCATTTTGTGTTGTAAGACGTTTTATAGCCCAAATTTTAACAAACAGAGCAAACTAATTATTTAGCATAAGAAAGGGCAAAAGAGGCTGAACCTGATCATCAAAGAAGTGAAAACCTGTTGGCCACTGTAGGCTCTAATACATGGAAAGGGAGGGGTAAGGGAGGGGTATTTAGCTGGTTGCAATCCGCAACCTCACCACTAAATCTTACACACTGCACCTTTAAGGAGTAAACATGCAATAAACTGTCCAGTATCCAATAACTGTCCAATAACTAGTCTGCTTCAATTCTGCTTAACTGAAAAAAAATGCAAGTAAAAAAACGTTGAAAACCTTTTACACTACACTAACCTACCTTTAAAGGCACTGAATCATTTCCACATGAAGAAAATTATTACTGTTAATATACAAATACAATGTAAGAAATACATAAATATGTAAGAAACCCATCAACATTCCAAAGTTGAGACTGTTCTGTGCGGAGGAACAGGCTTCCTCCAAGCTGTGCAGGAGTGAGCAGCAGTTATCTTAGATGCAGTTACTGCTGAATAAGAGGCTCACACCACTCACAGATAAGTAATACTGCATCAATGGTCTCAACCAAATATATATATATATTTTTAATCTCCTTTATTTAACTGTTCTCTTTATATAGTTTTAGACAAAACAAACGTTCAAGCATCACTGTATATGTACCCACTGATTTGCTGCGATTAACTTTACCACTTAAGGTTTGATTATTTGCAGTGTAGCTTGACCTAAACTTATCTGTAGCTGTGCTATGACAGGAATTCAGTACATGCTAATATACAATCTGGCACAAATGACTTTTGACCTTTTCTTTAGGGATAGCTTGTGGGTTCATTGATCCAGGAAATGATTCTGTGCATAGATTTAAAAATGCATACAAAACTAAATTGGTTTAACAATATTGAAAACAGTAGTAAAGTCATCTATGTATATCAATGCCATGTGCCATGGTTTTTCCCTTTTTCCCCTCCCCTCACAGTTTTGTCGATTAACTTTTGGCAATTATTAATGCAATATAATTTATTCATGCAGAAATACTGTGCACATTTGAATCAGGGAAATAAACTGCTTTCCTTTCATGTTCAGCTCAAAAAAAGCAAGAGAGAGTGAACCTTGAACAGGCTGAAGGCGTACTGCTCATTCAGGTCTATGTTGATCATCTGAAAGAGCATCTGTACTTCTTCATACGTCATCTTCCCATCACGGTTCAAATCCGCCTGTCTCAGGTACGCATGGATCCAGGTGAGAGGAGTCAAGGGCTAAAACACAAGGCTTTTGATGCCACATAAACAAGCAAAATGTGCACAATTTATTACTTATTAAGAAGGAGAGAAGCCTAGCCATCATATGTCAGAATACGGTGTGGACTATGAGAAATAAAATAACTCTCCAAATAAACATCAAACAATCCAATCCTTCCTATAAATGAGGTAGAAAGAGCAAATCAATCTATTTTCTTAGAAATCTCATTGTTGTTTTTAACCAATGTTTCTTCTAAGGTGCTTAAAGAAGAAGCACCTGGTCAGAAGTAACATGAAGATGCTATTCATTTTGCCAAATGAACTCTTAGAGGAAACACTGCTCCTAACCTTTAAGGCTGTCAGCTGTTGACACTTTGATATTTTATGTTGAGTCATATTTCATTTTTAAAGACTGATGCTCTGATGAAGAATTAACTTAAAGTGATACTGATTTTATGCAAGTACATACTGAGTACAAAAACAGAAAATATGCTGTTTTAGTTTACCCATGTAAGTGATATCGCCCTAACAAGAGCATAACAGGCCTGCAAATGGCCTTTTCTTGTAAATCACTGACAAAATTCACCATCTCTGGATAAAAAGACCCCCTTTATTCAATTACCATTGACCAGGCAATGAATCTGAAGTTTTTCCTCAGTGATGAAACTGAAGCATGAATAGATGGAATGGAAACATACCGGGACATTCTGTAAGTTATCTGCTTCGGTCTGATAAAAATAATACTTTTTTGAACTCCAGTTTTAGAAAGTCCTGTATTGTGAATAATATGACAATATTTGTTATTACTGTGATCAATTATATAAAACTTCGCAACAGCATGTTTGTTTTAAAACAGAGCATAATTAGTCCTGTTTTATAACAACTAATGTAGTGCAGTATGTGAAAAGCTGAATACAAATCACTGGATCCATTCATTAATTCATGAATGGGTCGCAGCGGGGCTGGAGCCGATTTGAGTGGACGGCAGGAAACACCCAGGACAGGTGGCCAGTCCGTCGCGGGGCAGATCTTTAGATTCGTAGTGCAAGTATTTTTTAATATGACACCACATTGTCTGTTCCAACTTATCAAATGAAAGTAAAGATAAATATCATGACATTTTGTGTTTCATGACAAAGTTCTTGAGGTATTGTGATATTCCATTTTTGTCAAGTCTATTTTTTTTTTTACCTATTTTCCTTTGACACAAGGATCAAGGTGGATTCATTTCAATCCGATCTCAGAAACATCCTGAAAAATGAATAACCTGGTTTGATGGCATGTTTGCCTGGGAGTGGTCTAACTTTTGCACAGTACTGTATGTACAGATGGTGGGAGAAACACTCACACATGGTTTAAGACTGATGCTACTGAAGGATATTGGTCGAGTTTCTCAGTCTGGCTCATGTTGTTGACTCTCTCTTGCAGGGTGCGGATGCCTCGGGCCCAGTGCTGCGCTTCGTCCTTGCTGTGGCACTGCAGGTCCAAGCTCTTCCGTCCACCCTTAAACACGATGGTCAGACACTGGTCTTCCGGCAGAGAACTCACGAGCCTGCGCAGCGTTTCTGACTGACAGCCTTCCCGCACACACTCCACCTCCATCACCGAGACTGAGAGAGAGAGAGAGAGAGAGAGAGAGAGAGAGAGAGAGAGAGAGAGAGAGGGAGAATAAGAAGTACAGTACAGAAAATAGCAACAGATAAAAAACACACAAATATGTACCAGTTAAATATTTGCAAGCTCACAAATACAGAGATAAACAAATAAGTAAACAAACGAGTCAACATTACGGCACAGGCTTACATTTATCCTCTTATTACTTTAGGTATTCAGCGAACAAACATTGAGAAAGGCTGTTCAAATGCACTAGGCAACACACTGACAGCTGAAATTGGACCTTTCCTCTCTAACAGAAGACCAGTTTCTCACTGAGGGATAATCTGTATAAATCTCTGTATTTGCTGACTGTATTTTTATCTCTTTCAGAGACACCCCAAACACAAACATGCTACAGATCATGAATAATTCAGATGTTCCAAATTTGCTGCATCACAGTGCCTGTGTGTTAACTATTCACAGCTGTTTAATTAGGACATCAACACAAAAATGGAAGCGTAATGAATGAAGAGAAGGTCTTTGTCCAGCTCTAATGGCCCACAGAGAACTCATACCACAGGAAATCCCCCTGATATTTGCTCATATTTACTTACTTCAACTCAAACCCAAGGACATACCAGGTCTGATGTAAAGCTCAGATGGGTCTTTTCAACAGCTCAAGAAAGTCAGACAGGGAGTGCTCAGTACTGCACAACAACAGCAAGGAACCACTGCATAATGACATGGCTTTGCACATCCACATACTCATCCCAGAACGCCTAAAGTAAGGGTGTGCCGTAATCGAATACATTTACTTCTATGGCTTTTAGCAGTGGCTCTTATCCATTCCAAGTGCTAGTGGTCAGTGCAGTATTGGGTATTCATCACACGGGATTGTGGGACACTAGCGTTCAAAGGTTTGGAGTCACTTGCCGTATTAACAACTTTTGTTATTTTATATGTGATGATATTTTGTGGTCTATGCAGAGTAAGACGAAACACAGCAGTTCAACACTGCAGCACTGAAGACCACCTCCCAGCGCTACTGAAAAGCTGATTTAGCAGGCAGGTGCTCAATAGCCAACACTTCAAAACACAAAGTACTACTACCGCAATAAACAGCCCCAGAGGCCAGGACAGAAGGACGCAAACAACATCTCTACATATCTGTAAGCTACCAGTCCCAACCATAAACATACCTGGGTCTCTCTTAACACTGCCGCAAAGCTACCCGTGGTGCTCTGACCCGGAAGTGGGATATAATATGCAATATGTATTATATCTCTGCATGTAGACTACAATAAAGGTGGCAGATTACAGATGCTAAAGTTCTGTAATGACATTTAATAAAGCTTTTACTGTACATTTAACAGTTCAATTCATTATTCACAATTCATTACTTTTCTCAACAGCTCAAAAACACTTGCATGTTTCATTAAACTAATTTTGAGCATTGGTGTATTTTATCATATTTATTCATCGTTTTTATCACCTGTTACCATTACACTCAACCTAGCATAAGAAACAGTCATGTAGGATGATATCGGAATCATAAAATCTGCACTTAATTACACATTCAAATATTTCATGGACAGACCTCTAGACTTGATGAAATGGTATTTCAAACCCAATTCTTATGAAATATTTATTGTCCTCTGAAAGAGCAGTAGTTTTAGGTGACTCAAATGTAAATGTTATATTTGTCTGTAATACTCATGCAGGGGGATTTCAGTGCCAATTTCTACATTTTTTAGGGTTTATGTTTAAGTTTTGGCTTTGGCAAATGAAAATCAGATATGAGCACTGGTCCATAATCCTGTATCAACAAGTATCTAACAAGACCACCTCTTAACTGCGTAATTTCACTGTATCCAGGAACGCAGAAAGGTGTTTTGGGTTGCCAGTGCTGAAAATTTAAGCAGCACATACATGAAATAAAAGATGTATGTACGGTAATTTATTTGTCTTTTTTCCATTTGAATTTTTTAACACTTTATATCAAGCAGAACATGTCAAAACAGGTTATAATGAGGTGAGAGACGACTAATATATATATATATAAATGACATACCTGCACATAATCTCTTTGTCGTCTCACTCTGGACAAATGTTATGCAAATTAACAAAGTGACAACCAATCAGATTGTTGTGGTAACCGATTGGGTCACACCCACAGACACACAGTGAGATTTAACAATGGAAAGCGCACTAAGTGGGACATAACGTTGATAAAACAATATTAAGGTAGATTTTTTTTAAGTTTAAAAACAATTTTAGGCTGCTTTTAGGCTCGGAACTGACCTCTCTGCATACAATTTCTCATTATGAACCTCAGCCTGTAGCCTCCAAAGTCGCCAACTATTGTTAAAGCATTTTCCACTCTGAAACAAGCACACATGGGTCTTTGCTACATCTTCCCCTTTCGTGACTTATTGCATCATCAAATGTGAAAATCAGTCCAAACGCGCAACCTTTCCTTAGAGAGGGATGTCACAGCACGCACATTCATATGTGCCAAAGCTGGAGCCTCTGAATGGGTGTGTACATAAATGCAGGAAACCTTGACCACATCACAAAATGACATTACTTCTTTGACTCTGAGCAATTGAAGACTAGGTTTCTATGTACAGAGTGCGTTGCTGCCAGGCCAATGATTACGCTTCATGTAAGCCATATGGACGAAACCAGAAAGTGGAGGGCTACGCTATTCCCACCCCATCATGGCCTGTAATTAGCTTGCAGCTTACAGGGCAGGGAGGGATACCCCCCGGTCTGAGCTACAAATAGACGGGGCCTGTAATGACAGACAGTGCTGCTGCCAGTAGACCTGGGCACTGGGGTGTTTATACAGCCATAATTAGGAGGTATATTTAAACAGTCTCTACCTCAGAAAAGAGCCCTCACACTGCAGCTTTAGAGAGCTGTGCTGCTGTCCGGGCAAGCGACGACCAAATTCAATTCCTCATCACTGCACATCTTTTTTACATGACCATATTCTACTTTCTTCACCTGTGGCTTGTCTGGGTCCAGTACTCATTCAAGCTGTTCATAGTAGTCCTCACTTAAGTACAGCTGTTAAAACAATCTTCATTGAAAGAAACCTTTGTCAGATTACCCAGAACAGTGCTTGCGGAAGACCTATAGATAACTCATGGAGCGGCACACTAACACAAGTAGCAGTAAAGTGAATAGTCACCGTCACTCCAGAGTCTCCTCAATTTAGGCCAAAGAGAGCACATGAGGACTACAACCACTGGAACCACTGCCCATACAGTGCTTGTTTTTTGCTATTTAGCTCCAGCGAATATATCCATTTCATACTTATACATGTGAATATGATCAAATAAGCTTGTTTTCATATGCATAAACAGCAATACTAGCTTTAAAAACCAAAATGACCGGGGAAAAATTCACTTACCACAAATTAATGACATTAATACTTTGCTCTCCAGGCGCTGTTGGCAATTACACTACTGAGACTGTACATTTTGAAGCTTTTTGCAGCGTTGTGGTCTAATCTTGGCCTATTCCTCTTGGGAAACCATCTTCAGTTCCCTAATGTTATAAGGATCCATCTGGAAATGTTTGCTATAGATAATCACTGGATGGAAAACGCAGCCACTGTTGCTCTCAGTGGACACTGGTGGTGAAAGCTGGAAACTGTGCTGACCCTGTGAAAATCATGTGATTTTCAAGATCAGTTTCACAAACACTACATTCAGTAGAAACTCACTGTGATCTTTCATCCTCTCACGGAGTTAGAACAGAATGCACAGCTTTTTAAATCTCCCTATAGGGTTACATTTGAGTAATTTTGATTGCTTGAAAACTGTTTACTGTTGTTGGATCAGAAGTTTTGTTGCACCAACGTACGAATACTGTATCTGTACTGGTGCCAATACTGGCACGTAAGTGCAGGATCTGTATTGGCAATGGGGATACCGATTCCTGACATGCACATGTGCTGACACATGGGATGCAAGCAGCAGTAAAAATGCTCATGGTGAAATGATGTGGAAAAAACAACAGATAACTTGAATGTCTGAGCTGCTTCTTTCAGTAATCACTGACTGATCTGTCACTGTGTAGAACTTTTTTGTTTTATTGTTCAGTTCTGTTTTATATAACAGAACATGCTAAATATACATAGTACACACATTATATATGCCTGTATGTCCGAGTACACAAACTAAAATAGGTCTTCTTAAGCATCTAACATATACAATCCAACAAGTAAAATGATATTCAGTGAAGCTGAGTATGTTTTATTATGGACAAAGAATATAGATTTTATCAGACTGAAATATTTCTATAATATAACAAAATAAAGTGAAGACGTAAAGGTTAGTTTGAATAGATAAGAGTTAGTATCCGTGTCTTATTTTAGGATCAGGCATCGTATCGGAGGGGAAAAGGTGGTATAGGTGCATCTCCAATCACACGAATACCTTGAGTCATCAAAACACCCAAAGAAACACTAATCTGGAATTGTGACTGTTCAAGGTAAACAACAGAAGGCACCGTGATTTTGCACTGTGCAAGCCTCATATTTGTCTTTACACATGTCTGTTCTGCCACTCAGTTCTTCTTCATAAGACTCTGTAAGAAAGACCTGTTCCCATCCACCCCATTCACACACCCCACTGCACTCCTACCACCCCACAGCCCTCTGGGTAAAGGTGACTCACAGCTTTTGGGTTTGCTGAAGCTCTTGTTGGACTCGCAGCACACGGTGACACCATCGTCCTGCAGCTTTAGTGTGCGCTTCCTCTGCCAACGAGGGGAGCGAACCTTCAGCATGGAGGAGCCCTGCAGCATCGCCTTCACATCCTCATCATCCTGCACACCTAAACAGATAGGGAGAGAGAGAGAGAGAGAGAGAGAGAGAGAGAGAGAGAAATGGGGGATCCGTTATGATAGCCACATTTGAAAGGAGGAACATTAGACTAAAAGAGTGCAAAACATCCATCAGTGTGATTCCAAGAAGTCTGTTTAACATCTAAATGCTCTTAAAACTGGCCCCAAGCCTGGGAAACTATCCCGACCTTATTAAAAGCTTAAAGCAGCAAGAACTTGTGTATCTCTGGCAAAGATGTCCATAAATCTAATTATGACCACTTAGTTACAAATATGGACAAATTACATACCGCAATAGTATTGCTGTCTACTATCATGCAAAATCTCATATTATGCATTAAATACACATGGGCATTATGAGAAAATACTGTCGATCAAACCATATGACTAAGAACAAGTTTTTCATATTCTGTTCAATCTTTAAGGTACTGACTGATTAAAACACACACCAAAACATTTAATGGTGAAAAGGTAGGAAAATTAAACTGAAAATTATTTATGAAAAATGTTAGATGTTAAGCTAAACAAACAAAACAAATCTAATATAGAATTAAACAAAATTCCATCACGTAGGCCGAGTGATTCACAGACTTTTCGGCTTGGGGAGCCAATGTACTGTGTCTGTGGTGGGCCAAAGGCCGAAAAGACAAAGCAGCAAACAAATAAAAAGGTAATTATAAAATGAGTTTTAAAATGTATTATACTATGACTTTACACCACATTTTGTAACTAGAAATTTTGGATTTGAAAAGGAAAACAGGAGTTTAATATGTCATGCATAATATAGAATGGGTTAAAAACTGTCCTGGAAAGAAAAAACTAACTAAGATTAAATAAAACTTGGTCAGGATGTATTCTGTTAGAGGCTCTTTTGCCCATTTCAGTACTGCTAAAGCTGATATTGCAACAAAAATGAACATATCGAGCAGACCAAGGCACGAACTTCATGATGGTTCATTCATTATTTCAGATAATATAATGTGATTCAGCGAACAATAAAGTTTGTCTGTGCTGTTTAATTATTCAGTTAGCGGTTTTGATCTATGTGATCATGTCTCCTGACCTGCTTGACCTACACGAAAGGCACTCTGTAGTATAACTGCACCAGGGACGACCAAAAGCACTCTTCGTTTCACTTTTTTTTTCCCCTAAAGGTTTTCAAACAGTTTCCACTGCCCGCTGTCTTTGGGTGTAACCATAACACCAATGACACAGGCATGGTGGTGTAGTCGGGGATAATGTTATTTGCTAAACAGAAGTCAGTCAGAAAGTATTTTGGCCCTTGTAGCCAATGGAGCGAGGCACCTCCTACTGAACCTCCTACTAAACATTGTGGCCCTTATCTCCTGCCCCATTATAGCTCCACAGTTTGAGGTCATCCAGCTTGAGCCTCTCAGAGAAAAACCGACTGGAGTTCTTCTCCATGTTGAACGAGTCCAAAGTCCAAAATCCAAAACCCTAATTCACACGTTTGTCTCTTTTGCTGAACAGATAGGCATATCTTGGAATGTAATGTGGGGTTAGCTTAGTGATAGAGGTATAAATCATCAGTTCTTTGCTAGGTTTAGGCGGTATACACTTGCTGTATCCCAGCGAACCATCTCCAAGTATCACTGCAATACATAGGTAATAAAATACAGCATACAGTATATGGTTATGGGGGATTTATGACTCTTTTGTGCCATTTCCTCCCGCATTACTGCAAAGGTTTACTTACATGGTCACCAAATAAGAGAACGCAGTCCACGATTTTCAAGGCATCATTCAATAACTGTCAAACTATCTATCTATCTAACAACTGCTAAATGTAAAACAGTCCTGCTAATTAACTTGGCGTTAGCTTAGCAAGTAGGCTACAGGCCCAAACAGTGCCACATTTCACAATACAGGTTTGACTAACACAGCACAGACTAACTAATGCTCTACTGAAAGATGCGTAGATTGTAAAAAATCAATGTCTGATGTTGGTGTTGATGTAACCTGGGACTGTAGATTAGATTAGTTAGTGGGCCAGGCAGCACAGACTTCCAGCTAACTGATACTAGAATGAGTGCATATTAGAGAGACTGATGGCTGAAACTGAACGTGTTTTGTGGTGTGTATCACTAAGCTACTGTCATGCTTAGTTTCTTTTGGCTCTGACTGTTGCCCTCTTTCTATTAGCACCGCCTATCAGTCAGCCCCCAAACCAACAATCACTGAGCCCTCTAAGGTATAAATGGGTGGAATGTGTTTATTTAGTTGGCTATACATGGAATAGAAATTTGATACAATTCATATTTAACTAACAACTGCTAAATGTTAAACAGTTTTGCTAATGTAATGCCAAACAGTAATGCCTGTATGTTCTACTGTTCTGGAGTACAAAACACACAGAATCAAATATTAATTTGAAATATTGGTCTAATCTTAGCATCGGTCTGCAACCGATATATTTTAAACAATTATAATTCTAATATATATAATATATTAGAATAGTATTATATACATATAATTCTAGGGACATGCATAGAAGGCCAAAATTTTAGTTTAAATTTATGTATATTTTACAATATATATCATACCTTACTACACTATATTTATCTTATTAATTATATTTAATCAATCTTTTAAATTTCTGTTTTTATTTGATCTTTCCTGATGTAAATGGTACCTATAAACAGGATAACGCCCACTTCACTGCATAAGGGTGGTGCATAAGTGGTTTCAGGAGCACTTTGGCATCCTTCCCTGGCCTGCCCAGTCTCATTCCAGATTCACTATTCTGGCCCATAACCACGCAATCTTGGGGACCTCAGTGCTTGGCTGCAGCTGGAATGGGCATGAATGCCTCTGGATACCTTCCGCCACCTAATACAGTCCATGCCATAACATCTCATTAGTGCCATCCGAGCCAAGGGTGGTTACTCCCACTATTAGGATTGGTGGTCATAATGTTCTGATATGACCGTCTATATTCCAGTGCTACTGAGAAAAAGAGTCATCTGTAACACAACTGAGGGACATCCGAAACAGGCTGAAATTGTAACTTACAGCTACTGTATAAAAGAAGGTTAAACAGACCAGTAAAACAGCTGGCTTACCACATGACCTACTGACAAAATACTGAATCACTAATAACCACCTTGAGGATTTTGATAATGATTTAACATAATATTTGACAGAATATAAAATATATAGACAATATACATACATAATATACAAATATGGCTAACTGCGTATAACTTGGACGGGTGTTTATCAGAACTTCAGCCTCAATCAGTTTTGTGGTTAAGACCTCTCAGACTAATCAATAAACAGACTGGCCTGACATTTACCTTCATCTCACAGTACAGTTTTCCCTCAGGCAATACGGTAATCAGCTAATGTAGTTATAGATCCTGTATCTGTACAATATCAGAAGCTTCCTTGACATGGAGTGATGAGTGGTTTTGACCATCACTGGTCCTGTTTCTAACCTCTCTAATGAAGAACAGCTCCAACCACAAACAACATGGATGACTGAGACCCTGTAAATCTTACTGTAATTTCATACTAGCAGGTTTCCTCAGACGCCATCAGTGGTTTCATTCTTAACTGAAGTGGTGATGCATTTATTTAACTTTAAACCATTAAATTTAACATCTGCACAGTAATGCATCACAGCTTCACTGATATCAGCCTCTCACTACACTCTTCAGATCTGGAGGCTTCTTCATTTGAGAGACATGGAAGTGCACTGTGGGACCGACGGTTAAGTAACGCAGATGTGCTCCTAATGTTTTATGATATAATCCATGCTATAATCTCATATATTCTAATCCATTTATTCCTCCACATGCTCAGTCCTGCTCACGGGAGTTATTATGAGCCAGCCGGAAGCTGGGATGAACGATTTGGAGAAAATATTGAATTTTTCGGACTAATTTTGCGACAGCAGATTAAACTGCGATTATTTTCTATAAATGAGGTTCAGGACTGCTATGTTTGGCCAAGCAGACCATAATTGTTCTGGCTTGAGGCTTAACCCCTGATTGTAGTGTTCATGCCTACCAACAAGTTGTCAAAGTGATGTAATAACACACAGGGGCTTTGTTGCTTCTGATTGGTCTAAATTGGTCTAGTTTACGAGCTCTCATATGAGGTTACATTACTACTCCTAAAACTTCAGACATTTCTAATTTAATAAGACTGCAGCTCTTGTGATCTGGAAACTGTACTCTCGTAAACTGCAATTACAATATAAAAACAATTCATCTTTCAACCCAAACTGGAAGCCTACAACCAGATTCTCTGCACTCAATATGATTCTTTTATGTCTTTGGGGTTTTATTTTGAATGAATGAATGAATGTGAAGATGCCAGCCATCTGTGATTTACAATATGAGTAAAGAGAAATCAAATGCTCCAAATATTGAAGTGAAATAAGAGTTTAAGTTTAAAGAGGACATCCACTGACTTTTCAGAATCTCTGCCTAATTAAAGCATTAAGAGGTAAACAGAGTCATTCAGAGAGATCCGATCCAAAGTAGTCCATTCTGGAGAAACATACCGTGTCTGAACTGTTCCCAGTGGTGGTCATAGGAACCAGATGTCCAAAGTGCCTTTAAAATCTGACTTTTGTATAGTATTGAGATAAAGCTGTTGGTCTGAAGCCTGTTTGTTTAAGTCAATTCAAGGTACAGTGGTGCATGTGGGGTTTTGTAAGGCAACCACAGTCTTTAGTATATTAGTACAGTACTGGAAAATCAAAGACTGTTTGGAGTGTCTAGTTTAGCGGTCCCTTCCAGGGGTCCTGTAAGAAAGCTAAACTATGCTACGGCAGTGCATGCAATCTGTGTTTATATTGTTTGTAGCTCAATTTCACTGTGTTTTCCTGAGCCAAACTAAGCTGTGCAGGATATCAGATCAGAGTTATGAAGGGTGGAGATGGGTTTGATGCATAGGACATAAAAACTGAACAGAATATTGACTCTGAGAATGAAAAATCAACCCCCTAATAAAGGTTATGATCAATAGTACACCCCTATATTATACCACTACATACACTACTACCACTACTAACGCATGGTAATCAGACCTCGTTACCCTGAACACTGATATACAGCCTAAAAGCCCTTTTTGTTTTACCTAAATTAATCAGAGGGTCATCAGTCTTGGGTTGGGACATCCCAGCTCCGTTCTTCTTCTTCTCCTCCTCCTCTGCAGGGTTGCCTTTCTTTCCACTGCCCAGCATCTCCGAGCGCTCTTCGTCCTCGTCCTTCTCTGTGGAGTAGATCTCTTCATAAAACACGTCGACACTCAGAGCAGCACTGATTTCCTCCTCTTCTCTCTTCGGCCACTGCTGGTCATTTATCCGGACTGAGGGAGGGCCAGGGCCTGCCCACAGCTCAGCACGGCAGCAGGAGGGGCTGAGAGGAAGCCGATTAGGCACATGGAGCGAAGGATACCGCCTCTTTCTCTCCCCCTCTTTCTCTTTACAGACCTCTCTAGCTCCGCTCCCTGAGTTTCAGCTGAAACAGCTGTGTCAGTAAACGATGCTCGCTCATTAAACCTCCCGCAGCTGCTGCTGTATATCCGGTCTACTACCTCCAGCCCCTACTACAGCCCCTCACATCAGCGCACAAACCCAAACACAAGATCACTTCTTAGCTGCTTCAAACGTGCTGGGTGACCTCATTTATGTATAGTAGTCTGTGTGGCGCCTTACAGGGAAGAAAAGTAGATCAGAAATGTGAAGAATAAAAAAAACACAACCTCAGATATGATCTATTTATTATTATTCTTTTTTTATCTTGGAATTTATATAAACGTTTAAACAAGACTGGCTTTGCACATTCAATATGCAATACAGGGTTTATACAGAGACAGCCTACAGAATGAGCATAGCGCGCCGTGGTGTTGTGTAACAGTGCTGCCCTCTAGCGGCCAAACTCATTACAGCGCGCTGTATAACAAAACATCAATATTAATATACTGTACTAATGAATTTGTGCCTCAGAAAGAGTCACATAGCTGCTCACGGATGACAAAACACTATGAGAAGACGTCAGAGATTATGAATCCAGTGTTTATTAGCGGGGTTGGTGCTAAGTATATATTTTCCGTCTGTTTTGAATGTATGGAACTGAATACACTCTCTGACTCTTCCACCAGCCGTGCTAACCTGGTGCTAACGTCCCAGTTACGCTGTAATCTGGCTGTTATGTGTGTTGTAAACAATGTGGGACTGGGATTCCTAACTGCAGAGGTGCTGGTCTTCTTGCTTCTCTCCTGATCAGCGACTCACAGACCCGCCATAAAATCCTTCCGGGAACGCGGTCACGTGGTTTTGGCGAGCGGGCGGGAGAATCATGCTTGGTGCATGGTCTGTTTCAGGATGGGTGTATGTACCAGATGGCAAGCTAGAAAACGAGACTTCACTCCGCTCGGGTGCTTGTTCGTAGATCCCCCCATCACACGGAAAAATAAAGCATGGTGGTCCCGAGGATACGATCCTGCTTTTCTTTGCTGCGTTAAAAACCACATCCACCCGCCGGCCACTTCACTTACACCTCCTTTTATCTGCACTCATGTCCATTTTATCAGGTCCACTTATCCTATAGGAGCACTTTGTAGTTCTACAGTTACAGACTGTAGTCCATCTGATTTGCTGCATATTTTATTAGCCCCTTTCTATAATTGCCAGGACCCCCTCAGAGTAGGTATTATGTGGGTGGTGGATCATTCTCAGCACAGAGCTGGTGGAGCTTTTAAGCACTTCACTCACCGTCCGCCTGGCTGTTCCGCCTTTTAAATATGAGGTCAGTGACAATAGCTTATCTGTCGCTGCACAGTTTGTGTTGGTCATCCTCTAGGCCTTCAGCAGTGGTCACAGGACACTGACTAACGAAACCAGCAAGATCATACTGGTCAACTGGTCCCTCCAGTAAGGTTTTATGTATGATCATGCTGTTTGACCAACCAAACCAGGCTGATCATTTTGCAAAATTATTGCAATCTAATGCCACATTGACTTAATTCAATGAAGGCAATTTTTTGTCATCTCAAAGACACTAAACAACACCAGTTGCTGACGACAGGGGGCAGCAGAGACCAACGTCTCTGGGACAGTCCGGCAACCCCAGCGCATCCTTTCCTCCGGACCTGGATAAAGAACAATGACCCGCACGAGTGGGAGACGGCTCGGGGGTCGCGGGTAAGAGTAGAGATGATCTCTGAGGGTCGGCCCATGGCTCTTCACAACATCACGCAGTTCTTGATGCAGCCGCGCTGCTTACATCTCCAGCGAGGAGGAAAGTCTTATCTTAGCCAGTCTTAGTAAATGTGGTCCGAGATTAATGATGCAATGTGAACTCATACATTCCTTCAACCACATACAAAACAACCACGGTTTATTTGCATGTCTGGAGAGAAATTATATTTGGCATTGCAGTACATCCACAGTTGTACAGAGTTGTACAGGCAGGATTTATAACATAAATGTAACATAAATGATCATAAAATAGTCTGGCAGTTCATAATATACATAGTTCTCTGATTTAGAGCAATTAAGCCATTGTTTCCATTTAGCACTATTAAAATATTAAATAAGTGCTTCTCAAGACAAACACATAATAGCCTTGCTAAAGCATGGCATGGTGATGTCATGCACGACACACAGTATGAGTTTTAGACCCAGTTTTAGTCCCAAAGTGAACATTTTGGTACTTTTTAAAGTATATCCAAAACACATAATACAGAGGACACCTTTAAAGTAAGACAATATAGGCTTTATAACTTGTATTACAGTCTAAACCTGGAAATTAGGGTGAAATGATTAAAGTTAGTTGACAAGAAACAGCCTTTAAAATAGTTGCCATCTAATTTGTGACATCATTCCTGCATTTCAAAGGAATTCAGATGCCACAAAGTTTAGACAGACAGCAGAGTGCACTGTGTAAGTTTAACATTTGTATTTTCATCTAGATGTTTTATTTACTTGATTAATGGAAAGTTGATTGTTTTTGTTATATTTTGTTGCTGCCATTTTGCACATCCTTGGTTTAAATTTTGACAGTTTTTTCTGTATTATAGTTCATTTAAACAGTGAATTTTTGAAAAAGGCATTCTTCTCTATTTTCTCCATTGTTTGTTATCAAATCCATGAAGCAAGCTCAAGTTAAACTTCTAGCTGATAAACAGGGTCTGGGCTACATAATAAAACTTTCAGCAGTTACCAAAACAACATTAATACTTATTTGTAATTAATTTAAGCATTCATTAATTATTACTTATTGGCCTAGAGGCATAATAATACCTGTCTTTATGCTATTTGCAAAGATTTGACAACAGTCTGTTACAGTTCTTTAGAATGTCCTTAGATTTGATCACTTACTGACTGCACGATCGAAAATACACTTTACATACAGCAGTATGCAAAATTTGCAGGCACTTCAGATCTGTTACATTAATGTATTTACTGGCAGAGTTGAACTAAATGGAAATTCCCAGTCAGCTATATAAACTAAAAGGTGTAGCTGGTTAGATCCATGCCATTAGAAATTTAAATACAAAAATATGAACGTGAATAGTATTTTGAATCTGTATCATGCCATATAAAATTATTTTCCGTACTGAAATTTAGTTTTAAGAGAGCAATAAAAACTGAAGCTGAATTTTAAAAATAATTTTAAAATGAAAATTTGAAATTGAAGTTCTTAAAAGCATTCCATCTATTCATTCTTTTACCTTTTTAAGATTTACTAAGATTTACTAAAATAACACCTGGGTGTCATGCAGGCAAACACTGAATAATGCTTGTTTTATAACAGAAGAGGTGATACAGCAATATCACCAGACACAAGAGTTAAATGGAGCATGAATGTACGCTCATCATCAAAAGAAACTGTTGCACCCAGAAGGAAGTGTCAGATTGCAACACTATTCGAAAGGCTACCGGAACAATGAATGATGATAAATTTAGACTGATATGGGCAATATTTATAGAGCTACATATACAGAAGTAGTGTCTCTCAGTATGGCGTCAGGCCACTAACGTAACATGCCAGACGTCTCGGCATGGAGTTGTAGAGGCTCCTAATGGTGTCCTGTGATAATTCATCCCATACAGTTTGAATATTCTTACACAGTTCCTGCAGATTTAGTGGTAGGGTGGAGGTGGGCTGACACAGATGTTAACTGAAAAGTGACTCTGAATGCTTTTTAGAAACATCAACTGTAAAATTCATTTTCAGATTATTTAATGCTCTTTTACTGACCTTAAAATTACATTTTAGTTTAGAATTCAGATGGATAACATTCAGATTTAGATTTGTGACCTGTTATTGGTTTTTCCCTTTCTTTAGGGTGTTATGGAGCTTTTTGTGCATGTAAACAGTCTGCAAAGTTGTAAAGCCCAAACTACATGCCAGAGGAAGAAAAGTCTGTATTCTTGCTATCTTCTGCTGCGAACATTCCCCCAAGCTTGATGCGTTCATATCTCTGAGTGATCATTAAAGAATGAACAAAGCACTGCATAGTATGAGGTCATAATTACATCAACCCAGTCAAAGGTAACCCAGTCTAAATCCAGGAACATCACTGCTGTAGTTCTCATGTGCTGCTATGTTTTGGCGTGATCTTCACATGAATGAAGAGGCTGGCTGGAGAGAGGCTGGAACCGTCAGCCTTCAGTAGCCGCACGTGTCTGTAACCTGGAGGACAGAAATCCAAGTAGTGCTTTAAGGAGACTGGTTCACACTGGTGGGCAGTATTAGTGCGGCCAGAGGACATTTATAGTATAGCACCTATAGTAAGGGGTTAAAATTGAGCCAGAACAATCCAAAATTTGGGTTTCACACTTTCTAGGTTACCTGGAAGATGATAAAAACTGACACTTCTGCTGTCTTCTCCAGAGTTTTAAATGCTGTGTGACTGTACGGACACTTTAACTACGCTGTTGCTACATAACAAATTTCATTTCTGCTCTTCTCCATTAATAACACAATTTTAGAATGCTGTTTTTGCGCTTACCAAGCACTTACCAATTCTAATTCTGTTCTGAATGAGTTCACATGTTACCGGACTTTCAACATGATTGACATGAGGTTAGAATACGCCGTCGGGGCAGTGTTAATTATTCATCATCTCATGTTGGGCTGATTTGACTCAACACTACAGCGACGCACTATTGCCTCTACTCACCATGTGGTTTTATGAGATAGATTGGGCCAGTGCTAGCTGGCTAGCATGCTAACCTCAGTAGATATCTCTGCAACATAATGTGTTATTCATTTAGTGCACCGGGAAGAGACCTCACGAAACAATATCCCAGTGTTAATCCATAAAAATAGGTTTACTTATTATGTGTTTCCTTTAACCATTTTAAAATGGCATTATTTAACTATACAAATACACTGTGTTCTACACTGTGATATATATGTACTGAAACCATCAGAAATATTAATTATAGATCATATACATTTTTGGCAATTCCCACTGCTATTGCCTACATTAATAAAGAGGTCGGGACCTGTACACATGCTGGTGAAAGGCAGTGTAAACTGCCCCAGGAAGTCATTCTTGGATTTGCGGTCATGGTCCTCCACCACAAAGCGAACCAGGGCCAGTTCGGGCACGTGCAACAGAAACTTAAAGGTTTTGTCCCACTTGGGGTTAAAGCCTGGGTAAAAACAAAAGGCACATAAGGATCTTATATAACCAAATGGAATAACAAACAGAATACAGAATGAAAACATATCACTATGTGGCCAGGAGTGAGGATGGGGGGTGCAGTTTCACTTCCTGCTCTAAAGGGCAGCAGTATGGCTAAAATAAAACTCCACCTATGGACTAAAACTCCTTAGTTGCGTTCAGAAACACTGAAACACTTTTTCCTACCGATCCTCCTGCTCTCCTCCAGTACCCAGAAAATCTCATGATACCATCTTACTGGTTGTCCAAAAACTGGAGGAGATGAGGGACAGTGCTTAAAATAACCATCAAAGCAGTTTCAAGTGGATGATACACCAGTGTAGGCTAGCCAGGAACTCTTTTAAAGTGACATCACTGCAGACATGTCCAAAGAAGATGGACAAACATGGAGCAGTTCTGTGTTTTGTTGGGGTTTATATAATTCTCTGTGTTGTGTGTTTTGTAATTGGTGTAGAAGGCTTAGGACCAATCCTGTTTCTTATTTTCGACCCCTACCCCTTGTTTTCAAGAGTAACCCTCCCCCTTGAAACTGAGTTATAAGGGGTAGTGGTTGAAATCTTCCCCCTATGAAATGGTACAACCCAGTTGTCGTCAGCGGCTTTTATGTAAACAGACGAAAAGCATTGACTTCAGTTTTACACATCAATCGATCTAACGAGTCACCGAATAATAAAAGAGCACAAACAAAAAACTACATTACTTCATTAACAGGCTACTAGCAGTGCTCTGTAGCGACCCTGCCAGTCTGCAGTGACAGCAGAGGAGCTCCTTACTGCTTAAATACATTTAGGGCATCATATGCCTTTAAAGAGGGGGATGACAATGATTTATTATTGCCACCAAGAATTCTTTGGTGATATGAAGCTGAACTTAGGTTTTCAATCGCCAGCTTCATGATTGAATTTCCCTGTTCCACCTTAAATAGTGCAGCAACCTCAGGTACCAGAACGTAACTGCTGCACCATTTAAGGTGGAGTGGGAAATTTTGCTAGATAGCGACCAAGATTATCTGTGTATAATCTCCACACATAGCATTGCTTAGGAGCAGCTGCAAGCCTAAGGTCACAATAGTCCCCAGCATCAGGCTGTGGAGCACTGGAACTGTGTTCTCTGGAGTAATGGAACTCCATCTAATACCTTTGGGATGAGTTGGAGATCGACAACTGATCATTCAATGTCGGTACCTGACCTCACTAATGCTCTGAAAGCAATCAAATGTTCCAACATCTACTGTAAAGCCTTCCAGAAGAGTATAGGCTGCTATTGCTAATACCCTTGATTTTAGAAGAACGAGCAGATGTCTACAAACCCATACATATGTAGTGTAGATCTTCTGTTATGCTTGTAAAGGTCTGCTGACGTACCATTATTGTCGATGCGGTGTGTCTTTTTCTTGTTGTTGTCTTTGGGAACCCCATGGATTTCCACCCACACTTGAGGATCTACAATGGAGTTCAGTTTCTCTGTGTTTGGCTTGGGCAGCTGCTGGGCTGAGATGACCTGGAACACAACAAACAGTGTTAAAGCTGCTACAAACATTCTGGTCTTTGTATGTGTTTGGGGGAGAATGGAGGAGAATACTGACTTCCTTCAACACTGTTTATGTTCTAGCTTGTAGACTACTATCATGTTTAGCTTTAGCCTTATACCCAATAGACATGTTTGATGTCTGAAAATTGCATCTTTAGTTTTGTAGCATCTGTGATCTGACAACTAGAACATCTGGGCTAAATGTGAGTGGGAATGTACAGTCGTTAGGGTGTCAAATGCAAGGAATAAACACCACCTCTTACAAGGGAAAAACAGTTATGTTTGCTAATGGTAGTGTTTCACTACCTAGTTTGCTTTGATTGTTTTGCTTATCAAAAGTGAGCACAGACTAGAGAAACCCTGACAGCAGGTTTGAGGGGGGGTGCACCTTTGTTAACAGCAGATTGCTGCAATCAAGCACTTAAAGGTGATAAATTTGTCCCCAGATAAGTGGAAGCTTACATTGCATCAGCTAGCACTATACAACTAGGGGTGCTGACTGACACCCATGAAGAGGGTGCTCTATCTATGATTGTTGCACTGGCAATATGTGAACACCGGGGTTGACTACATGCTCAATTCAGTGCAGAGCAGATCTGATATTAAGGCTTCCACACCTACTTCAATTGCTAATGTCCAAACCAGAGTTGGGTTTTTGTGATATTTAATTTGGTACAACTGGGTTCACACTGTAACGGTTAAAGTGCACTCTTACAAATACCATAATTTGCATGAACTCCTACTTTGCATGAAAATGAGATGCTTAACAACTACACAATCTAGACCTCCAGCTCATATCCAGAGTAACCGCTGTGTGCCTCGCGGACAGCAGCTAGACAGGCTGAGAGTGACTCAGTAAGGTCCTGGTAGATTGTCACAGGTATCTGGAGCCATGCTGACTACAGTGCATCATATGACTGTTGGAGGGTGTGTGGGGGAGGAACCATAGAGTGAACATGGCGATCGAGGTGTACCAGGGTAGTACTTGGAAGTCTTGGTAATGCTCATCCAACCAATTTTGGACATTTCTAGCTAACTTCCCCTCCCAGGGAAGACAATCAGCATGTATGGGTGTACGTGATCTGCAGGGATGGATTAGCACCTAAATCGGGTCTGTCCCAAGAATGTAATGAAACTATTACGTCCTTCATGAGCTACACGCTGCAGCGCGTCAAAAAGTAGGAAGTGGTCATAATAATGTGAACTGTGCATATGTATCACGGTCTAAACAACAGTAATAAACATTACTCCGTATCGGCATATTTACGACTGGTACGTCAATTTAAGGTCAATTTCAGGTCACTGAAGCAATACATACCCGGACCCGTGTTGCTACTTTTTTAATTTTATTGCTCGTCTTATTAGCTTCAGCATTGATATGAGCATCTGTAAAGAGTCAGGTGTTAAAACAGGCAGAGTAATTGCTGACATGGTGTTAGTCTTTTTTATGTGATAATTTTTTTAATGTGTTTATTTTTAAATTGATGGTCCAAATCAAAGAAACGAATTCAACATCGGACCATGCTTTTCTCAGTGCATGTCTGCAGAACACCAAAAAAACAGAAGCATGTTCTGATGATACTGACGAGGAACTGAACCAATCAATCATAAATAAAGCAGAGATGAAGGTTTTATTTTATTTCTCTGACTGAGGTACATGTAGACATGAAATATCTTTATTATAATGCAGCACAGTGAGTGTGCCAAGAGGTTTTAAAACAGAACTAGTCCATTTAAGGAGACAGGTGCTGAACGATTTTCAAGACCACTGTGATATAACCTACAGGCCTAAATTATCACATACTGGCAAACCACATCAGGCTTTTAAGTAATGACAAGTATACTTGCATCTGTTACGTAGGTTGCTGGCACTATTAATATCTAGTTAGTAGAGCTAATAGAGATTACTTAACAAATCGACATGGTTTAAGGCAAGTATGTATACTAGACATGCTGGAATAAACAAGGTGGAATACACTTCCATTACTTCTTAGCTATATTAGCTTGTATCTCCAGTGTAATGTAAAAATTCTGGACACTAGTTTGACTACATCTGGGGTAGAATTCAGATAATTTCCTTACCTTAATGGTCAGGAGAGTGGGGGTGTGTCCTGGTCCTCCTTCTGTGCTTCTGGGGTTGAACTCAGAGTCAGGCTGGCACAGGAAGCTGGGCTTTAGCACATATCCACAGCGACCGTTGGGTAAGAAACGTCCCCGATTTAGATCCATCTGTTCCCCGTCAGTTTGGAAGTTCAGAGCCACTGCAGAACATCATGAGTCAAATGTATTCAGTTTTGGATGAATTTGGGATGCTGTTGAAATGCCATTTCTACACTTCACTATATTTGTAAGGTTTTTTCAGATCCACATGAATTGAGGTTTACCAAGCTGGCAACCAGCGTTCCACATGTTCTGAGGGTTGTAGTTGGATGACTGCAGGCGTTGACCAGATGGGTAGATCCTACTCAAATGCTGACTGTTATGCCGTACAAAGACCTTCCCTGTAAACAAGAGAGGATCTAATGAAAATGTATGCAGTGTTCAGTAATGGACATGCTAAAACAGTGTACTGCAGGACTTTTCATCTCTCGATGGAGAGCAGTTTTCAGCAAAGAGTTTCAGCAAAGGATTCCTCTTACTTCAAATGTTTGGTGTGTTTGGTTTTAAACTGGAGCTACAAGGCTGATGTATCTTACAAATAATGGCCTTTTATTTCACACAAATTAGCATCATGTAAACTGCGTGCATAAGTCATCGCACGCTTGGCCCAAATCAAGCTCAGATGAGGAGTTGTTAATCTTACATACTGTAATATATCAAAAATGTACAAACCTCAGGTTTCAAAGTGGCTTCTGCTACTGTTTTTAGCTATATACCCTACAATTTTATAAATAATATGTATATACAGTGGCAGAAACAGTGATGTCTGTTATTTCTGCATAAATATGATCAAAAACAATTAAGATTTTGTCTTAAAAATAGAGACTCTACTTAAATCTTAAAAATGCTCTGCTTATAGCTTATACTCTGTCATTTATTTACTGAGGAAATGATCTAACATGACATATCAGTGACAGACAAAAGTATATGTGGACCTTTTTGCTTAGTATCTGGTGTGATGCCCTTGTGCAGCAATAACTGCAACTAAATGTTGCTGGTAACTGTGGTAACAGTCGCGCACATTGACTTTTATTTCAGCTTTATTATTCTTTAAGAATTCTTTGGTAAAACGACTAGCTCTTAGGGTCGTTGTCTTGCTGCATTACCCAAGTTTACAGATAGATGTTCTGATATTTCCCTTTTAAATTTGCTGGTATAATTCAGAATAACTCGATTTCATGCTTCTGTATCGTCTGCCAGATGGAAGAAGTGTGAAGAGGTTGTGTTGAGGAATTTTGTCCTTGATGATCTTGTGGGCCCTCCTGAGGACCCTGGAATGGTAAATGTCATCTTATGGCGAAAGGGCTGTTCCTGAGATTGTCTGGGCTGTGTTGACCACCCTCTGAAGACACTTGCGGTCCCTCGCAGAGCAGTTTCCAGACCAGACTGTGATGGAGCTGGTGAGAATGCTTTCAATTATGCACCCATAGAAGTTCCTCAGATTTCTGGCTGACATTGAGTCTTCGCAGGAAATGCAGTCATTGTTGTGCCTTTTTGACCAGTTGTGTTGTGTTGTGCGTCCAGGTGATATCTTCACTGATGTTGACTCCAAAAAATTTGAAGGTGCACTGCTCTGTCCTCCGATGGTAGGTCTACAATCATCTATTTTGTCTTTTCAACATTTAAGGAGGGATTGTTGACGAGACAGCATGCCACCAGATTTGCCACCTTTATCCTATAGGCCATTTCATCAAACCCGGATGTCAGTCCCATGCCAGGGGTATCATCAGACGGAGGATAGATGGAGGATAATGTTGTGAAGTTATCCTGGCTCTGGGTTCATCCAACTTGTTCTCAAGAGTGCAGATGTTTGCAAGCAGTAATCTAGCTCCCTCTGGCATTTAGCTTAGCATGTAGCCCCGCTCTCTTGTCTCATCTCTGCATTGGGCGCTCTCTCTATGGCTTGCGATGGTCTCTTACCCGTAGTGGTGCTGGGCCCTAGTGCGAGAGGCAGTCCAGACTAAAAAGGCTTAAAGTGAGTTTGTGCTGAACTTCTCCGATCTCCAGTAGTGCCTGTCTACTGTATGTTATAATAGCACACATTTTTTGTACATACAGAATAACTATTCTATAAAAGGTAAAAAGCAATTATATTATATTAAATTATATTATATAAAATAGCAATTATATTGTGTTATATTGTGTTTTGGGAAAGTGTAAATCTGTTCTAGTAGACCCTAATAAAGAAATAAAATTCAGAACACTGAAAATGAGCCTAAGAGGTCCCTTTTAGTCCTCAAGTATCAAAATCTGTATTTGTCTTAAAAGTCTCAAACCGGTCGGGTTATAATCCATCGTTATAGTTATATGAAAACATACGAATGATAACATTATGATCTGCCCTCTAGGGGATGTTTAAATGTCAGAACCAATGCCCATCAACAGATAAATAATTTCCAGTTGCGCCATCATGGAGAAATCAATTCAATCCAGTTTTATTCTGTTTCAAGGTTCTGCTGATATTCAATAATACATTTTCACTTAACTCATATGAAGATATCACACACAGCTGGTCTCGAGAACAGTTAAACTTCACTTTACCCAGAGACAAGACTGAGTCCAAATGATGCTAAAACAAGACCCAGACCAGATTTGAGTACTACAACTCTAACAAACACAAGAGGTACCTGAGTTTTTGATGTGTTTGAGGGCCACGCTCTCAGAGAAGGAGGACATCTCATTTGGGGAATTCTTGGCTGCTTGTTCAAAGCCCTTAAAGGGGACACTGCGAGTGTACACCACCAGATCAGAAAGCTCTGGGCTCAGCTTAGCCATCGGAGGAGAAGCACCGGTCCCCTGGAAACCAGTGGATAGTCACAAACATGCAGTACCATACACAGACAGATGGCAGGCAACAAAAAACTTCACAAGACTGAACAAACTCAGAAACCCAAGCACAAAAGGAACCAAACAGGCCAGACAGGACACTGGGCATGACCACACACAAACACATTTTCATGCATTCAAGCAAACAGTTAGGATTGATTGAAACATATCAGTATTCTAAATGTCCACCAAAAGTGGCAGAGTTGTTGCATATTGACATTGTAAACTCATAGAGTCTTTTTTGCAACTTTACATCACAAATATATATATATCAGTAATCAGTAATAAAAAACAGACTTGTTTTATTCAACATATTGTCTCTATCATAGCAAAACACTGAAATTATGTAATTAATTATTACTATTATTACAATGTATTAAATTAATATACTTTAAAGTTAAGATATTTTTTTTACTATAAAGTTATTACTATTACTAATCATTCATTTAATTACTATTAAATTAATTTGCTCATGAACTGCATATCCAACTCTCAGGTCTTAAGTTCCCGACCATAAATCCACTTTCTCGTTTTGGTTTTTGTAATCACTGGTAGTTAACTGAACTGTTGATGTGACTGATTGGCCACAACTACCAGGATTACAAAACTGGAAAATGGATTAAAGTTTTAGAATTTTATTATTTGTTTTTTACTTTAGGTCCAGCTCAGTTTGGTAGTCACTCAGATTACACCCACTAAAACTAGCAATTTACAAATGAATTAGGTCACAGACATGTGAGAATCAGGAGTGTTCAAACACAAATCAAATCACTGAACTGTGCTGCAGAGTTACACACCAATGCTCTACAATACATAACTATGTAAAGCTTTGGTGACCAGTCCAGGTCCTGGAGATCTACCTTCCTGCAGAGACACACATCTAACACACCTGTTCAAGCTAATCAACTTCCTCAGAAGTCCTTCATTGGCAAGATTAGATATGTTAGTGATACATGGCTATGCCAAGTCCAGTCCTATGGCAGTGATTGTAAATCTCAGTAGTTTTCACTTTCTCAAAATCAAGTTTGTTTCACAAAATTCTGGGTTAATTGCGGTAACAGCCCAACCCAGATTCATCTATGTATCTAGATTACACTACCAAGCTTTATTGACCAATGTAGCCATCTCACGTTAAACACCAGAGTACTGATTTTGCACACTAAAATTCTAAAAAGCTCTAAAAATGGAAGATAAGCACAATCAGGCAACTTCTAACAGTGTACAGGTATAATAGAAAAATTCCCCTGAGCACAGTGTTATTGTGAAGTCAAATCTAGAGGAAGGTTTTGCTTATGATTGCTATGTTTGACATGATGAAATGCTTTAATGTAAACAGCTTAACATTACACAGCATTTAAGGCAAACATTCATGCTCAGATATCTGATGGTTTGAGATTTTTATTGAGTTCAGTGATCAATAAATGTATCAGCAGACATATTTTTAACCAATGGTGTTAGACAAGTTAGATCAGGAAGTAGCAGCAGAAACGTCCGTAGGAAGCATCTGACCACTGACTCTTATTAAAGTGACAATATGCATTTGCCACAAAACTGGCCTGGTTTTACATCATTTAAGCAAAACACAGATGGGCAGTAGTGTCTATAGTGGCCTGTGTAGCCTCACCCTCCTGCCTCCTCTCCTTGAGGACTCCTCTTCTTGAGGCTCATCCTCAGAGTTGCTGGACTCATTGGAGGTGGAGCTTTCCTGTTCCACTCGTGCCTTCTTTCCCTTCACCAGAATTTTCCCTTTCAGCTCCTAATGCAGCACAAACATGCACGCCAAACCAAGACGCAACAATCAAACTTCTGTGTCTAATTTATCACCAAATGAGTGCTATTTTCCACCCAGATAAAGTCAGAGTACAGAGGGATTCAGTGGAAGGAGTTGACAGTACTACCAGGTGTGCTGCACAGTGTTCAGTGGCATTTTATATTGTTTACTTAGACACATTAACCGGTTGCTTCTTTGTATATTCCAGTATTTCACATACTTTTGCAAAAGTGCCATTTAAATATCTACTAAAACAACATTTCAAAACATACTGGAGTGGATGCCACGTGTACAGAGGGTAACACCTTGCTTACACAAACATGACCTCTTATACGCATATTGCTGGGAGTTTTGTTGCTTGGGCAATGAGAATATGGACTGTTTGCCAAGTGAGCAGTCAGAAAGCTACAAGTTACGTCATTCCATCAAATAACTTACAGTGGAGGTGGGCATGACGTGAATGAAATGGAAGGGAGTGGGCATGAAATATTTATGCTATTAATACCTCTGTTACTAATGGTCTAATATAGGTTCTAGATCAGGGTTGGCAAACTTTCTGTCCTGGGGGATGCCATGTCTGTTGTGAGCAAAACAAAATCATTTTTAAAACATTTTTTTTAAACATTACATTCTGTTTTGTTAAGGACAAAATATTAATTTAGTTACAGACACTGTACAAAAAGATGGCACCACTTTACAATAAGACTACCCTTATAATGGGTTTATGAATGGTTTGAGTTTGGTCATCAATGGTTATTAATTAGGTCATAAACCATATACAAATCATTATTTAGAAGTTATAACCAGTATGTATTATATTGTCATCAGTCAGCCGGCCGCATCAGCTTCATCAGATATTATTAATGAGTTGCTACTATTTTACCATCAACAGGGTCTTATTATGTAATAAATCAGAAATTACAATTGACCAACATTATCATTAAGGGCTAAGGGCTTAGCAATATTGTTTACCTTTTCATGTTCAGCATGCTGACTACTGTAAGCGTCATAAGTCATTCAGTAAGCCTACATGTGTGATCTGAGTGTTTATATGTAATGTTGATAATGTGAAAAATGTTAAATCTGACATAGTAATTTGGTATAGTAATACCAATTTGCCTTACAACATCCTGCAGGTATCTCTCCAACACTGTGACCGGAAGGTCGCCGGTTTGATCCCCTGAACCAACAGGAAGTACTGAGCAAGACACCTAACCCTCTGTGGGCACTGTGGATAGGGCTGCCCACTGCTCTGGGCAAGTGTGCTCACTGCCCCATTCCGTGTATGTGTGTGTTTTACTGCACAGATGGGTTAAATGCAGAGGGCAAATGTCTCTGTGCAGAAGCACAGGTGTCAAATGGTTCTAAAGTGGAATTAATGATTTGAAATGATGATGATTACAAATCAGTGGAATTTCACTTTAAGTCTGATTCAGAATGCCCAGCAGCAGGAGGCAATGATGATAAACGTTCATCATTTCATATCATTTCATCTAAAAAAAATATCAGACAAGACTCCTCGGTCATTGTGACCATATGGCAGTATGATGCCAAGCAGGAAGAGTAACAATAAAGCTGGAAAGTCAAACAAGAAAAAATAGGCCATAAATTATTAGAAATCGCTTAAATTGAAAGAAAGCTGAACATCAGTGGAAAGAAACAGACAGACAGGTAGGATCATGAATATTAAAATGACAGCATGCGTTTACTTGCGCAGTACCTCTGGTGAGGGCAGGGTCTCAGAGAGCTGGTCACTGAGTGGTTTTGTGAGCAGTTTGTCCCCCAGGATGGAGCGCAGCTGCCTGGCCATGATGGTCTGCTGCTCCACTGAACAGTGGACCTCCAGAGAGAGAATCAGAGGATACGGAGTGGACTGGCGAACACACACAGGAGCAGGATAGAGCAAAACTAATGTCACAAAATCATTACTACTATGGGGAAAAAATCAACACACAAGACAACAGGCAGATAATTTGCCAATGGTAAATATACAGAATTTACAAAAAAAACAAACAGAACTCCTGTGACAAATCAGTTACATTTTTGTGGATTCATGGACCAAAATACACACACACACACACACACACACACACACACACACACACACACACATATATATACACATAAAATTCTGATTGGCTACCCTGCTTTGTGATTTGGATAAAATATACACACCTCAGTCCAGACTGTCCATATGAAAGCTTATTGTAAAAGCATTTTGACAATGTTTGAAACATTACATCAAACTATGCAGACATGCTTGAGGTAGACACACTTATCAGGTTATTAGTGTTACAGATGTAGGTGAATATAGGTGTTAGGATTCTTGCCCAATTGGTATAGCATGGTGTGCTTGCCCAGGCAGGAGGGTATCTACCGGCAGGATTATAATCAAACCAACAATTTTAAATTCCACCTTAAAGGCATATTCAGCGATGGTCTCCACCACCTCTCTGAAAGGCACTTTAGATGTGAGGGTGTGTCCATGGCATATCACTGGCTCATTATCTCCGTCCCAACAATCCAGTTCAACACAGCGGCAGCCGTGTATAAGTGCCCTGTGCAGCACATACAAACAGAAAATGAAAAAACGGTATGAACGAATGTACCTGCAGTGGTGCTGTGCTCGTGTGCGTAAGTGAGTAAAGGTGTTTTACCGGATGTATGGATCCGTGCTGCTCTCACTCACGAGCTGGTCTTTAGTAAGGTAGGTGTTGTGTGAACAGGAGATGAAGTAGTGACTGAGCGGCTGGCTCATGTCCTGATAGACTAAGATATGCTCTATGTGAAACACCTCGTTCTCCCTCGAAAGCATGTACATGGTGAAGCCATTGGCTGTCATCACCTGGTTCTTCTGAGCTGTGTTGACCAATAACACATATGTTAGATACACATATTTCAATACACAGTTTGGAAAACACTGACATACCAAAAGTCATGAAATAGTGAAATTACCTCAGGGGACACTTTGGGAACACTCACATCTTCGTATGTTGTGAGGTGTTATCTTGTAAGTGAGGTTGAACACTGGCCAGCATGCTCACGGCAAGGCGAGTTCAAACGAGGCATGACAGTGGGTGCCAGACGGATGGGACTTTCTATTTCTGAAGTTGTGTGGGCATTTAACATTCCTTGATCTACAGAGTCATGTGTGTACCGGGAATACATCATAGAAAGCATGATAGAATTGTCTGTGCAAAGCGACTCTGGCAGAAATCACATCCATATTGATGCAAGAGACCCCATATGCATATACAGGAAGTCAGTGCAGTGTTCTTTAGTTTCAGTGGGACATGGGAGCAGAAGACCCACCAGAGTGCCTTGTCGTGAGCACGCTGGCAAGTTTTCAACAGGATCACAAGATAACACCTCACAACTTATACAGGCATGGCCGTCCTCCGAGGTAACGCAAAAAAAAAAGATTCATAATCAGTCTTTTGGTATGTCAGTGTAAAAACCTCATTTGGTTGCAGTTAAATGATTCTACTGCAGTGTTTACACCCATAAGTTCTACTTCTGAAGCCCTCATAAGTATATTTTATCCCATTTTAACAATTTCTAAAATGTTTAAAACCGTTATACTGTGAACATTCATCACAAAACCATACTTATGATTTACAGTGCAAGTATTGTTATCCCTGTTATTCTTTTCTCTTCTTGTTCTAATGTATCTAATATAGTTCATTTAACATATGGACTCAGACACCTAACATACACCATGCTCTAGATCATTTTGGTGAGATGTTTTCTATGTTTCTATATTTTCATTTTAATAACTTTAAAACGTTATAATGTATTTATCACAAATCATTTTCTCCTAGGTTTGTATGGAGGTGTCTTCTCAGATTTGCCATAGCTCCTCATACCATTTCTTTCTTTCTTTCTTTCTTTCTTTCTTTCTTTCTCTTATTTCAATTTTCATCTCCCTTTCTTTCTTCTTCTTTCTCTTTCTTCTTTATTTCTTTCTTTATTCAGCTGGTAACATTTTATATTTACATAATTAACTAGACAGTAATTTGATGTAACAATAAGTTATTACATGATGACAAATGTACTGACATCCATTTATCACAACATTCAGCTGTTGCTATAATGTATTAATTATTTTGTACTGAATATGTATTTATGTAAACTTTAAAACAGTTGAAACTAATAAACCATATTAACGGAAATAACTCCTTTAAACTATCAAACTTTTTGCATGAGCTTTCGTAAATATTTTCCTCCATTGCAAACACTATTTTTTAGGATATGCGAAAAAAAATATTCTTTTTATTACAAACCACACATGTCATATTTGGATACCAAATGAAAGTTAAAAAATACTGAGAAGAGACAAGATAACTTTACATATTTGAATATCTCAAAGGGGTGAGTACCTCTGAATTTCACCCTTACGCATACTGTGACTTTTTCTTGCGTACCTCGCACATCTCACTTTCCCTTTTGCAAATCAGTCCCCAGGCACCACATTCACTGAACACAAACCAGGGCCAAGCAACACTTTGCTAAATGTTTAGCTTGTGTATATCTGAATGCTGCAGACAGCTACTTAAAGAAATAGCAACTTGAAGTATAATAACACAATACACACACACGTAACAGTACATATGTTATATCGTTGCTGTCAAATGAAAAACATGTATCTCCACTTTTGTCCATTTTTACTTTTATGCATCATTTGAACACATCAGCTGCTGTTTACACTGTGTGAGAATCACATGATGAATGGACCAACAGAAACGGCACAAAACTGTTTGGAAAGATGTCTGGTTCCATTGGCTTACATTGAGTTAAATTAGGTTTTTGACCTCTCCTGTATAGTTGCCATTTTGGAGATACTTGTTTTTCTTTGGACAGCGATGATATATTGCATCATATAGATATTACATTGCTATCTTTCACTCATTCAGAATGTATTACTAAAAGGGGATCTCCACCAGTTTTCCAAAAGTCTACATAATTAAATGTTTGAAACTAATCTATACGGTTCTCTAGAACCAAGTAATTAACATCAAACCACTCAGAATGATGGAATTATTCAACATTTTTGGAAAGTCGTTGGAATTCCCCTTAAAACATTTGCTGATACCGACCAATACACATGCCAGCATCTGAATAAGGAGAGTACTGGTGCTTTTTTTCCATTTCAAGCACTGGTCAGCAGATAAAACCAAGCTACCCAACAGAACATCTCTGCAGTGGAAACGCTTTAGCCAAAGTCTTGAGCTCTCCTCTGAAAGGTCTGTGGTTCATTTACATTTTGACTTGTTGTGCATTTGCCCAGTGTAAAGGCCCTGTGTCTGTGTGTCTCTACTTGAAAGTAATCCCTACAGTCGTAAATAACAGCTATTTTTAAAATGTAAACATTTATTTATATAGAGTATATTATTGAAGATCAACATTACAGAGTACCTAAATTGTATTTTCCTATTCTTGCCTCGCTGGGGCCCTATAGCTGACTGTCTACCTTTGCGTAGGGCAAAGACTGCCCCTGCTTGAAAAGTTGCATTATTTATAACTGTTTCTCAGGAAAATTAGAAAATTAGAAGGAATTATATTAAATTATAATTTATTTATGAATTAAGTCTTATGCTTATTCATTGTGCTGATCCTATATACAGTTTTTTGTTCAACACAACTTGCTTTAAAGTGCTTTCTAAATAAAATGTACTTTCATAACATTCTGTTAAATTCATTTAATCATGACAACTTAAACATCTTTTTAATTAAACAAGCAGTTGAGAAATGTTTTTAAGTACTGACAACATCCACAATATGCATGGAATTTGGAATTTGTGAAACATCAAATCTGACACAGGAAGAAGTCTTAAGTACAGTGCCAGTTAAAACTGGCAATCTGAAATCCTGTCATCCTCCTCCTTGGGTACTCATACAACAGCAGTCACAAGGTTTATGAGGGAAAATTACAGGCACTGTTTTTTAGCAGGACTGTGTTTTGAACTGCTGCCACGGCATGTCAATAATGGAAAAGTGCAGCAACACCTCAAACCATGCAAAAGGTAAACCTTACTCATAAACCTTGTTCATTACAATTCCTCTAAAGTTCTCTGTAAATCACAGGAACTTGATGAGGATGAAATAGACTTTTAGAGAGAGTTTAAAGCAGGTTGTTGATCGTACCCCACTCGTTGAGCTCATATGCTAGAATGAGGTCCTGTGCGTGCATCAGCATATTGTCCTCTCCCTGGTCACTCAGGAATTTTTGTAGGTCCTCAATTGACATCACACAGCTGTTAGAGGAGTAGTCACGGAAAATGTCGTCCAGCTCAGAACGACGCAGCAGCTCACGGCAGAACACTTCAATCTCTTCGTATTCCAGACTGCCATTCCCTGACTTGTCACATTTCTGTTGCATACACATGAAACACATCTGATCTATAAAAACTTCAAAGTGGCATAAAGTAAGGAATAAACATGCACTGCCCAATATCTTTAACAGAATAACTTCCCTGCTGTACATTTGACAGATTAGAATGTGGGGATTTTTATTAAGAACTCATATTTTAAAACTTTAACCTGTACTTAACTAAAAAGTATTATGCCCATATGCCCACATGGTAATGTATATGAAAATACAAACCTCATTTCTGGAAAAGTTGGGATTTTCAAATTACAACAATCTGTAATTTGTTAACTCTCTTTAACCTGTATTTAACTAGCAACAGAGCAAATAACTTTTTAAAATATTTTGGCTGACTAATTTGATTGTATTTTGTAAATTTAAACCGATTTTGAATATGATGCCTGCAACGTGCTTCAAAAGAGGCAAAAAAAATGAGTGAAAAGTTTAAATAAGAAGTGAGAATAAGAATGGGAGAAAAATAAGAAGAAATAAGAAAATAAGAGTTGAAAACATTAGCTGTCCCAGCTTTTTTTGAGTGTGTTGCATAAAACGTAATTTTCTTTCTATTTACAAAATACAGTTAAGTTGTTGACACCAAGATGTCCTGTGTGAGGAAGACAAGCCAGTGGAGGGAGCATGATGCTCTAGGATGTTTTCCTAAGAAACTTTGGGCATAGGTTTCTGGGTTTAGTTGGTGTCAATTTAATGCTTGCCACCTAAACTTTGTTGTGGACTACGCAAACCTCTTTGTGGCAATGGTATTCCCCGATGCCAGGAAGGCTGGGTATTGAAACCCAGTTCTGATTGGGAACTGGTTCCAAAATTCTAAGAACTGGGAACCCATAAAATGTAATTCCAATTTAGCTTATCAATTCCTACAAATGCATTTTCATCCATACAAGTTTCAAACACATAGCCAATGCAAAATACTATGCACGCAAAAATACTATAATAACATATAGATTTTTTTATAAAACATCTGCAAAACATCTAGCTAAGGCTCTAGCATGGCACAGAGCTTCTGCAGTGTACAGCGAGGGAAACCCTAACCAGAGAGAAAACCGGAGAGTGTTGCAGAACGGTTAGAGCATTTTTAATAAAAGGGCTACAGTGTTTTAGTTGTCAAGCCAACATCATTTAGATGGATAGAAAGTTAAAAATGTAGCATGGTAGTTTGTCAATGCTAGTTTACTTGTACAGCACTGCTGTGTTGTATCTACAGAGAGTTGCATTTTGGAATCTTTTTTTCACTATATCACAATTGAAACTTGAAATCAATAACGGAATTGATGAGCAGAATTGGGAATGACGAGGAGTTCAAAGTGTTGTGCCAGCCTCTGACTTTTCTGTATCTCAATCTGATCAAGCATCTGTGGGATGTGCTGGAACAACTAGCCTGCCGCAACAATGCCACCCTGCTACCTACAGAATTTAAAGGATCTTAAGCTAACATCTTGGTGCCAGATACTACCTTCAGAGGTCTTGCAGAGTCTGTGCCACTTGAGCTCTTGAGGCGTTTTTCATGGCATACAAAGGTACAACAGCATACTTGGCAGGTGATCATAATGTATTGACTCATCGATGCATGTATCATCTACTTTTGCCAGTGATTGTGTTGATGTATTTTATCCACAAAGAAATGTACACATTGTACACAAGTAAATTCACTGCTTCTCTGTCAGTGTACTCATTGTCAGTTATGCATTTCCATTAAAAAGCATTAAGAGAGAGTTAACCTTAAACAGATCCAAGGAGTACTCCCTGTTCAGCTCTATGTTGATCATCTGAAGGAGCTTCTGCACTTCCTCATAAGTCATCTGCCCATCATTGTTCGAATCTGCCTCTTTTAGGAACGCATGGATCCAGGTATAAAGAATCAAGGGTTAAAACTTAATAGTATTTTCTTTGAAATCTCAATTGACTGATGTTTTAACTGCTGTTTCCTCTAAAAGACTGTATATCTAATGTACTTCCAGTACTTATTGACTGGAAATGAATGAAAGGTGCTCTCTTTTGTTGTGTGAATAGATGGTTAAAGAAACACTCATACAAGGTTTAAGGCTCACACAAAGTTTGTCAAGTGCTACTGAAGGATATTGGTCGAGTTTCTCAGTCTGGTTCATGTTGTTGACTCTGTGTTGCAGGGTGCGGATGCCTCGGGCCCAGTGCTGCGCTTCCTCAGTGGTGTGGCACAGCAAGTCCAAACTCTTCCGTCCATCCTTAAACACAATGGTGAGATGCTGGTTCTCCGGCAAATGACAGCTGCGCAGCATATCTGACCTACTGCCTTCACGCACACACTCCACGTCCTTCACTGAGACTGAGAGAGAGAGAGATAATACTATTACAGTAAAATCATATAATAATAATAATAATAATAATAATAATGAGAAGAAGAAGAAAAAAAAGAAGCAGAAGAAGACTTGTTGATAAGCCTGCCTAGAGACAAGAGCTGTAATAAAATGTAAAAGTGATGCCCGATGCCCTGTTTCAACTTTCAGTGTTTATTCGTCATTTGCACAACATTTCAGGACATTCACTGAAGCCCAGCAATAAGTTTCAGAGTATGAGGAAAAATGGCTAGCCAGCTAACTATAGCCAAACTCATAAAAAGGCAGTTGCTGAGTTATGAGTAGCTTGTTATAAAAATTGTTGAAGAGAAAAAAGTTGAGAGAAAATTTTCAGTACAGTAGTATTACAGCAAGGAATGCTTTAATATCGCAGGCCTTTTGAAGCAAAACATGTTTAAACAGTAATATTTTGTGCGTTAACACATACAATTTTCTTGTGGTAATGTGACCAAACTTTTCAAGGTCTTCACCAAAGGGAGGCATCAAATCTGGACATTCATGCTCATAGTAGGAATTATTTCACACATTGGAACGGGCCTTGGTGCAGGGCACCGACAATGCAGCCAATGCAGCCAATGCAGCCAGCAATGCATCAAGACAGCTGCTGTCATTAACCCACTAGATCACTCTCACTCACTTACCTTCTAAAACACTTAATCCTTCGGGGCATGGGGAGTGCTAGAGCCTATCCCAGTGTTCAGTGGGAGAAAGGCAGAAAAAAAGACCCTACACAAGCCGCCAGCCTGTCACAGGGCAGACACCCACGTGCACATTAACTCACATACTCACACCTAGGGGCATTTAGCATCTCCAAATTACCTGAGAGCATGTCTTTGGACTGTGTTAGAAAACTGGAGATCCCAGATGAAACCCACGCAGACACAGGGAGAGCATGGAGAGCTCCACAGAAAGTTCACAGCTCTACCCACTATGCCACCATGCCACCAGCTACTAGATCAGATATGAGGAGACGGGTCACTGGTTGAAACATGAATGGGAATGCTCATAGTGCTGAACATGGTGCGTATTTAAGGGGGAAAATCCCGTGTTTCTAAAAAGAGCCAATCGAACCGATTGCAGCTTATAGAGAGCGGGAAGGGTTGACAATAGTGTGGTGCTTGCAAGAAAAGCACCCCTCCTTCTAGAGAACGGAAGCCAGAACAAGCCGAAATATAAAACAGAAAAGAAACATTTTGTGCTTTATTGAGCCAAACATTACAAACCTCTATGAGGTTTTTGTTAGGTGTTATCAGTGATTTCAAATATGCGTTTAAAATGGTGATCTGACCTTCACTTTCCAGTAATTAGGCTTTATTGTTTTATTGGTTCAGTGAACAAGCACTGGAAAAGTGTATTGGAATAGCCAAAGCAACACACTGACACAGCAAATTTGGTGCTTTCCCTTCTAAAGAAAGACTTGTTTCTCATTGATGGATAATCTGTATGCGTATCTGTATTTGCTGACTGTATTTTTATTTATTTCACTCCAAACACAAACATACTACAGTTCATGAAAAATTCAAACAACAGTCCCATAACAACAGTACCTGTGTGTTAACTATTCAAACACAGCCGTTTAACCAGGACATGGGAATGCATAGAACATAGAGAAGGTCTTTGTTCACATGTTCAGCTCAGATGGATCTTTTCAACAGCACAAGGAAGTCAGACAGGGAGTGCTCTGTATTGCACAATAACAACAAGGAACCACTGCATAATGACCTGGACTGGTTTTGACACATACCCATCCCAGGACGTCTAAAGGAAGAGTGCACATGGGTAAACAAATACGCGAATATACAAATAGTGATTACAATATTTGAGTATAAACTGTAATCAGAATTTATGACATCATTATGTGGGACCATAGGAAATCACGGGGCCAACGTGGCCAGCAATTAGGTTTGGAATTGCTTTTCATATTAACAATTTTTTGTTATTCTATATACAATTATTAACTTGTACAACTTAAATATGATAGACTACTCACCAAAATGCATTTTTAGATGTGTAATTCATGCAGTATTTCTTAATTATTTGAACAAAATGTTATTCAGTTAGAAATTAGCTTTTGTCAACTAACATTATAACACTGACATTTCATTTTGTTCTAATAATTATTAAAATACTGAATAATATACATCAACAAATTATTAATTTATTAAATATTCATACTTTAATCCACATTGTACTAAAACTGATTATCTGTTCCACAGTTGAAGCCACTGTAAATTATTCAATAGTATACAAACAGATATGGCCACACAAATCAACTGAACTGTGTATTACTGCACCAAGCTACCTTTGGACCTATTGAAAAACATCGGCCCATCATAAAATCCCACATCCTTCTGTAACTTAGTCACAGCATGCACAGCCCTACTCCAGAGAGGAACACTGACCATACACATTCACACATGACAAACCAAGAACTTCTGAATGTTGGGTGGTGTTTATATTTGTGATTATATTTGTATATTTCCAGCATGTCACAAAATAACATCACTTCTTTAACTCCAAGCAATTGAAGAATTACAGTTCTATGTATAGACTTGCTGTCCAGTTAAGCAATGTCAAAATACAATTGCTCAACATCTCTCATTTCTTTCATAATAATATTCTCCTTTCTTCACCTGCAGCTTCAAGAACACATCAGCTCCACATCAACCAGGAAAGTGCAGGATCTTTGTGTGCTGTATGTTACTAGAACATATGATTGTAGCCCTGATATTCAATCACAGCCCTTAACCATCTTTTAAAGCAGCACCTTCAGCAGATTATGCTGGACAGCGCTTGAGGAAGACCTACTTGTAAATCAACAAGCAGCACATTAACAAAAGCAACAGCAAAGTGGAAAGATACTGTTACTCGAAACCGTCCATAATTTACAAAGATATCTACTTTATATTTACACCACAAATGAATGGTATTAGTACTTTGTTGCAGTGCCATTGTTGCCATTTACAGCTTTAAGATGTCTACAGCAAGAGGTAAGTAGTATTTTGCAGCACTACGGTTCAGCCCTCTATAAATTTTCTATGGGATTTAAGCTAAGAGATTGGCTAGGTCACAAAAGTACCATCAACTTCATAGAAAAAAAGTCTCAAGTAATTTTGCTTGGTTGTTTGGTGTCATTGACTTGTTGTTTGAACATCCATCTTGAACTCTTGTGTCATATCTCCTGGTTTATCACTACAGTTATGTTTTCTTTGATGACGTGTAATTCCCCAGAACCATTTGTAAAGAAGCAGCCCCTTATCATTACGTTCCCACCACCTCATTTCACTGTGGGTTTGATATTGTAAGATCACAGGGATCACAGTGTTTTGAGATCATTTCAGACAAATATGCAAACTCGTCTTTCTCCAAACATGATGAACTCACTGTTTGGAGAAAGAAGAAGACTGTTACTGTCACTGTTGTTCCTACTGCTTTCAGGACATCATGCAACTCATTTCAAGTGACCGCTGACTCCTCTCCTACCTTATTTAACACTAGTCTAAGAGCACTTTTGCATGGTGCAACTGTCTGAGACAATAGGTTGTGGTCATATGTTATATGATCAACTGATAATAGCATGTTATAGAGCAAACTGCATTTACTTTGGATGTTAAAGGTGTCTGCTATACAGCAACAATGTGCCACAAAAGATAGTTGTGTTGCACCTATCAGTAAATGGCTACCAATGCCATGTCCACCAATGTCCATGTCCACTATCAGGGCAATAATTAGTAAGTTTAAGGTGGCCAGAAGTGCTAAGAATCCACTGGGAGAATGATTTATGTTAATATTGACCCCATGCACAGTGAAAATGTTGGTTTATAAGGCAAAAGAATCTCCAAGAAACACACCTGGAGAATTGCAGACCTTAGTTAGCCACATGGCCACAAGTTGTTTGGGAGGGTTTGCAGAAGAAAGCACCTGCTGTCAAGAACCAACAAACTCAAGATCCCATACAAAACAAGAAAATATGAAAACAGGTGTACAATAAAATAAGGAAACAAGCAAAACAAGGAAATTAAAGAGGAAATGTTAAAGAGCATGCAATGTTTGTACAGCATTATTCAAATGTAAACAAATTTGTGTCACTGATGATGTTATGGCCTTTACAAGCAGACTTTATAACAAAAAAAAAAGATGTTTTTGTTCTTTCAGGGAAGCACATTATCAGTCATCTCTCAGGTGTGGAATTCATTCCATCCTAAGTGCATGGTGTCAAGCAACAGAAGGACATAAGAAAAATACTAAAAAAGCCTGGAATTCATGTAAAAATGTGAAAGTTCCTAATTTTTACTAAAATAGTTTTGCAGATACTGTATATTGTATTGAAAATATTTCTATTCTATTAGAAAGGAATGCAAAATGGAAGCATTCTTGCTAGTGGTAAACTTTGGACCTCACTGTATACACTAGAAGTAGAGTAAATATCAAGAACAAAAGTGTCTGAATGCTTGTTTCCCCTAACTATTTGATTTATATGATACACGTCCATTGGTTGGAAAATTCAGTTGATCTGATGCAGTTGATGCTGATGCTAAAGTTGGAAACTATGCCCTTCCTGTGAAAATCAAGTGATTTTCATGTTCAGGTTCATTCTCTAACACACTGGTAAAAATGTTTCCCATTTAGAGCCATAACAAAATGCCTCGCCTTGAGTAAATGAACAAATGTGAATAATCGCAATTAACTGTGCAAAATAAGGCAAATAGCTGTGGTCATTACTTTAATTACATGACAGGCCTAATTACTACATATTACGACTGCAATTGTTTGCACTGGTGCATCATTAATGTGACATGGTTAAAGGCTGGAGTGCATTAAATACATTGTAATTTTTTTTTATGATGCTGAATCACATGAATGCCCCGAGTCACCCACAGACACACTCATCTAGAACTGTGATTGATCAAGGTAAACAATAAAACTTGATTGATTAAAGAGCTCATTTGCAGCTTACTGTGATGTCAGTTTTACAAAAGTCAATATCATGATAATGATTGACAGGTGATACACTGTGCAGTATTTATCTATATATATATGTCTGATCTGCCAGTCAATTCTTCTTTATGAGGCTCTGTAAGAAAGATCTGTTACCAGCCCCCCATTCACACACCACTTCTCTGCACTCCTGTCACTCACAGGTTTTGGGCTTGCCGAAGCGCTTGTTGGACTTGCAGGACACCGTGTTGCAGTCTTCCAGCAACCTCAGTGTGCGCTTCTTTTGCCAATGAGGAGAACGAACCTTCAGCATGGAGGAGCCCTGCAGCATCGCCTTCACATCCTCATTATTCTGCACATCTAAAGAGAGAAAGAGAAAAAGACAGAGAGAGAGAGAGGAATAGGGGCTCTGTTATGAAACAGCCATTTTGGAAAGGAGAAATGAGGAGCAGAAGACTAAAAACAGTGCAAATATCCAAATATTCAAGAAGTCTTTTTGACATTTAGGAAGCTGCTTGACATNCTAAAAACAGTGCAAATATCCAAATATTCAAGAAGTCTTTTTGATATTTAGGAAGATGTTTGACATCGAAATGGCTTTAAAATTCGTCCCATGCCCAAGAGACCACCCCAAGCTTAAGGACACAGAGAGAACTGGGCTGGATTTTATGGCTGTCCATCAATCTAATTATGGCAACTTTTAGTTACCAAGATGGCCAAAATACATGCTGTAATTGTATTGCTTGGAATATGCCTTAAAAACACCTGACATCTACAACTATTTTGGTCTACATATTCACTGCACAATTTTAGAACTGATCAATCCATTTGAATAAAAAGTGAATTTTTCATATTTAATTAAATAACAGTTACAATTTCTATAAATGTATTTAATCAAAGAAATAAACACTTATCAGGTCTAAGACTTTGCTGAGGTCCTGGAGTTACTAAAGACATTACAGCTCAAAACTGTAAAAAGAAATCTTGTTTCAGATCCAGCCATTTTTAATATAAGATAAAGACTTGGGCTTGTTTGTGTCCTTCCGATCATTGTCCTCCAGCATAATAAGTGTGCATTAGCTTTAGGTCATAAACTGATAGGCGAACATAGAGCAGCCCTCCAGGACCATGACTGCTCTTTCGTTATAAAGACTCATAACTCATTTAAATTGGGCATGTTTCAAATAAATATTAAATATTAAATATTACAGTATATTTAAAAATATAATATAAAATAATAATCAGCATTCCAGATCATTTAGTAATTCATTCAATATCCAAGACTGTTTATGATATATTTCACTCTCAATGTGAAAGGAATTCCAACAACAATAAGGCGCTGTAGAACACCGGTTCTGATTGTAAAATTATGTTGGAAAGGATACCGGAAATGAGGTACATGTGCTGTGCGTGCATAGTTCAAATCGGGTTTCCAGTTCAAATTGAGTAACGACACTGTCATTACATGATTAGAACTGGAAACCCAACTTGAACTCTGCATGCGCAGCACATATATGTAATTTCTGGTATCACTTTCATTTCATTTTTACATCCTCTTTCACTACTGCGTATTGTGAAAAATGAAAACCTTTGAGTTCTACCGCACCTTACTGCTCCCTTGATTGTATTATGAGTGTTTAATTCTTTCTACATTGTGAGTGAAGTAAATAAATCAACAGTCTTGGATATTGAATGAATTTACAACCTACAGAACCCCTTGCCCCCCATCGCTGGCTTTGATATATTTTCCTTGCAAATAAAGCCAAAATTCACAGCAAGATTACAGATATTTTCTCCTTTAGAATGCATTTGAATGCACTCTGCACTTTTTTGGGTTTTGGTGGAATAGATTATGATCGTTGCTGTTTTAAGTGTTTGGCTATGATGTCTTGTATTTTGTAAAATGACTAAATGATTTGGAATGCTGATAACTCATTTCTATTGTAACTATTTTTTGTATTCTATAATATTTGTAATATTGTTAAACATACCCAGTTCAAATGAGTTATAAGTATTTATAAAGAGAGATCAGTCATGCTCCTGGAGGACTGCAGTGAGAATTATAACCGTGAATTAGTTATGCTTAAAATATACTATAATATTTATGATATTTTTAAACAAGAAGAAGAAGAAAAAGAAGACACATCCTAACAGTTAGAATACTAGTAATAAGTGTTAATCAGAACAGTAACTTTATCCATTACCCTGAACATTAAACTGCAGCAAGCTGGGTTGAGACATCCCAGCTCCGTTCTCCAGCTCCTCTGCAGGACTGATCTCCTTTCCAGTGCCCAGCATTTCCAAGCGCTTTGTGGAGGAGTTCTCTTCATAAACACATCGAGACTCAGAGCAGCACTGATTCCTCCTCTTTACTCTGTAGCCACGGCTGACATTTATCCAAACAACCAGGGCCTGCCCACAGCTCAGCACGGCAGCAGGAGGGACTAAGAGGAAGCTTATTAGGCACATGGAGCAAAGGATGCCACCTCTTTCTCTCCCTCTCTTTCTCTTTACAGACCTCACTGGCTCTGCTCTCAGAGTTTCAGCTGAAACAGAGTGCAACTCAGTTTTTACTAGTAGAAACTCAATAAGACTCTTTAGATATCTGCTATGCTGCTATGCAGTACTAGTAATAACATCCAGTATACATACCTGTAAAGCCTTTTTGACTAGTCATATTTCCAGGACGACATATCCCTGATGTAATTTTGATGAGTCATATGTTACTATTGCATTACATGGAATTATACATGAACCAGTAAAAGGTATCTAGATATATCTAGACCTTGAAATTTTGACTTGTCCATAATTGAATTCTGACTAGTAGAAATACTAATTCAATATATAGTTAACTCATTTAGGACTAGTTTTTCAGGATTTTTGTTGTTTAAGTAACATCTAATGTGTTTTAGAAGTGGCAGTACATGATGATCTGTTAATTTTTTTAAAAAAGGTTTTAGTGATTTCAGTGGATTCCAGTGGAATATACTGGTGTACATGTATACATTGGTATTTGGCACATGCAAATTTGAAACATGAAAAATAAAACATATATTATCATCAGGATAACAGACACAAATCACAAAATAAACACTTCTAAGTTGTTTCTACAGCACTGGGCTAACATATAAAATGCATATAATATGTGTAATATGTACAGTAGTACATATATAATATCGATTTCATCATGTTTTCTGACATTTTGCTTTAATGGTCTTGATTGTTTCAATCATTTGTTCATTTTGAATATGTAAATCAGTGTATGTGCTTATGTTAAAAATCTCTTTGGTTATTATTATATAAATAATGAGATCACATCTCATACCCAATTCAGGCAATAATAAAAAATAATAAATATGTGCCCAGGTCCGAATGTCCAGTATTTTACTTTTATAATTTTGTGAATTTTTCTCCTTAAAAAAAATGAAAAGGAAAAATTCACGTGTTATGTAATTTAGTACGCAGCAGATAACGTGTCTGATCGTTTTAGTCAGGACCACTTAGCACGCTATGGGTTTGTGTAACAGTGCTGCCCTCTTGCGGCCAACTTCATCATAGCGCTCTGTATAACAAAACATCAACATCAATAAACAAATTAATATGTGCCTCAGAAAGAGCTTCATATCCGCTCACTGATGACAAAATGCTTTGAGAAGGCGTCAGAGATTATGGATCCAGTGTTTATTAGTGGGGTTTGGTGCTAAGTATTCATTTTCCATCAGTTATAAAGGTATAGAAGTGAATACACTCTCTAAATGTTTCCACCTGCAGTGCTAACCTGGTGCTAAAGTACCATTCACTGTAATCTTGTAATTATTTGTGTTGTAGAGAAGTAGCAGTGTGGGACTGGGGGGTCTCTCAACCGCTGTTTTATTTCCTTCTGTCGTGACCTTCGACTCCGCCACGTGACCGGAAACTCACAGTAGCTTATATCAGGAAGCAGATGTAAACAGTAGTTCAGAGCTCTCAGTGTCTCTTATGAGCGGAGCTGCCTTTTCAGTTTCTGTTTCTGTTTCTGTCTGGCTGTCACTCAGACAGTCTGCTCAGCTTCTTGTCATGGGCTCTCTTTAACATTAAACGTGTAAGGCGTGCACTGTACAGTCAGGCAGAAGGACAAGAGGTGAGGTGAGTGAGTGGACTCAGTGGACTCTGCCCACCATGCACTGATAGCTGGATTTGTAACGTTAGCTAAGTCGAGCAAGGAAAAAATCGCCAGTATTTGTAACACTACTTTGCATGTGTATCTGTGACTGCCTGTGTTCCTCATGCACTGTTCGATGAACTACTGCCTGACAAACTTGGCGTGCAGAAAGAACTAACCTGGCTAGCTGAAGTTGACCTGATGGACGAGTGACTGTTTCTTGGCACCACGGCTAAGCTAGCTTCACTCACAGCTCGCTTCACTGAATTGAATTCCTCTGAAATGAGCTTTGGGCCTTACAGCCCTCCAGCTTGTGTTATGGAGACCGTAGAGCCACAGAGACCCACCACAGCTCAGACTCACGAAGAAGACTGTCAGAGACGCTTTCAGGCGGCAGTGGATGTCATTCATAACCTGCCCAAAAACGGCAAGTATCATGCAGCAAACACCAGCTCTTGCAAGGGCATACAGCTGTCATGTTATGTAATACAACCCCGTCTACAAAAAAGTCCAACATGTAATTAAAAGCAGAATACAATAATGTGGAATAATGTTATTTAAACTCTGTATTGAACTGAATACAGGGCAAAGATAACATATCGACTGTTGTAACTGAGAAATGTTATTGTTTCTTGAAAAATATATGCCCATTTTAAATCTAATGTCAGCAACACATTTATAAAAAGTCAGGACAGGATCATCTCCTCTTTTAACAGCACTTTGTAAGCGTTTGGGAACTGAGGGGACGATTGCTGGAGTTTTGAAAGTGAAATGTTTTCCATTTTTGCTTGATATGGGATTTCAGCTCAGTCTTGTAATTTGAACTGAGTGTCCGGAGCGTCCTATATTTGTAGCACCACAGGGGACTTTTAAACTTCGCCTCAGTCCATCTTGAATAAACTCTGGTCCAGAGAAGGCGGAATTGTTACTGGATCTGTTTATATCTGGTTTCTTCTTTGCATAGTACAGTTTTAACTTGCGTTTGTTTGAACTTTGTTCACAGACAGTGGTTTGGAAGTGTTCTTGAGCCCATACGGTGATTTCATTGCAGAATCATGTCTTGTTTTTATTGCAGTGCCTGAGGGTCCGAAGATCATGGCCATGCAGTATTGGTTTTAGAGCTTCAGAGATTTCTCTACATTCTCTGAATCTTTTAATAATAGAATGTAGAGAGGTGATGATATAATAATATAATTCAGTGTGATGAACCCCTCCCTCATTTCTGAACAACTCTCTGGGTTACCTGTTTATTCATGTAGTTGTGAGAAGTTCCAGCAGGTGTGTGTCTGGTTTTTTTTTTTTTTTAAGCATTCCAAACTTTACCAGTCTTTTGTTGCCCCCTCTCAAACATTGTTGCTAGGATCAAATTAAAATGACTTTCAAAAAACACTAACATTTCTCAGTTTTGGGATTTGATAGGTTATATGTGTACTATTTTCAGTGATCTAGTGTTTAAATGATTTACACATCATTGTGTTCTGTTTTTATTTACACTTTGTACAGTGTCACTGTTCCAACGTTTTTGGAAATGTGTTTATATTCTGCAGTGCAGTGGTGTCCTTTGTTTTGAAAGAAACATATTCCTTATGTGTGTTTGTTCATTAGTGTTCCTGCACTCCAATTCCGAGCATGCATTAAGCAAATAAGTCATTCAAAGACTGGGAACAACCCCACAGGCATAAAGAATAGCAATAATGTCAAGCTAATAAAACAGACAATATATTATCTTCCTGGCAGAAAGCCTTTCCCAGCTAGTAGGAAAAAAATTAAAACAGTCTACTCTCATGTGTCTGCCCAAAGCGTTTGAAGTTTTATTTTTTTTTAAAGTCCTTCTACGTTTAAGATGCATCGTCAGCCACCATAAAATTACACTCTTGTTATTATTACGGCGCTACTATGGAGAGTGAGTAGGCATGTTTACAACAAATCTAGCAATGGTTAAATTATAATTTTTTTGTTTCTTATTGGCTATTTAAGCATGTGAGTTGTAAGGTGTTAGAATGGCAGAGCGGTCTAAGGTGCCAGACTCATGTTTCAATTCCGTCCTAAAATGTGAGGTTTCTGGTCTCCACATGGAGGCATGGGTTCGAATCGCACTTCTGACAAGCATTTATGGGGCAGTCATGGGCCAGAGGTTAGGGAACCAGCCTTCTGCCTGGAGAGTCGTCGGTTTGAATCTCTGAACTGACAGTAAAGACTGAAGTGTCCTTGAGCAAGGCACCTAACCCCCAATTGCTCCCCAGGCGCCGTAGATAGGGCTGCCCACCGCTCTGGGCAAGTGTGCTCACTGCCCCCTAGTGTGTGTGTTCAATAGTGTGTGTGCGTGTCTGTGTGTGTTTCACTTCACAGATGGGAAGACAAATCTCTCTGTGTGTAAGCACAAATGGCACAAAATGGTCCTAAACTCTTTACTCAGAGAATGATTGGCCTCACCTAGATATGGCAGGAGAGGCTGTCAGTTTATTCTAGCATCCATCCTATGTTTCTAGCATTAATCTTTTGAATGTGTTGACCAGGTTCCTACAGGCCTTCATATGAAGTGATGCTGCGCTTCTATGGTCTTTACAAACAGGCCGTGTGTGGTCCCTGCGGAGTGTCCCGGCCTGGCTTCTGGGACCCTGTTGGTCGCTACAAGTGGTAAGAGTTTTGGGGTTTATTGCTAATAGCAGGTTATAGCTCTATTTCCCTAAGGGGAGAAAAGAGGTCTGCTGCCAGCAGTGAATTCTGAGAGAGAATCCCTCCTCTCTCCCAAACAGAGCACAGCAGCAGTTCACAGATGTTATTCTATGGAAGGCCGTTCCCACCACTGAGGGGAAAAATAGTGCTATTCAGTAAATCATAACAATAAAAACGTAATTATGACACAGCATCTCGTAATTATGAGATACACCTTGCTGTCTCATAATAATGAGATGATCTGTCATAAATATGGCGGTATCTCATTATTATGTCTTGGTAGCTTTTGTAGCTTTTGTTGTGAAATCCCGTAACATGGAAAAAGTGTCTTACTATGTCATAATTATGTCCCAGTACCTTATAATAACAATTTACAGTCTAAATATCTTACTTCTATTATTATGAAATACAAATTTTTTATGAGTTACTAAAGCATAATTATGAGAATATTTCTCTTTATTGCCATTATATGTTGTTGTTGTTGTTGTTGGTGTTGTTGTTTTCTTCAGATGGCTAAAACAAGTTTTCGTTTTGTTCAGCAAATCTACACATAAAGCATTTATTTTTATAGGCCAATCAGATCTAGGATGGTATCAAAACGTGAAAAAAGAGCCATGTTGTTGGTGTTATTTTCACATTATTAAGTTTGTTTCTAGCTTTCAAAATGTAGTCTAAAGGTTAGTGTGTAGATCAATCAGCTACAGTTTAGTTTGCACCTGAAATGTGTGTAAATTTATTTTGATTTCTATATATATATATTGATTTCTGTGGACTGTCAAAATCATGATGAGACCCAAATTGACATCTACAAATTACGTTACAAATGGTCATCCTCAGGGTAAGTCTTAGGAGTTCTTGCTTTATCATTGCAGGGATGCCTGGAACCAGCTCGGAGACATGAGTCGTGAAAATGCCATGGCTGCTTATGTTGACGAGATGAAGAAAGTTGCACAAGAGGTATTTATTGTGCCTGACATTTTTGAAACCTGTTAGTTTCAGAGTATCTGATTGCTCTAGAACGTAGCTGTTTAGCTTCGTTCTGGAGAGTCTTAGTCCAGCACAGTTTTGTCACTTTCCTGCTCAAACAAACCTGACTAAACTGTGAATTTGCTTTGGGAAAATTGTTGAATTAACACTTTCTCATTATAAGGTTATAGACAATATGCCTATAAATGAGAAGACGGCCTCCTTTTACCACTACTTTGAGCCACTGTACCATGTCATTCATGACATGCCCAGACCACCTGAGGCACTACTGAGTCTGAGACCAGGTGAGTTTGTCTGCTGCATGTATTTTATTGTTTACTGTAAAATCTTCATTTTGCTGGTATTTATAGGCATTTTTGTGTGCTGAATGCTTCTTACGTAAACCTTTGTCACACAACAGTAATGTATATTTTATGTCCTGTCTATTCAATGTCAAACAGAAAGTGCACAGCAATCTGTTGTCTTTTGCTAGAACTAGATAAATACCATGCTCACTGAGAATAGATCGTTTGACATTTACATACACTTAGCCAAAATTATTGGCATTCTTGGTAAAGATTGGTTAAAAAAGGTCATGGAAATATTTATCAACAAAGTCATAGCTCAATCTCACACTGGGAATATGAGGAAAATATGACTTTAATTTGAACTAGATTTAGTCTAAGAAACAAAAAAATAAATACAGCATTAAATATTTTATGCTGTATTTATTTTATGTTGCAGTTACGCATTTACTGCTTTTATTTGAAGTAAGTCTTCTCCTCTAGTGCTTGATGAGATTGGAGAATTGTTGTTTTGGAGACTTAATGACTTCAAATTGCTACCATCTTCTCTTCATCTCCAAAAGTGATCCCTGGAGAATATGGGCATTTTCAGGCTGTGTTTTTAGCCATTGTCTAACTTCTGAAGACACTTTAGTTTGATTTTATTTGTGAGTTATTTTGTGTTGGTGAATGATTGATGTAAAAAAAAATTTTCATGACCTTTTTTTTCCCAAGCATGTGACTCCATGGAATGCATGAAAATATGCACATGCGCTTAAAATTGCATTACAGAAACTTTTGGCGATGTGTTATACTTTGGAATATTTTGAAATGAATTAGAATGTGAATACATGGTCTGTGATTGTGTGTCAGATATAAATGCTAATGAACCAGCTGCTGGTTCAGCTGAGGAGGGGAATGGTGGTCTGCAAAAGGAAATGGCCCGAGAGGAAGTACAAGAGCTAGAACTGGATCTTGAACCTGTCACTAACAGTGACCCGCAGAGTGAGAGTGCAGGTAAAAGGTCAGCTTTAATGCAAATTTAAGGTTCATCCACACAATTCTAATTAAAGTCAGGCCTTAGGGAGAGTTTCCAGTTTATACATGGGTCAGAGGATGCATGTACATCTTCACAGATTGTCAGGAATGTCACAGCAAGGTAAATTGGCAGAATACATAGTTCTATTGGCTAAAGTCGCACACGTGGTTGCCTACAGTTCCATGCAAAAGTTTGAGTGCCCATGGTCAAATTATGTTCTGTTGATGAGTGAATATTAAGAGAACACACTTCTACACATTTTAATGTACAGTTATTGTTTATTTGCTGAATTTAACACACTGAAAAAAATAAACATAAATGTGACCTGTGCAAAAATTACTGGAACATTTTACACTTTGTTTTATGCTTTTCTAATATGTTAAAATCAGCACATCATTTGCAAATTGTACACTAAAAGTTGTAGAAAAATGCCCTCAAGAAAGAAAGATGCCAAATTTGACTGGAGTGTTGAAATTTGACATGAAATTGATTTTAAACATTATTAATCATTACTAAGTTAAGTTTTAACCATTACCAAGTTCTTACTTGACAAGAGGTTGCTATTTATAATATGCTAAATAGCGCCCATTAACTCCTCTTAAAATTTTAGTTATGTGGGACGCAAGGGACAGGTCAGATTGTGGCAGTTATCTAGCTGGATAAATGGTTTTGTGCAGAGATTGTGACAGCTCCAAGACTGATTTCATTTTGATTTTGTTGAACAGACAGCCTGTGTCCGTGGTTATTATTACATATAGCTGCAGCTGCTGTCCCTGTTAAATAAGGTGACACTGAGGTGCTCTCTTGGGAGTACTTTAGCTAAACATGACTATCTAAATAGCTATCAAGCTGTCACTTGAAACAAAGAGGTTATCACTACAGTAGCTAAACAGTATGTAATGACATGGTGTAGAACAGGTGATGATGGGTAGATCAGCTCAGCAGAGGAGTACTACTACAGTCACCACTCCATCTGTGCAACAGGTGATTTCTTCTTTTAGGATGTAACAAATAATAGAAGTCATATCACCCTCAGTATTTCCTGTAGTGTACTACAGTCTATCAGAATGACTGGTATCTTATGAATAGTGCATCTTATGGAGCGCGACTGTTTATATTGTTGTCTTGCGTTTGTAAGTAAAGGATGCATCGCTGTGTCAACTTTCTTCCACAACATTTTAATTTATTAATCAACCATTACTCAGCAGAGCCCAAATATGCTGTCTGACCAAAAAGAACATCAGAGTTAGTTTTGCCTGTGCTGTTTATTGTGTTTTCATGGGGTCTTTTGGGTCTGAACACAATTACTGGTGGTCAGTATTCTAACTGAATGTAATTTAAAAGTAAAAATTATGCAACAAACACTTGAAGCTGAATAGACAATCCTTGATCTCTGGAAATGTAACGATGCAAGGGGCTCTGAAAACTTGATGTATACGTTTGATGATGCAATGTCTTGAAGCTTGCTTTTTCGCAAGCACGGCACCCACATGATGACTCTCAAACAAGCACCTGCTGTTCTCATTTACTGAGCGTTAAAGAAGACTGATGCACCTTCTGCATGTGTGTGTAGACTTGGCTCCGTCAGAGGTTCTGGTGCTAACTAGCGACTCGGAAAGTGAAATCTTCTGCGACTCAGTGGAGCAGCTGGACAACATTAAGGTATGAACCTCAAAGGTTGACTCTATGGCAACACCAGCCCATGCTATTGTTAGAACTGACTAGCTCACTGTGCACATTATTTGCCCCTTACAAACAGCCAGTTGCTGGGACATACAGCGACCAAAATAGGCATGTGCTAGCAGAGCCCACTGGTGTCCAGGGACAAGACTATAGACCCATCTCCCAGGTGACCCAAATGGGCGTCGGGCAGGGTGGAGAGGGGACTGGGGATGGGCGTGGCCCCCCAATAAGGAGGAGGGACCCAGGAAGAGAGGGAACGAGGCACGGATGGAGAGAACCTCCTGGTAAGTTATATGAAAATCAAGGAAACCTTAACAAAAAAATAATAAAACCGTGTTTAGTTTGTCACCCTTTAACTCATTACCATTGTTTTCAGGAGACTTTTCAAAGAAATTAGCAGGGATGTTTTTCCACACCTCTAAAGTTTAGTCTTAGAAGCTAGTTGCATTTTTTGCCTCTCACAATCCAAGTAATCCCAAACACATTCAGTGATGTATGGTCTTGATTCAGGAGTGACTTGCCCATTCAATTCAATTCAATTCAATTCAATTCAATTCAACTTTATTGTCATTATACCAGTACAGGGTTGCACAGTATAACGAAACACGGTCAGGCTTCTTCTCCAGTGCAGTTACAAGAATATATATATATGAGTGTAGTGCAAATAGACAAATAAGGACAAATAGACAAAGACAACGTGTGCAAACAGTACAGTATGTGTGCAAGACGTGCATTGCTCTCAGAACACCAGCAGCTTCTTTGATTCTTTTTCTCAGTAGCATCGATACATCCTTTCAGACCTATGGAGTTGAACAGGAAGGATGGGTTGGAAAAATAAATGTGGATCTCTTTTAAAGATTAAAGTACTGTTTATCTGATGGTAGAAGTTTTGGTCTATCAGGTTTTGCAGTATTGTTAGAAATCGCATTTTCTCTCTATCTTTTATAAACAACTTGTACTAAAAGGACGTTTTGACAGGAAATTAAATAACTGAAGGATGGTCTCTGACTTCTGCACAGCACTGGATTTTGGTGTATTTATAGTAATATTTAAAGTTGTTTAAATGTTGAGTTTATTTATTTGGGCAAAATAAAAACTGTGGACTTCTTTCAAAAGAAGATATTAAAGTAGTAAATACATTTTACATGTGGTGTAGTGTTTTTATTGTCTGTACATCACAGCTGCATGAAATCATGATGCAGTTTCATGATGCATTGAACTAGTTTCTAAAGAAACCCAATGGAATCAAATTTGTGAGATCTGAGATTTAGACCCTTAGTGCATATGTTTTGTGCTGTGATATACCCAGGGGGTATCCCTTACAGCAGTGACAGGCGAGGTGGGCGCCCAGCCTCAGGCGCAGGTGGAAGAGGACGAGATGATTCTGATGGAAGCGCTGAAAGGCTTCAGGACTGCATTCAGGTGCAGCAGCAGATCGTGCTGGCCCTGCGGAGGCTCCGAGAGGACATGCAGAGTGTGATGGAGCGGCTGGAGGTGGTTGAGGGTCTGGCTGCAGCTAATGTAAGAGCATGCTTATAAAAATAGACAAAGCAGTGAAGATATACAGTAAAGAATTACTACCAAGACAGGAAAGTCCAAACAGTGTAAAGCCATGCAAATACGTTAATAATGTTTATAAATATGGATTTCAGGAGCTGGAATATGAAGGTATTGATGCTATGTTAGTGTTGGAGTATATACTCCCATTCCTTTGAGAACAAATTAAGGCCAGATAAACGGCCTACTCACTGTTTAAAAAATAATGTTTGGTGCATTAGAGAAACAGGGATGTCTGATGTCTCTGATTTTAAAAGAAAATGATACTATGTGGGATGTACACCTCTGGGGAACTGTAACATCCACATTGTCTGACTATAGGGTGGTACACAAGAAGAAACAGCTCATATCAAAGCTCCAAGTTATGTATTAAGTAGAGGATCCCCAACATTAATATAATATTTTAATTAGACCACAGATCTATCACTGATAATGACCACAAGCAGAGTACATGGATTACAACAGTATAATTACTAAAATACCTTCATAACCCTAATGTTACATTATACGCTTATAAAATATAATACACTATGTTGCCAAAAGTATTCACTCCCCCATCCAAATCATTGAATTCAGGTGTTCCAATCACTTCCATGGCCACAGGTGTATAAAACCAAGCACCTAGGCATGCAGACCTCTTCTACATACATTAGTGAAAGAATGGGTCGCTCTCAGGAGCTCAGTGAATTCTGGCGTGGTACCGTGATAGGATGCCACCTGTTCAACAAGTCCAGTTGTGAAATTTCCACCCTACTAAGTATTCCACAGTCAACTGTCAGTGGGATTATAACAAAGTGGTAGCGATTGGGAACGACAGCAACTCAGCCACGTAAAATGACAGAGCGGGGTCAGTGGATGCTGAGGCGCATAATGTGCAGAGGTCGCCAACTTTCTGCAGAGTCGATCACTACAGACCTCCAAACTTCATGTGGTCTTCAGATTAGCTCAAGAACAGTGCGTAGAGAGCTTCATGGAATGGGTTTCCATGGCCGAGCAGCTACATCCAAGCCTTACATCACCAAGCACAATGCAAAGCGCCGAATGCAGTGGTGTAAAGCATGCCGCCACTGGACTCTAGAGCAGTGGAGACGTGTTCTCTGGAGTGACGAATCACGTTTCTCCGCCTGTCAAGCTGATGGACGAGTCTGGGTTTGCCGGTTGCCAGGGGAACGGTACTTGTCGTACTGCATTGAGCCAGGTATAAAGTTTGGTGGAGGGGGGATTATGGTGTGGGGTAGTTTTTCAGGAGTTGGGCTCGGCCCCAGTGAAAGTTCCAGTGAAAGGAACTCTTAATGCTTCAGCAGACCAAGAGATTTTGGACAATTTCATGCTCCCAACTTTGTGGGAACAGTTTGGTGATGGCCCCTTCCTGTTCCAACATGACTGCACACCAGTGCACAAAGCAAGATCCATAAAGACATGGATGAGCGACTTTGGTGTGGAAGAACTTGACTGGCCTGCACAGAGTCCTGACCTCAACCCGATAGAACACCTTTGGGATGAATTAGAGCAGGGACTGCGAGCCAGGCCTCTCCCCCAACATCAGTGTCTGACCTCACAAATGCGCTTCTGTAAGAATGGTCAAAAATTCCCATGAACACATTCCTAAACCTTGTGGAAAGCCTTCCCAGAAGAGTTGAAGCTGTTATACCTGCAAAGGGTGGGCCGACATCAGATTAAACCCTATGGATTAAGAATGGGATGTCACTCAAGTTCATATGTGTGTGAAGGCAGATGAGGGAATACTTTTGGCAATATAGTGTATGTATATTGTTGCTATGGGGACAAAACATGCATCCCCAAACATCTTTTTGTAGTAATTTTGGGCCATTTCTGTTGGTCCCCTCAATGGAACAATGTACATGGCAATTTATAACTATGTTTAAAAAAAAAAAGTTTGTTCAAACAGCAGTAATATGTTATATTTATGTATATACATACATAAGGCCACTTCCTAAAGACACCTCATTTTTTTTCTACACTGTTTTTTTTTATTTTTTATTTTTATCAGGGTCACTTACAAAATAGGTCATTTTATAGTTCTACAGTTATAAATAGTTCTATACTGTTAATCTATTTCTCTGCATTCTTGTTCTTCCTCTTTTACTCTGTTCTTTAATGGTTAGGACCCCATGGGACCACCATTATTTAATTATTTAATTAATTAATTTAAATTGGGGTGGTGGTGTGTGTTGAACTGGTGTGAGAGGATCAGACACAGCAGTGCTGCTGGAGTTTTTAAATTCCTCAGTGTCACTGCTGGACTGAGAATAGTCCACCAACCACAATTATTCAGGCATCAGCGTCCTGTGGGCGGTGTCCTGTGACCACTGGTGAAGGACTGGACGATGATCAACACAAACTCTGCAGCAGATGAGCTACTGACTTTACATCTGCTAGGTGGACCAAAATGTTAGGAGTGTTTAATAGAGTGGACGGTGAGTGGACATAATGTTTCAACACTCCAGCAGCACTGCTGTCTGATCCACATGTGACAGCCCAACACACACCATGTCAGTGTCACTGCAGTACTGAGAGTGATCCGCCACCTACATACTTCCTGCTCTGTTGTGGTCCTCTGGGGATCCTGACCATTGAAGAACCGGGTAAAAGGGTGCTCATATATGGTAAGTGAATTTGATAAAATGGACAGTGAGTGTAGATACAAGGAGGTGTACTTAATGAAGTGGCTGGTCTGTGTATATTGCATTTGTAAACTGAAACAGAATACGTTCAGGCGATGTGCACATTGTGTGTTTGCTTTCCTCCTGATTACCATTGGATATATTAACTGACTTGGTGTGGATAATGTGGAAACCCGTTAACGATTTTCTCCTTTTTTTCAATTTCTACATTGTTTCAATACATTTAAGGCTCAAAATTCTCAGTGGAGATCTCATATGCAATTCACGGCTCAACAGACTGAGGTAAGGCGGAAATAGTTATAAAGCAGTAAGTCATTAAAAAAGGGGGGGGAAAACTTTTTTTTTGAACTTCCCACTTGTGTCCACAGGTGGAGAAATGGTGGCCATTTGATGTCTCTGGTCGGACGCTGCTTCTCCTGTTGATTTGGCCTTTCATCGCTCAGGGAATGGTGCTCTTGCTTAGGCGGAAGAGAAAAAAGCTTCACGCATCTGTCATGTAAATCTGTCTTCAGCAAGGAACACTAAATCCTTGTTTCAGAATTATCAACAGTATTTTTTAAAATGGGAACAGGAAAAGATGATCATCTGTTAAGAAGGAAGGCTAATATCAATCTTCATAGCTACTCTCAGAAGGAAAAGAATGACCATAACTGCTAAAACGAATTAATTTAATATTTTTTCTGTGCGTCTTTGTTTTTTGGGATGTACAAATCTGTGTCACTTTCAATGAAAGATAATTGTGTAAATGTTCTTTTAAATGTAATAGCACTAAATGGTGGACTATTTTTTAGTACTTTTAGTCTACAATAGCACTAACACATTTTTCCTATACACAAATCTGAAATATGGCAATATATGGATTTCAAATATATGACCTATATTAGCACGTATTGATTTCCTTTATATAAATATTATATTTGTCACATATGGATGCAGATGTGACATTTATGCCAGCTCATTTTCAAATATGGAGCACATACTTGAACCATATTTTAACATATACAGTCATATGTGTAACACACGTATTTGAAAAAATATATGATTGCATAGGTAAGAAAACATTCCACAGTCCTGTATGGATAGCATATCACTTCTGTCAGAACAAAGCATTGCATCTCCAAAATGCTAACTTCACGAGAGAAGGAAAAAGCTTACTTAAGGTAAGTCAGTGTGAATAGACTTGTTTCCAAGTCTAGATCGACAATAATAAACCTGCATGTCTGTACGGGCCTTTGTCCAGTTTATCAGGCACACTTACCAAATAGGTTCCTTTTGTAGTTACACAGTTATACAGTGTGAAGGACAACAGTCATTTTCAAATGATAACAACAATGGAGATATGAGTATTGTATTCATGTTATTTTGTTCTGACAGCAGTAATATTACTAATATAGCTTCCTGTTGTACAATGTAAGTTTTTTTTTGTGCTTTTAGTGCATTTTATCTAGATTGGCTTATGTTCACCCATCTCTCAGTCATATATGATTCATGTATTGTGACTATATGTCCAATATTTGACACCCTACACCCACACACGTGTGACCCTTTATATGATACAGGTGCATATATGGCCATATGTCAAATTTCTGTTTAGGTGATCTTGTATGACACAGATTTGTGTTCAGATGTGACATAAATGAATGTAGTCTGTATGTGTTCCTAATCAAGAGAGCCTTAAATGTGTATGGCCTTGAATGCAACAATAGACTTTACTGCAGGCCTGCAGATAAGATAAACACTAATGAGGAAAAGTCCTCAAGATGATAGCTTATATATTTGGTTGAATTAACTGTGCTGTGTATGCAGAAGAACATGGTTATCACATTCAGCTCATGTCCTGTCATGTAAAATAGAGCCTGTTGGTTCACCAACACTTGGAGCAAATATGAAAATATCTGAGGCTGTCAGTTGCATGACTTTGATGAGATAGTCCTGGATTTTGCAACAAGTTTGTATGTTTGCGGAGAGATCTCTATTTTGCGTTGTGATATCTCTTCAGAGCCGTCAGGACGGGCCTCTTCAGGCTGCTGTGAACACTGAAGCGTTTTATTCAGTAGATATTAATGGATCATTCTCAGTGCATTGTCTGCCATCATCTGGGTCACACGCACACATTATCATACACACATCATTTGAGGGAAGCTGGATTATTCGCTGGCTGATGTGGGGTTTAAAAAATAAAAATGAAAAATAATCGTGATATGAAGCTCAAACCACATTTCTGCGCGTACAGTTCAACTGGTAAATACCCTCACAGCTAGGACAGCCACATAGCTTAGCTAAAGCTTGGAAGTTGTTTTGATGCACTTTACGTGGAAAATGCGTCCCATTTCCGCTTATTTTCGACTCGCAACAGTGACCATAATAGTTTTCTTGGACACCAGATCCCACCGAAACAGGCCTTGGCGTTTTTGTTATGAAGGTGCAGATGTTACACAGCTAGCTAGCGAGCTAGCGTTAGCCCAACTTCCCTAGCAAGGAATGGACGACTGGGTTTAGTAAGCAAGGTGGCTAAATACGTCCTCTGTTTCAGAGCAGTTTGGTATATCGTGCAGTGTATATTCACGTTTAATTTGAGCAAACATATTATAAACACGCGTTATAAACATGGGGCTTGCAAAAACTAGCTACCAAGCCCGCTTAGCTAGTTAACCTAGCTGAACCAGCTGGCTAGAGATATTTCCTGAAATAACTAGGCATGTTTGTGGCTGGCCAGTATGTGGATATCTGGTCATGTGTGATACGCAGCAGAATGTATTTTTATTAAAGTAACCCTGAAACAAACATGGTTTGAAGCATTATCTAGCTGCCCGACTGGGTGAAGCTCCGTGAGCTAAACTCAATTGGCTAACTAGCAAAGCAAACACAGCAGCTAACACCCCTCATTCACTTCACATTCAGAGCAGGTACAGTTAAAAAAATACGCTTAATAAACGTTGGTTGATTTGTGTTGAGAAGTAACGTCTCATTTTAGACGTGTAAAATCGAGTGGCCTTGGGAGAGGAAAAAAATTCACGTTCGTCAACTCCACGAACACACACGTTACCACACACTCAATGGCTAATCACTGCCGTGAAGAAGGACTACTTTGTGGATGAAGAGCGTTTAATCCCACTGCAGACGCAAGGGTAAGTAGTCGATTTTCGAGGGCACGATAATTCCAAAAACTCGCACAGTTATGAGATATAGTTTTTTCCTATGAATGTGTGCTTCAGTAGGTTTACACTTAGTTGTACTATTTCGATTCTAATTGCTAATTTGTTTTACATTTTTATACTACGAAAAGGACTGTACTCCCCATTTCAGAGCCGATGGTAGCGTCCACTAGAGTGACCGGGACAGCTTTCTGGTTGATTGACGCGGAAAACAACCAATCAGAAGGCTGCTGCGGGGTAGCGAGGGTAGAAAAAACTTTTCGGCCAATGGGTTTCTCGAGTGGGCGTACCTAGGTTAGGACCGAAAACAATCGATGAATTGTGGGAAATGTATTTTTTAAGTGGGACCGGCCGATATGGGGCAATGGAGTAACGGACTTCAAGTCCCAAAAAGCAGGGAAAAAACGAGGACTAGCCGCATGCGCCTTTTACGTGGGGGAGGTGATAAATTCACAAGCTCCAGTCCACTCCGTAGCAGAAGCGAAAAGGAGTTTACAAGGGGTGGAAATGTGCTCGGTCCTGTCGAGAAAGCAAGCTAGTCGCAGACGGAACGGAAAGAGTTAACATTTAACAGCCTTTTAAGTAGAGTAACAACCGAAACAGTAGACTCCAAATAAACGGTAAGTTCGTTTCCTAACGGCTTTCCCCCCCGAGAAGTACTTGCTGGCGTATCAGATTCTATTGATTTAAATAGTAACGTTAAGTTAACGTTCACTTTTTGGAAACCGCCTCTTGTGTAAGTTTGTGTATTGTTTTTTTTCCAAACGCGCGACGTGTTTTTATACGTCATTTCCATTCTCCTCCTATTTTCTATTCTCCAGTTCTCATCTTCGAGTGTTTGAAGAAGGTAGTGTGCCCGTTTTCATCACTCTGATCACAAACTTGTGTCTCTCCTTCAGGTGGGAGTGTACAGTTATGGAGCTCATTAAAAGCGACGCCGCGCCGGAGGCTGACGACAGGGGGCGGCAGAGAGACGAGAAGCAGCAGAGCGCCGTCTCGGAGAAACAAGTGCAGCGGAGTCAGCTGGAGGTCTGTCCGGGACTTGTGCCCGGAGACCGCGGCCGGGAGAGGACCGACCCGGAGCCCAAAACCGGGGACGCTGCGGGAGACGATGGCCTCGTGGCGGAGAATACGTCAAGGGGTCCACAGAGTAAGGGCTGCCCCGGAGCCACCTCTCACGGCTTACCGGGCAAGAGGAAGCACCGGCGGCGACCGTCGAAAAAGAAGAGGCGCTGGAAGCCCTACTTCAAGCTGACCTGGGAGGAGAAGAAGGAGCTGGACGAGCGGGAGACGGCGCGGGCGTCGCGGGTCAGAGCGGAGATGTTCGCCAAGGGTCTGCCGGTGGCGCCGTACAACACCACACAGTTTCTGATGGAGGAACACGACCGAGAGGAGCCGGACCTCAACACGGAGCTCTGCGGCCGCTTCGAGGAGACGGCGAGCGAGGAAGAGCATTTCGAGGCTCCCGACGACGAGGACTTGGAGGCAGCGCTGGAGGAAGAGGAAGGCGAGGGAAGCGACGGTATGGGACGGCCGAGCCACGCGGGAGGAGGCGGCGAGTTTCTGCAGCGGGACTTTTCCGAGACATACGAGCGCTACCATGTGGAGACGCTGCAGAACATGTCCAAGCAGGAGCTGGTCAGGGAGTACCTGGAGCTTGAGAAGTGCATGTCGCGCCTGGAGGAGGAGAACAACCGGTTGGAGCGGCGCGCGCGCAGGAGCGCGGGCGACGGAGGCGGCGGGGGGATCGAGAGCGCGCAGCAGCGCGTGCGCGAGCTGGAGAGCGAGGTGGAGAGACTGAGGGCGCTAAACGGAGAGCTACTGCTGATCCAGCAGCAGAGACTCAACGGCTCCAGAGCAACAGAGCCTGAGCCCGAGAGGGAGAACCAGTGACAGATGAAAGAAGAAGAGAAACGTGGATCTGTTTGGTTTCTGTTTTTAATCGTCCACACATTCATCTGAGTTATTGTCTTAACTGTAAGCTGCGGTAGCTTTAATGTGATGCGCTTTTCAGCGTAAAAGGAGGTAATTTTCTTTTCCTATGAGGGTTTTTAGTAGTACAGCTCTACGTGCGGTCCTATAGTTGGTCAGCTCCTTGTAACATAGGCTAGGGTTATTGTTTTCCACGCGTTATTGAATTTGCATAAGGTAAAAAAAAAACTCCACTGCTTTGCTCTTAGGTGATGTGAGGAACAGATACGAATTTTCTCTGGAAGGTATGTGGAACTTGACCATAAAACCTACGTGCTGAATGTCCAAGCGCTTCTCTTGTCGATCAGTCCAGGAAAAAAAATGAGCTTTTCATTTGGATGTTTTGCTGCTGATATTTCTGCTTCCTCTTGTTAATGCATGACCAAGGCAGTATGTAATAAAACTGTGGAAAAATTGGTTTTCCTCCAAACACAGTGTCAATTAAATTATTTGAAAGGTCATTTGTTATGCTCTGACTGGTTGAGTCATAGGGAGTGCACTGTGAAGTCCCGTTTCCCCGTTTTGAAGGGGAGGTCCACCAGTTAAAACAGAAATACCACACAATTGAATGGTTGTTGATGTAGACGGAGTCCTTCAGAGCGGTTTGATGTGAAATGCTCTGTAACGAGTCTGAATTGTTTATAGTGGTGGTGATGCGAACCAGACGTCCACTTTTAAAAGTGCCCTCACAAAGTTATTACATTAGTTAGATATATGCCGCCTCATGTCTGACATGTTGTTTTGTGATTAGTTGTTTTTTTTCTTAAAATGATCTTGATCCCCACAAGCAGTGTGTTGTGAGGACTATTGTGAGGCATAATAGTCCAAAATTATAAGGTGTCGTCCCCCTCCCCCTGCAGATGTGTGACTATATTTTGCCATCATCTATAGAGAACTATAATGGCTGTGTTGTAGACATTGTGACTCCAGGTTCCATTCACAGTTACGGTAGAAAAATCAGTATGTTAGTTTCTCTATAATGACCCATTTCACATCAAACCAATCTAAATGAATCTGCTCACACACCAAGGACTGAATTATTATTCTGAAATTGGTGGAATACTCCTTTGACTCACCTCTTCCCTCCATGGTTCAGGACAAAAGATCAAGACAGCTGAAGTGTTTCAGTGTTCACTCTATCATATTTAAACCAGTCTCCTTCAGGAATGGACAGTGAAGTGTCTACTTGACCTTTACACCTACTGCATGTTTATTTAGGCAAGGAGTTGAACACTGCTCAAGCAGCAACTGAGCAAATACACTGCAGTCTTGTTGTGTAGCTGCAGGCTTTGAAATCCCAGTCATGTTGAGAATCAGGTGCTGTCATTTGATCATGCCATGAGCCGCATGCATGTTGTCCAGATCAGGCTGGTGCTGATTCCCAAAGGGTTTGTTAGTACACGACTTTAGTTTTGATCATGATACTGGTGCAAGTACATTTCTCTCAATTCTGCCTCTTTCTTTGTGTCTGCTCAATGTCACAAAAATAACTCCTCCCTCAAAATAGAGCTTATGTCAGAGTCCTGTAAATGTACCACTGTATCAGGGGTTAATTTTGTGTTGTGCTCTGTGGGGATGGTGGTGCAGTATATTTTTGGTCCATAATTTATTCAAAAAGGGGATTTTGTGTGTGTGTGTGTGTGTGTGTCACACATGCACATCATAAATCGCTGCTGCTGGTAGTGACTGACTAATTTTTTAAAGGTCTGCTTATGCTTTACAATCCAATATTTGTGAGTTTAACATCCAGCTGTGTAGCAACTTGAGTTGGTATGCATATCCACTTGCTGGATTTCTATACTGAAAACTAATCCAAGTCAGTTGCTAAGCAGATTTTCTCTATTGGAAACACACTTGGACAAGAGAAATAAGAACTCTTTATGGAAAAGAAAAAAAAAGAGATGGTTCAAAACAAACATTATATTATCATATGTATCATTTGTACACAAAGGTTAACTTAGCAAGGCTTTGTACAATTGTTACAAAAAATTGGTCCACACAAGCACCCACATGGTGTATGAACATACATGGACAGGGCAGTGACGATAATGACCCACAAACTCACAGAGGACAGATGTGTTATAGATGGGGATGGAGTTGGCAGTCACGTCTGGTCAAGATCTACACTTGAACCGTCTGCAGCAGCTCATAAAAGCCGCCATGGGGAGAACAAGTACTGTGAGATCAAAATGCAGAAGAGAAAGAACGAGAGACAGAGTTGGCATTCCCAGAGCTTAAGGTAAGGTTATGCTGTGTTTCAGTGCAGCTGCTTTCAGCTGTTTTGCCACAAAACTGCTGTGTCTGTAATACTGTCATCTACACTCATATAAGGGAAGACTGTGTTTGGAGGATGGGTGATGGAGAGCAAGTCGGATCTCGGTAAAACACACTAAAACCATTTCAGGCATGAATTTATTTATTCGTATCTGAGTTTTGAAGTATGAGTGAGTGAGTGCTCCACATCCTTCAATCCTTAAAACCACTTGAACACTTAGTTGTGCACCTGAGTGTGGGAGCCATTTTGTGCTATCTGTTGGTAATGCTGATAAGAAATGAGGATCCTTCTCTCTTCGTTGCTTTTGGCATACGGTGGCCTCCTCCAGTGGATGTGGGGGTGAGCGGAGAGACAGGAATTAAGCTGGATAGGGCTCAGGTTATTTATTGCAGCCAGTGCAGTATGCTGAATGGCCTTAAGCCTGTCTTGCATAAATGTGGTATGAAACGTATTGGGTTCTCAGCATGCTGTGCTTATGCAATTAATAGGTGAAATGAATTCAGTTATAGTCAAACGTCTCCTCAGTTTAAGACTTCCACTGAACTTTGCACCCAGAGACCTCTTTTTTTGTGTTCTCAGCTGAAGGAAACTGGTTGGCACAAACCAGTGGTAATGCAGTGAATCCCAGCTTTGTTCCTGTAGTAGGCCTGTCTTGCATATACTGATGAGCTGATCCAACCAACTAGATCGTTAAAGGAATACTCCGAGTTTTCCAGCCTTATCTCTACACTTTTCCCTCAAACTTTGTTAAAGCACATCATTGTCTGGGGTGACCACCATATGACTGATATTTCTAGGACAAAAGAAATCATTTTTTTAATCAAACGGCTGCACAATAGGGGCAGAACCAGACAATAATGTGATGTTTAACAAGGTTTCAGTGTTGTGTTAATACTTTGTTTTTGTTCAGTATAGAAGTCAATAGGCAGTTGCTGAATACCACAAATGAAGGTTTGTGTAACATTAATTTTGCACTGCAGAATTCCAGAACAAATAAATGTTGCACGTGAAACTGAGTTGACATTTTGAAGGGCGGGGCTTCGTTTAGCAGCACTGAAGATGCAAAATTAGGGAAATGTTCATTTTAGCATTGGCTTAGTACAAACAATTCATCCCCACTGGCTATGGAAATGCATAATGTAGAGACTGCATGATATGTAATAGCACTATATGATCTCTGCTACTGGGATTGCTAAGGTAGTATCAGGCGAAGCACGGCTGCACATTATAGTCACATCACTGCCACCAAGCATGCCTATTTCTTCCTATGACTCACTGTGCAGCACTGATCTAGTTATGTGTAAACTGATGTCTTTATGGCCGGCTAACTGACTTTCTGCACTCAAATTGAGGATTTTCAATCTTCCGGTGCAGGCTTGGTCATGCACATTTCATGAGGTGAAGTGAACTCCCAGTGTATCTCACTGCAGGTTTTCTGGCATCCACAGCAATCAGACAGGAACATGCAAACATTTTACTTTGTTACATGTTACAAGTTACTTTTTTGTCCCCTAGAAAACCAGCCCCCCCATCTGAAAGAACAATTAAACAGAATTATAGTCTAAAATCTTTAAATAAATATTTCCTGACAAAATTCAGCAACTGCCCGATGGCTTCTTTTGTAAGTTAGTTTTGAATCAGAAAATGGTTTTACAGTTTTACAGTTTATCAAATTAGCACTAGAGATGAACAGTTAGAGATTAGCTTTAAAAATGTTACTCATTTAACCATTTAATTTGGCAACATCATTCTGACCAGTTTGATGTGAAATGCTGCAAAGGACAAAAACTTGCTGACTCTGATTTCTTTCTGTTTTGTGGTGGACAATAAGAATCAGTGGTCCCAATGTCTAAAATGCAATTACATTTCAAACAATTCATTTTATTTACTATCCAAAACAACCAGTAAACATACATGTGCTATTGCACCATGAATAGGGTTCAAGTCCAAAACCTTTGTAAAACTATGTCTCAGGGCCTTGTGTAATGACTTTCTTTAAGGTAACCTTTGGACGCGTTAAATGCTTTGGACGTCTGGTTCCTGTCACCAACATGGTGAACAGTTTTGGCTTGGTTTCTCTAGGATCATACATTTCACATCAAACCACTTTGAACGAATTAATTATTTAATTTTGCACAAAAACAAGCGAATTCCTCTTTTTCTTTGATGGTTTCTAGAAAACAGTGAGTGCAGGCCAGGAGTACTGCAGGACCAGTCTTGGGAACAACTAATATGTTATGTTCATAGGTGGTTTCATGTGATTGTTCAGCCCTCCCCAGGCACGTTGCCCACCACTGTGTGGCGTCTCCAGTCTCTCCTCCTGCGACGCGTCTCTGGTGAACTGTGCCGTCGCTGGGCACCTGACCTCCACAGGTCGTTGGCAGAGGCTAGGAGGTTGGCCTGTACCTGGCCCAGCCAGCCCTGCTGGACGGAGGGATCGCGACTGGGGGACATGGCCTGAAGCAGCCTCTCCTGCCCTCGGACAAGTGAGGCTTTTACACGGGACAGTCCCACAGCGGCCCGCTCCAGCCCCAGGTCCTCACCGTACAGAGAGCGGGGACGCACTCTTTCTCCACGAAGCTTCTTCCGGGTCACAGGGTTTGTTTGACCGATTCTGTGAGTGCTGCTGGGGCAGGAGGAAGAAGAGGGGCTGGTGGGACTGCCTGTGGCTCTCAGGCCTATGGAGCTTTGGTGTGAGTAGAGGAAGCTACGAGGACGCGGCTGTGCCCTCAGACCAGCGTCTACCTGTGTACCATTGTCATCCTCCTGCTGATGAGCTGCATTCTCCCTCCCTCCCACTTCCTGCCCTGCCCGTTCACATGACCCCATGCCCCTCTCCCCTCCTTCGTCCTTTCCCTCCACCTCTTCGGCCTGATTCTCTGAGCTTAAAGGAGGGCAATCTGTCTCCCTGCCCCCCTCCTCTATCCCCCCACCCTCCCCTAGCTCCCTGTAGTTGCTGGCTTTGACCGGCTCGTGCTCAGAGTCTTCGTCGCTGCTGCTGTCTGCAGGGCAGGCACTCTGGTGCTTCTTTCTCTTCCGGGTCACAGCAGATATGATGGACATGGGGAGGAAGTCCTTGGCACTCACGTCTTTCTTTGAACTCAACGATCCCTACCACAAGAGATTCATCACGGTAATGAAAATTATTTCTGACACAAACTGATGTACCTGTGTTGTGATAGCTCACAACAGTATGTCATTCCCCATTCAACATTTTTCAGAGCAGCAGCTGCTAAGCAACAGTAGCCATATTTCATTCATGGTGAAGCTATGTATATGGCATTTGAACAGTTTACTGCCTGGTGTTGCCATATGGCAACAGTTACTTTTTCTATTGTTTTGGCTTATTTCAATTACAAAAATCAATATTTTCTTCTAGAAAACTGAAGGCATTATATGTAACATTGTATAGTTTTATCTGTTCATATGTCTACCTATGGCAGTCTGTTTTTCACACTTTCACACACATTGCATGGCAAAGCCTGTCATCTCTGAAAGTGTGTCTAGAATTCAGTATTTAAACACACATCCTGGTTGGAAACAACTTAAGCACAGACTGTAGAAGAATAAAACTTCTTCATAAACCAGTTTAGATATTTCAGATTTTATAAGCAATGATACAACACATTTGTTGCCATATGGCAACAATCTGCGACAATGGAGCTGGAATCGACAATCGAAATAAATACATTTCAACATCATTTTTACATTCTAAGTTTTTTTTATCCATAATCATCATCATCATGTCTCTTTCAGTGTTTTGAATACATGTTTGCTGATAACCAGTGGTGCTCAATGGTTTGTGAACCTTAGAATTTTACAACAGTGGTGAGCATGGCTGGGTTGTAAGTAGAAAGCCACTGCTCTCCAATAACAACAGCCTGTCAGCATTTTGATAAAGATCAAGTCAGAAGGCGACTGGAAAATTTTTAAACACCTTAGTCATATGGAAATGTTGCCGGAAGGACCTGAAGTGAGCAGTTCATGTAAGGAGATCCACCAAACATCCTAGAGTTAAAGCCGTTCTGTATGGAGGAATGGAATAAATATCATCCGAGCCGATGTGCAGGACTGATCAATATTTAGTTATTGCTGCACATGGGGGTCGCACCAGATACTGAAAGCAAAAGTTCACATACTTTTTACATTCAGATACCTAATATTGGATCATTTTCCTCAATAAATAAACATATTATAATTATTTACTTATAGGACTTGTGAAAAACTGATTTATGTTTTAGGTCATATTTAGGCAAGGCAGAAATATATACAAATCTAAAGGGTTCACAAACTTTCAAGCACCACTGTAAATGTTATGCTCAAATATTTCTTGCCTGGATATTTTGGAATTTGGCTATGTTATTTGATGGTGTATTGGTTTGGGTGTATTGGTTTACTTCCACTGCATGAATCACACCTGTAATGTTTGTTATGATAAAACAAGGCCTCAAGTCTTGCACTACTTAAATAGTCACGTAGTGCTGATGTGAAAAAAGAGAGACTGTTACCTTGGATTTAGCTGAATCGCTGGTGGTGGAATCTGTACAGGTGGAGAAAAGAAAGGACGGAGGAAAGTCAGGAGTCTGCAGAGCTGGATAAACAAAATATGAACCGACAGGCAATATGGTGCTCTTAATGTGCCTCAAAGTGCACAGTACACAGAACAATGAATTAAGCGCTCTTGATTAAAACACTCTGGGAAAATGAAAACAAATTAAATTCATATTAATTCAACAGGGCCTACTATAAGGAAGCAAAGGGGTTCTACAGTTCAGAGACAATTCATGACTATGACTCTGGCTTCAATTCTTTGCTAGCAACCAGTAATGAGTTTATCAATATTATTGCAGAGTCTACTATAGGCAGAGTACTCTTAAACAGTATCACACACACACACACACACATTGTCACTAGGGAATCCAGCTCCTACCGCAGAGTTTGCTCCACTGGCTCAGCTAGCAAGTGACGAAGAGAGGTCCAGAAAAGAGGAAGACACATAGAAGATGTCAGCAGGGGAAAGTTTAGAGTGAGAATATTAAAAGAGGAAAAGTAAAACTAGTTAAGTAAAGTATAAAAATCCAGCTGCCAAGTACCAAGGCCGGAGAAAGAGGAAGTTTTGCCAAGTTTCTAAATGAGAAATTAATTAGAATACAGTATGCCTGATCTTTAACCTTAATGTGAAAGCATATCTAAATATTGCAGCTGGTATTCTACAACCCCAAACCTGAAAAAGTTGGGACAGTATGGAAAATTCAAATAAACAAATGCAGCGTTTCTTGCATTTACTTTACCTATATTTCACTGCAGACAGTATGAACCCAAGGTATTTCATGTTTTGTCTGGTCAACTTCATTTCCTTTGTTAGAAAACATCCACTCCTGCATTTCAGGCTTACAACACATTCCAAAAAAGGTTGGGACTAGAGCAATTTAAGGCCAGTAATGAGGTAAAGAAAAAATAAATAGTGATGTGATTTTAAACAGGTGATGTCATTTGGTGATTGTACCAGTATCCACAAAAGGCTGAGCCTTTGAAGTGAAGGGCAAAGGATCTCCAGTTTGTCAAGAAATGTGTGAGAAAATTATTGAAATGTTTAAAACAATGTCCCTCAAAGAAAGAACGATAGAATTAGGATATTTCTCCCTCTATGGTGCATAGTATCATTAACCGATTCAAGAAAAAGGGAGCAATTTCAGTGCATAAAGGTCACAAGCCTAAGCTTCCGTCCCTTAGATGGGACGGGACTGCATCTAGTACTGTCATTCTGCAATAGCTAATAAACACACAGGCCAGGAACTACTTTACAAATGCACTACAATACAGAGTTACACTAACAAATGCTACTTAAAATTGCGAAACAGAAGCTTTATGTTAACTATGTCCAGAAGCGGCGTCGACTTCTCTGGGTTCGGAGACATCTGGGATGGACCATCACACAGTGAAAAGGTGTATTGTGGTCAGACGTATCAGTATTCCAGATCTTTTTTGGAAGAAATGGACACCATATACTCTGGACCAATGACGAAAAGCACCATTCAGACTGTTATAGGCAACAAATAAAAGCCAAGGCCTGTCAGGTTATGGGGTCAGTGTATCAGAGCCCATGGCAAAGGTCATGTACACTTCTGTGTAAATTAATGCAGGTAAGTACTTTGAGATTATAGAGCAACATTTGCTGCCTTCAAGAAACGCCCATCATTTTTCAACCAGGCAATGTAAAACCACATGCTACATTTCTTTTCATGTGTGATGGCAACATCACAAACTGGTAAATGCTTTACCGTCCCAATTTTTGCTGGAATGTGTTGCAGGCCTATAATGCAGGTATGGGTGTATATTAACAAATAAAATATCTTGGGTTCATACTGTGCAATGAAATGAAAGTCAAAGTACATTTTTTTTTCTTATTTGCATTATCCATACTGCCCCATTGTTTCTAATTTGGGGCTGTACAAATCAAGCTCTTTAAGCCCAATGAAAGGAAGTAATGAGCTAAGCCAAGTAAAAGCACATTGGATTCTGTCCAAGACTACCTTAAATTGAGCCAAGGAACTCCATAAGTAATCCTGCACTGCCATGGATCCCCAAGTGATTGCTTTTATCTGCTTAAGCGTACACAAGCACATAACCTGAAGTGATACTGATAAAGAATTAAGTGTGAATGTTGTGTAATGTTGATCTCACCTGAGGCGTCCCCCAGTGGTGCTGTTCTGCCAATGTTGGAGAGGAGGTGGTCAATATTTGGAACAGGCTGCTCGTCTCGTTGGTCCTCAGGGGTCTGAGAAACAGACATTGATTATTTGGGTATAAATGCACAGATTAGTCCTACGCCTTTGCACTACTGTTTGATATTGGACAGTGTGTTTAAAAACTTCTGCAACACTACAGCACTTCTTAGAACTACGGTTAGTGTCAGTTTAAAAAAAAAACGGAGGATGGAAAAGTCAGAAATTCAAAAAGCTTAAATATCACTAAAGTAGTTTTTGCACTTGGGTGGTGAGGTGGAAAAATTGGGAACATTTGAGGAGCAATTAGGGAGCATAAGAAGTGAGGAATTTTACAATAAAACCAACCGCATTATGCATATGCACGTTTATACATTATTAAATACCATTATAACCCCTTATTATACTATCATAACGTAACATTACACATTATAACCACCATTATATACTGATATAGCTTCTGATGTACCCCCCTCTCGAAAAAAGGTTAGCAACTCAAATAATATGTGTATTTGATTTTACTATGGTGGTCCCTTTCCTTTGATAGGGCTAAAGGTTGGCTGACAAATGTTGCAGCTTAAAATGAGCTAAAGATTTTAAAGCACATACGGCAGGTGTTTCCAATATGATGGGCATGGAGCATACAAGGCATGTGTTCCTAATAATCGGATGGCTTATGACAATGGCTGAACATTATAAGAATGAATGAATTTGATGTGTCTTGGTTAACTAAGACAATGCTTTGTTGCTGAGCTAAAACTACACATGGTTTCACCCGTAAGACTTGCACAAGCTGATGTAGAGATTTCTAATTAGGAAATATGAAATACATATGTTCACAAACTCGTTTCTTCCACGTAATACTTTGTAAGCAATGATTTATGCTTCTAAGCAAATATCTGCAGCAGCAGCAGCAGGGTGCACCGCCTGTGGTTACATATCAGTGTGACAGCCTAAATAGAAGAACAAACAGCTTAAGGTCTCCTAAAATTCTCTGTATTTGGATCTAGCTTAAGGCTTCCCGTGTGCTGAAGCAGGAGCAGTACTGTGATACACATTGATAGAAAACATGGACAACATTAAAATACGCTTTACAGTTACCCCCAGGCTTCACCGGACTTACTGTCAATATCTGGCAGAGCAGATATTAGGCAGGTTGGAATATGGCTGTGAGATGTCAGATTTAGTTATCGCTGGAGCAGTATAATTTGTGCCGCATAAACAGGCACACCAGCTTTAATCTGAGCTAAATCATAAGCTCTGAGCCCTGAGAGACCAAACCGGGTGTCACTAGTGTAATGAGCATGCTGTTTTTCCAAAGGCCAAGTGCACATCTACCAGATAATCACTGTACATCTCAGGCAGTACCTTCTCATCTTTATCCAGTGCATCACTGAAGAACCAAGCAAACTGTAAGGGACAGAGAGAAGATTCACAACCATATTTTCACTGATGCTGTTCATACTCTGCAAGTACAATAGATTTGGAAGGAGAAAGTAAAGTGATTTCCTTATTTAGCTTACATGCAGAATCAGGGTTTCCACAATCTTGTAGCGGTCTGGCATGTGTGTGACCATGTCTGTCATATTGTCCTCTGACGTTCGCACCAGTGTGGGCCCAAACACCAGAGCAAGGTTTCTGGGTTCCATCTAAGAGACAGAGAAAGTTCATTAAGGACATAATATGCTGGTTTGTGGAATAATTTATAAAAGGACTATAACAAAATGTATATTGCGCCATCTACTGTGTCTGGAAAATGTAAAGGGCAGCTGGTGTTATTCAGTGGTGTAAAAAATGTAGTTTTTGATATCACCACCATTATATGTAACGTTAATCTCGAGTGCTCACTGTTTTAAGGCTTGGATTTTAGTGCTCTTGCTCTATGAAAATGGTTCATATTTTTCTCCCCAATTAAGTCATGTCCAGTTCCTCCTTTAAGTCTAACTACGTCTCCCCATCACATGATACTACCAAGCTGGAAGAGCAAAGGCTAGTGCATGGTTCCTCAGAGACCCATGAAACGTCACTGCATCTTTTCACACTTCCACTACCGTAACATCATTGGACTGCTCAACATGGCTAACACATTTTTGCTTCAGCCTAGCTCGGAAAATTCTAAAGCTATAGAGCTTTATACTCTCTTGGACTCTCAGTCATGGATGGCTGTGTTATCTGGTTTTGATACCACAGCCTGCAGCCACAGTGACTCAACACTAGCGGCGGCTTAGATGGTTAGAAGGTTTGGTTAATACTGACCGAATTTGCTTGTGTCTGTTTGATAGGGTAGGGGAATACCGGGCACCGTACCTTATTCTTCTCTGAATTATCTGCCACTCTCTTAAGATGAGCGATCAGAAATTTGAGCGTGTGGTAGTAATGATCAGGTAAGTCACGGATCTAAGGAAAAAAGAAAAAGACAATTTCATCATGCAAGTAAAGATTTGGGTCACAGTTGTTCAAACGTTCTGGAGTATATTATAAACTTGAATTGACAATAAACTTCATTTATGCATTTGAAGAATACAGGGGAATCCGAGGACATGATGCCAAAATGCAAGAAGAGATTTTTTTTCAAAGAGATTTCTGTTTTTCCTCAAAATAGAGAAGTAAAACAAGATAAGTTGAGTCAAGCAGAAAAACACCAGCACTGTTTTTCAAGACTATTCTTGAGATGTTTTTGGGAAATCATACAGCAGAAAACTATCAAGAAAGAGAGAGTGAGCTGTTATCATACAGAGCTATGAGGTCCAACATCTCTGAGAATCCACAGAGCCATAAAATGTTTTTGCTGCTGTTAAAGAAGCAAATACAGCAGAAAATTTGCTATTGTAACTTTCAAAATGAAGTAATTAGCTTTGTATTTTAATACACATTTTATTGTTTGGGAAAATTTTAAGCGTATTGTGTGTTACAAAAAAAACCAAACAAACCCTAAAACAGATTTAATTCAGCACAAAGATTACTATAAGAATCACCTTCTGTAGTTCACATTACACTTAGTATAATTTACTTGTCTATATATAAAAAGGACTAACATATAGTATATCTAAATTAGAAACTAGACACCAAAAAGTTTGTAAATGTTTTATTAAACATTTCAAGTATTTTGCAAGCATTAAGTAGCTATTAAATGATAAACAATATACTGCAATTGTCTATAATATTTTGGCAACTTGGCAATCTCCTCATTTCATTTCAGTCATTTCATTTTATGAGACACAATTTTTTATTTTATTTACATTTTGGGTACTATGCAGCTTTCCCAGTCATTTTAGAACCCATTCATCATTCTTCTCACATATAAAGTTTTTTTTTCAGCTTCATAGTTTTCTATCAACTGCCTGAATACATATTAGAATGTCTTTATGCATTTATCTGTGACCAAATTGATTTTGTATGAGCAAACATTAATTCCAAACTGGTGAGTCTTACTGTATACAAAGTTGAACAACGCAGTTACTGATTGTGCTTATCAACAAAATTAAACAATTCCAGTCACATAAAAACATTAGCTCTATATACATACCAGTTTCCTCATGGTCTTCAGTCGATCTCCTGCATCCTCTAACCGGTTGGCATCGATGAAATCATTGTATTTGTCTGCAAACAGGGGGCAGCAATGAGCAGCGTCTGCAGGCACACTCCCACACACAGCAAGACAAGCTGCAGTATGATTTTAATGTGAAGGGAATAAACTCACCATCAGTGAAAAGAGGTTCTGGAAGCTTCCTGAAGAAAGACTTAAGAAGACTGCTGATTACATTCAGGTCCTGCCATCTCTGTGGAGGAATGCTGAAAGTGAGATAGTGTTCTCTTTCTCCAGCTTTAGCCCTATATATGTTTCTGTCCTTCTATTTGTCTCTTACCTCTTCAGCAGTGTTGATGTCCATGCCCTTGTTAAGTTGGTCCTGTAGAGTGGACACCATGGCATTGTTCCCTGGCACTCTGTAGATACCAGTGTACTCTAGACCCATTTCCTCCACCAGGCCACAGCAGATCTCCACAATCAAAGGAACAAACTATGCAACACCAACAGCAGCAGAAGAAACAGTATTAGGCTGTTACCATTCATCAATTAGAAACAAGATCTATTAACATGCTTACAAATCTACACTGATTAATTGGCAATCTGAATTATGATATATATTTTCTCTCCCTCCTGCTGGAGGAAAAAGAGAGATTGTTCGATAGAACTCCTAAGGGAACCTGCATAGAGCCTGATGAATTCTCTTAGGGTTGGGTTATGGGTAAGGCTTGATTAGCATTGGGTTTTGGGTTAGTTTGGATTAGAGTTGGGTTTGGGTACATTTGGGTTAAGGTTAGGGTTTTTTGTAAGGTTGTGTTAGTGTTGGGTTTGGGGAAAAGTTGGATTAGCATTGGGGTTTTTTGTAAGGCTGTGTTAGGGTTGGGATTGGGGTAAAGTTGGATTAGGGTTGGGTTTGGGGTAAGGTTGGATTAGGGTTGGGTTTTGGGTCAGTTTGGGTTAGTGTTAGGTTTTTGAACCCGATTCACCATTTGCACTCAATTATCCACTTGTTTCCACATTATATGAAAGAGTCACAGAGTAGTTTGTGCATCATTAAAGGTGGTCAAATCTGCCTTTTGATGAACAAGGGCCAAAGCTTTTAAAATGTGTTTTAAAGGCTTCCTAGATTATCCTTTTATTTACAGTAAAGTATTTGAAAGGCTATGCAAGGTTTGTAGATGTTAAGTTAAAAGTAGTGAGTATACAGCTATCGAATACAGCAGCAACATAGCATTGTGTGCCTAAGCTCTTTGCTTTACTGGGCTACTTAATCAATAGCCCCATTCACCATTTCACATTCACTGACCTTGTTATTCGCACCCGGTGGGCAGTCCTCTAGCCTAACTCCAAAGGCCTTAGGACCCGCTTTCTTTCCCTTCTTCATAATGTTGATGCTCCACGGAGCCTTAGGGGGACTGCTCTCCTCTGATAGAGACAGAGAGAGCGGTGTAAGAGATCAAAAAAGGGTATTCAGCTATATGACAGTCACACCATAATTGCATGTGCTATCAGGAACTGGAATGTGCCCAAAGCTTGTATTCAGCAAATATCATGGAGTAGGAGTGGGGATCTATAACCGGAGCCAGCATATTCCAAATCATTTTCACAGCAGTAGTGCTGACCCAGAATCAGTCAAAGCAACTGAAAGAAAGAAAAAAAGGAGCTGATTCTGAAACAGTGCTGCTACACTTTATGAAAAGGCTTCATGAGCATATGGCCTAGATAATCTGTGCGAATGTGGATTGCAGTTCCTCATTGCGCATCAGCAGCAGGAACACGTTTAACTAGCTAATTCTTTCCCATGGATTCTAAAGGTCGGGATTCTGCATGACTTACCCTTGCTGTCTGTTTTGGGAGCACGGTTCGCTCCTGAGGTGTTGTCCGTCTTTGACAGGAGAAAAGGCTGCATCATTCGGTGGACTCTGGGAGAAGTGTCTGGTTTATTACCTGTTGGGCTGTTTTGGATATAAGGGATGATACAGGTAAACTAATATTGCAATATATTGTTACTATCCAAACAAGAACAAGTGTCTCCACAGGACACCTGTATCTCTACAGAAGAGGGCAAAAAAAGTATTCGCTTTTATTGTCATTTAGAGGTGCCACAGAATGGAAAACTGTATTCACATCGGCATATTTAAATAAGGAGAATTCATTACATAGAACTGACATACCATGAGCCTCAAACAAACTTGTTTCCTCTTACAACGAGCCAATTCCAAAATCCTAGACTATTATGCCCTAAAAATTAACATACAACAAAGGAGCAACAGCAGCGAAAATGGGGGGGTGGCGGGTGGATATGTTAGTTAGCTATTAGTTTGCTCTGCACATTTCACTCCGGACAGTTTCTCAAATCTTGGACAAAATCAAGCAGCATTGCTCAGAGTTTAACACTGAAGAAACTGAAGACAGGTGCAGCTCCACCTTTATTAGCATCACAACCCCAGCAACATCCTGTAAGTAGCAGCCATGCTGTGTGATTGTATCAGTGTTTGCCGATTGAAGCAGATCATCTTAAACTGAAAGTTTCATAGTTAGGAACAGCTTTAACTTGCTTTGTGTTGATGTCAAGATTGAAATGAAGTAGCTAGTACAGGTAACGTTCACTACTATCAAGCTGCAAGTAACTGACGTTACCTTAGCTAACCAAATAGTATAAGGAGCTAGCTTTTCTCATTCTAAACGAGCTAATAACAGCAGAGCAAAAGCCATATCTGGGCATTCTGCATATACCTTCTATGTAGACATCAAAGAACATTCTAAAATGCTGAATAAATGCATTACATGGCACCTTTAATGTTAAGAGATTGTATTCCAGGTCCATTCTTCATGACATGTTCACACAATGTAAAGGACGTCTGGTGTGCTCAGGTTTTTTTTTTGAGCAGTGATGAAATATAAATGTGTTAAAGAATGAAATTATTTGTAAACATAAAGAGCTTAATCATTAACAGAAACATATATATACCTTTGTTTCCTGTAGTCATTCAATTTCTTATTGATGAGTGCCTGTCTGGAGAATCCCAGCTCCTACAAAAAGACAACACTGTATTCAGTAATGCATAAACATAATCTATAATGATAAAAACAGGTCAAAACATGGACTATAATTTGTTTAATTAGGCAAGAGAATAATCAAAGTCGGTGTTATTAGGAATAACATCACAGCCTGGAAGGTACTACTGCACTGTTACATCACGTTTGCAGAGGAACGTGAAGCTGAATGTCACATTTGGCAACTACTTCTACCTTTGAAGAAATCTTGAATTAACACTGTGTGCTTGACACGAGCTCCCGTACATATTGGAGGAATGAGCTTGGATTTGCTAAGCCCTGACCCCTGTCCACCCACTGACCTCGTTGTCAGTTTTGCTGTTTTCTCGGATGACGCGGATCCAGCTCAGCATGTCATCCCTGTCCTCCGCCTGCAGCAGGTACTCGCAGAAGTCCTGGGTGGTCAGCCGCAGGGTGTGCTTCCGCTTTGTCTCGCTATAGGCGATGTCAATCAAGCAGCCGCGGATGCTGATTGGCTGCTCGTCCTCAGATTGGCCGCTGTGGCCATGACCATGGCCTAAGGACCCAGCGCCATGGAGGACCGCCTCCCGCTTGTCTTTGTAGAGAAACAGCGAATGGGTGCGCAACACAGAGTAAACCCGTTTCCAGGGCCGCATACCACTGCCCACTTTCTGCACCAAACAGAGAGAAGCACAGAAAACTGAAACACTTCATTTGTTATGCTGCACAAGTTTATCTAAGAATGTGTGCTTTGTAATTGTAGTCTTTGGCTTTCTTAATGGACTGAATTTCACCTGAATGTATTAAAGCAAATATTACAGAGATGATTGAACTTGTTAAAGCGTCAGATGTACTAGAACATGTACTATTTTCTATTTCTGACTCCTTCCCTAGGTGGATGAATCTGATGTTTGCGAGCACTTTGAAAGAACGTTCAAAGAGAACTCCAAGGTTGTATGTGAATAATCTCCTATTGTCATCATGTCTTTATTAGTATAATGTTAATTTGCATTTTTACCCTAAACATGAAGCTGGACTTTCTTTTTGAGCCTGTGCGTGTGATGCTAATGGGCCCAAAAAAAATCAAACATAACATAGCCTTTTTGAAGTAGAATGTACACATTGTTTTAAAACATACCATTCACTCCCCAAGCCATACAATCCATACATGGAAACTAAGCTGCAAATTCAGAGACAGCAGCTTAGCTCCACCTACTCATACCATTATAAGCCTATATAACTTTTTGAATGAGGCACAATACAAGGCAACCAATCAGCACAGATCTCAAAAGAGAAAAAAAATATATTAATTTGCAATTTATATTTAATAAAATAAAAAATGAAAAAAAAAAAATCAAGACTACTATGAATTATTTTTAACCGTGCATTTGTGTTATTACATTTGAGCAGTAACCATTGGAAATTAATTATTTTTAACATACATACACAACATACATACATTTTTATTATTAAAAGAACACACAGTAATAATAACATTCTGACCAGCAATTTTACAGTGCACCTTAACCTGAGGCTGAGACAAGAGCCAAACTGATGCCAGGACTAAGACATGACCAAGACGGGTATACAGGCAGCTAAGTAGGTAAAGCTCTGGATATGTCAAACATTAAGAGTTCTGTTCTTTATCAGATCTTACCATAAGATGAAAATAACAGCAGAAATGTTGGAGAATGCTACATTGCTGCTACGTTAGAAGCATTTTGTTTTGGAAAAAGCACTGAAACTTCCTTTTTAATAGTTAGGACTGAACATGAGTCACACCTTTCCCTTCTCTGTGAGTATTTGTTTGTAGTGTAGCCAGCCCTCCTTCCTGATGTCTGTGAGAGTGATGTTGCCCAGCTCGGAGGTGGAGTGGCGTTTGGAGCGAGCCTCCTCTGCTGCTCGCAGACTCTCAAGGGACTGAAAAACCACACACCAACAATTAACCACAGGATGAACTGACATTCTTGGCAAAACAGACTAGGAGTGGAAGAACTCACCCCATCTGTAAAAAAGCTTTTGACTCTTTTTGGTAATCTCCTGCAAAAGAAAGAAAAGAACGAAAATTAGAGGAAGTTTCAGAAGCGGGATGTAATTAGCCAGTTGCTTTTTGTATAACATTAAAATTCAGTCAAATTCAGCCAACCGCATCTTGCATAATTTAAAGAGATGGATAGTTTTGGTGCAGAAATTAACCAGAAATATACAGACAAACTAACAACATACAGTGCGTAAAAGTAGTTCTGGACATTTATACCATCATTTGCTTTTTTAGAATTATTTATTTTATTATTATTATTATTTTATTTTTTTATTTTAATGTATTGTGGGAAATTGTACTTTAATATATAACAGTACTTTGAATCCAAGTGAGCAATAGCAAGTCTAGAAAACATTCACCTAAACCAAACCAATGGAACTCACATCCTGAGTTGAATTAATCTGACTAAGCAAATATTGTGTCTTGGTAATAATAATTTAATAATTAATAATTAATTAATTAATTAATAATTTTTAAGAAAGATTACAGATTACATAGAATTTTTTAAAATCAAAACTGAAAAATGTACTAAAGAGATGGAAAGAGAGAAAGCATTCAAAACCCGCCATGGTCTGGTCATCCAAAAGACCCAAGCCTGTCCAAAAACAAGCCTGGTTGAACATCACTTGTGCACTCTAGAAAGACTTCAAGCTGTCATCCAAAAAAGGAACAGTTCTGACCTAAATAAAATACTATTACTGATTTGTATAATGGAATGAGGCACTAATGTTTGAGTGCTTTTATTTGCGTTATTTAAGTTGTTGTTTATGGCTTTTATGATGGCTATGAATGAATAAATTACTAAATTAAAGATATATATTATACACAGAGACTGTCACAATCCTCCTTTTGAGCACTGTGAGTCTGTCCCATTGATTCTTCCATATACAGAAAAAAGAAGAAGCAACTCTTTCTGAGCACTGTTGAATCCAGAGTCATTCAGAGGGCAAATCCTGACAGCACTGTAATCTCCCACAGCATGCTATTCAAACTCACGAGAACACGCGACCCTCCTCTCTGAACGTGTTCAGACCCTCGTCACATGACTTTGAGCGTTCAGTGGTGATGGCCAGCAGGTACGACGAGCGACGGCTGTTCTTGACATTGCCTGGTCAGAAAATGAGAGAACCAGAGAATGAGGACTCAGGGGAGAAAGGGAGCACAAAGAGATAGATGAGTTGAAAGAGTAAAATATATCTTTTTAGAAATAAGTTAATGTATGTTATGACAGACTTTCTAAGGCATCGTGTGTGGCTGATGGACTAGAACTTACCAGTCATTAGCAATATTTGCCAGTGTTTGACTTGATGTCTGTTAAATCTGAACCCTGCGATGATGAGCAATGTGAAGTGAAGGAAACAGATGCTGGATGTTAGACAGAGAAATGGAAATGGAAATAAACAGCAGATGGTACACAAAGAGTGTGACAGGAGAGAGACGCACACACACGAGGCCGAGGATAAGAGGAGATGTATTCACTCTGAAGAGACGCGTGACGTACGGCTTCGACAAAAGGACAGGTGATATGGCTGGAACAGTGATGGAGACAGAGGAGCAGCAAGGGACACAGGATAAAAGCTGAAGCTGTTGATGCTCGAGAGACAAGTGAAAGACAGCACTGGCAGAAAGATGATATTGTAGAAAGAATCATGAAGGCAAGACAGCATCAAGCCAGCAAGATGCCAAAAGTTAAAGTGACCGTTTGGCTACTAATGTAATGCACACAATTTTCACCTTACCCCAAAAACACAACTGATGATCTTTCTGTTAATTTTACTCTGGAGGTTAATGTAGCTACAAAGCAATAGTTTGGCATCATATGAATAGAAAGCTTCACTCATCAAACTATAAAAAACTTTAATAAAGAGGAATTCCACCAATGATTTAAATAATTGCATGGGTCAGGTGTCAATAAGTTTACCTGCACTGCTCATTTCTACGTTTATAGATAAGAGTGTGGCATACGGTGTCAGAAACCACACAAGATTACTTAACAACTCAGCATGCTTTGAGGCAAATGTAGGATGACATAACCAGGCAGTTCACACTATGTTAACTTGGTGGCTATAAATTTCCTTCCTTATTCGCTATATTAGCTTTGTAGCAGTGTTTGGGGTAAGGGGACAATAGTGTAGATTTCATCGTTAGCCAAGCTGTCACTTTATGTAGACTAGATAGGAGACAGATAGCAACGCCCAAAAGACAGCTGATGTTGTTAGAGAGAGGCGTTGGGACAAAGCCTCCTGGGACTCGGGAGGGCTCACACTCACTGCAGTCTGTGCGGAGGAGGTGGGTGAGGGGGGAGGTGAGGGTGGGAGATTCGGACCGGCCGGAGAGGGCAGGAGCCTGGCACAGGCCACTGGATACCACGGATGAGGCAGAAACGTGTTGGGCAAGCAGGTCTACACTGGGACTGGTGGGTTCATCTGTGAGGGAGGGGGGAGAGTTAAGGGAGCAAAGGGATTTCAGAACGACATGGGGTGGTGAGGTGGGATCAAGAATAAGGCATTTTCTCGTCTATTGGGTCGAATCGGGTTTTTTTGCAGGCTATTGGGTTGGTGAAGGTCAAGACATCAAAAGACGCAAAATGTACAGACATACATAGCTGAAGCATTCCAAGTGCAGCATCTCTATATGCTACTAAATACTGTGTGGTTTAGTAGTGCCCAAATTTGCCAAATATCCAGAACCTTTTGGCAAAAACTTCAAATTATACTGAATGAAGCCAAATTAGTCAAACTGCTGTATCCACACTACATCCTGTTTCTTTATGATAAACTGAGCTGTTAAAACATATACGCTGACACCTCTGCACTAGCTGTTATATAACTGTCCCATATAACACATTCCAACTCTTCAATGCAAGGTTGGACATTCTTATGCCTTTTTATTCTCTGGATTCTCCCAACGCTCTGTTAAATGGTGGCTGTTAGTTACTGAGGTTTAGTGAGTTGTAAACCTGTACAGATTATACAGACAAGGTGTGAGTCAAACCCTTTTCCTTTTCACAAACCCAGCACAATATACTGTTCGTAGTTTCTCAAAGAGCCTAGAAAATCTCCATTCAAAGTAATTTTGCTTAGAGATTTTTAGAGCTACATACAAGAGAAACGTATGGATTTTTGTAGCCTCCGAGTCACATACGTTCTTTTCACAGGTTCTCTGCTCCATTTTAAAATGATGACTATAACTACTGTCTACACCTCTTCACATCTTCACGTCTTTCACTGCAGAATGCTTTTTTTAAATTAACACAATACAATGAGACCATTTAACATCCCTGGTACCCTGATCTCTCTTAACACGAATCACCTGCTAGGGCCCAAATAGCAAATATCAGATGTTGGACTAATATAGTCTAGGATAGACTATTATACCTAGTATGACTATGTTCTTTGAAAAATCAAAGAAAACCAAAAAATAAAAAAGTACTGTATATATATATATGTATATATAGTACTGTAAGCTACCCTCTTTGCACTTCACATTCCCCAAAGTCAAATATCATGGCATACAACAGAAAACAGGGCAAAAACAGCCCCTTTTCAGACAAGACGGCCTATTATAATGTAAATGTCTATATGCTGTTTTTTGACAAATCTCAGTCATTTAGCACTGGCGGTTGATGAAAGTAGCAACTTTGTTCCAAAAGGATTTTACATTTTGACATTATTATTACTGTTCTCCATCTAATATAATTACTACTAATAAATTGTAATTAGTATGTTCAAGGTTCAGTACTGACAAAAGTACTTTCTAATTTCTAGTTGAAACAGCCATTAAGTACAAGTTGTTCATTTTCAGGAAATATTAAGTCAATCTCTTTGCATGCAACTCTGCAAGACATAGTAGTCCACCAAAACTGTCAGGAACAGAAACCTAATGCTTTCATCTTTGAGAGAAATCAAGCTCCATTCTGCTTCACATCATAAAAAATCAATATGTCAAGGTTTCCCAACAATGACTAATATTCATTTATCTGTTTTGACTGGAAATTAAATAAATGAAGGGTCTCTCACATTTGCACTTGCGTGATTACATAAATTTTGTTCGTGCATAGTATATAGAAACTTTGAGAGCTGGCTTTTGTTAAAACAGCACAGTGACTTCTTCATTACCAGCTATCAGTCATCATTCATTAAACAAAAAGAAAAAGAAAAGAAAAAAAGAAGAAAACAGAACAAAAGAAAAAGACAGCCAATCTTCAGCTATGGCTTGAGGGTCTACCCCATACTGACCTATAAAGGGAATAGATGCCAAGGAGTCCTGCTCCACAGGCAGGGGTTGTAGGTTGCCATTGGTTCGGTTTGCTGGATCTGGCTGCCTTGCTGCAGGGGCTGAGGCTGCAGGAGGCTCGGGAGAGTCCACAGGCAGAGCATAGTTGGGGTGGCGCATTGCGTGGGGTGTGCGTCTGCCAATGGGGGGCTTTTGTCTGAGGACCACCTCTTGTGTCTGAGCTTGAACAGGCTCCTCTACTGCTCCTCCGACTCCCGAGCCAGGCTTTGAATCTTGTGTCTCAGTGGTAGATGAGAGGGACAGAGGGGATGACTCTCTGCCCGAAGCTGCACTAGAGCTGTCCGGGGGGCTGCTTTTGGGTGTAGGACTCCAGCTCAGGTGAGGCCCTGTGTAGGAAGAGTCCTTAAAGGAGTGGGCCTGCTGCATGAGGTGGCCCGCCTTGCGGCAGAAAGAGGGACTGTAACTACGATAACCAACCGTCTGGTCATCTACAGTCTGTGCAGGCAGACGTCTGGACTGAGATTGAGAGCCAGTCTGCTGCTGGCTATGGCTTGAGCCCCGTCCTGAGGGGGGCACAGTTGCGGAAACGACTGCCCGCTGGTTGCTCAAGCTGACTCTTTCCTCTATCCTGACTGGCTGGCTGCTTTGCTGGTGCTGGGACCAGGCTGACCTGTCATAGCGAGGTGAGACCAGAGCAGTTGCCTGATCTAGAGTATCTAGGGAGCGCCCATAGCTTTGTTCGTACGCAGCATAAGCAGCCAGTAGGTTGTCTGAGCAGGAGCGGTTGGAGGCACCAGTCGCTCCCCACCTACCGAGCCAGTGTGAGTCCGTGTGGTTGACGGCTCCATAGTGGAGAAGCAGCGTGTCTTGAGAGGCGCTGTGAGGCCAACCTTCGCGTCCACCAAGTGTCAGTCCCAGTTCAGCCAGCCTGTCCTGGGAGATGCTACGGTGTCGGGAGGACACCGGCAGCCCCGGACGCTCTGCAGCCTGGCTGTGGTACCAGTCACACAGGGCCTGGTGGCACAGGTCGCTGCGTGCTTGCGGCAGGCTATTTTTCCGTGGATGGGGTAGCGAGGCGGAGGCGATTGCTGCATTGTGGTTGGCAAAGTGGAAGTCCAGTGGGCTGATGGCTATGCCTGCTGAGGATGAGGAACGAGCGCGGTGGTGGCCTAGAACATGACGGACTGGGGCATCCGGGCGGTGGCCTGCACCCCCAGTGCCATTGTCCAAGGGGCCGGTTGGGCCAGTTGGTCTACAGTTCAGGTTGTCAAGCGGTCCAGTTGCAGTGGGTTTGCTGCGCGGGTAGCATATTGGAGGAGGCTCTGGAAGGTTCCTGGCCCCTCCTGTGTACGGCTCGTTCCCTTTCAGATAGGCATCCTGAGAGTACGCCTGTGAGAGAGCGAGGCACACAGACAAAATTAAAAAACAGTGGAGAGAACAGTGGAGAGATGAAAATAGGAGGATGCAGGGGAACCGAAAGGGCTGAGGTAAGGAAGAAAGTCAAAGCTTTTATAGCTGTATATTGTTATAAATATGAGCTCATTCTGAAACTGATGCCACGCATCATGTTCCAAAAGTAAATATATTTTGGAGCAACATTTTTAGGCTCTGTCTTTTTCAGGGATGTCCAAGCTTTCAGCATGACCACACCAAGCCACATTCTGCGCTTGTTACTGCAACATGGTCGCATAATCAGAGAGTACAAGTGCTAGACTGGCTTGCAGTCCAGAACGTCCTTCCACTGAAAACGTGTTATATTAAGCTTAAAATATGACAACAAAGGCTCTGGAAGAATGAAATGGAACGGACAAATGGCAAAACATACGCAGATCAAAACTGGATCAGTTTGTATCTTCAGTACCCAAACGTTTATTAAATCCTATTAAACATGCTCCTGTCCCAACTTTCTTGGAACATGTTGCAGGCATCAAATCTGGAATATATATAGCATATATTTACTTACGTTCATAAAATATTGTTTTTTTGTACTATTTTCAATTTAATAATTACATAATTAATAATACTTTAAATGACTTGCATGTATTTTAATCAAGGAATATGAACAAGTAATTCACATTGACCAAACATTATAGTAACAATGTTTTACAGTTTATCACATGTAAATTTTATGTGTGAACAATAAGCACAATACTTATAAAGCAGTGTTATTAAGAATAAATACTTAAAGATCTTCCATATTCATAAATAAAGATCTTTTAAAGGTATAGTGTAAATGTATCAGTTGCACAGTCACATTTTGTAAACATTTGTATGTCTGTCCTATACCAACATTTGGATTGGCTTTAGGTCATTCTACTATACAAGTAATATAAACCTTGTTTAACTAACATTACAAGCTGATGAACACCTTCTTCATCTTATTTAGTCTGCTGCTAATTACTCTTACAATTTATAAACTCTTTAAAATACAATGGTCTACTAACCATTGTGCAATTAGCTGTCTGTTGTTTGACAGGACAGGGCAGTCATGTATGAGTACACTGGCAAATGATTTATTAGCATTTACTATCACATCACATTATATCATTTTCCTTGATTAAGATGTCACTTTAAGATATACTTGTAAGGATACTTGTAATTGATAAATTATAATTAATTAACATTTAACTTAGATCTTATTGATAGATTAATATTTGTATCACATTTCTAAGCAGTAATTACTTGCTAAGAGTTTACAAGTCATTAAAAACAGGACCATAAAATAGTGCCAAGTGTCATTTCAGAGCATTAAGTGTAGAGTGCGCACTTGACTGAAAGCTGTCAGCACAGGATGAAATCTCTGGAATCTCTATAGCAGGGTGCTTCAAAGACATAACTGTCTGCTAATCAATAAATAGATACCGGCTTGCTGAGAAGAATGAGAAATGAATATGGTGGGCTTTTGGGATAGGAAGTGGAAAGGAGGAAGAACAGCAGAAAGGTCATACTCACACTTACCAACTGGAGCACATCCTCATCTTTAGGCATGATGGACAGCTCCAGCACACTCTCACTGTCAAGAGAAACACAGACAAGAAAAAGAAGATATTTGATCAATAAATTAGTATGACTGCATAACTGAAGCAAGCTTTCTTTTGTACACTGTCCATGTAGGAGCCATTAACAGGACCCCTCTGGTATGAAGTACCAGGTGATGTCATGTGCGTTTTCTATACTATCTGGACAAAATACCACGGTGCAATTACATTGTTACACTGGAACTACAATATGCCTTGCGGTATATTAAAGCAATGGTACCACTCATCCCAGATGAAGTTAATCAGCCAAGACAGTTTTGTTGTCCAAATTTTGCTTAATTTAGCTGAAGCTAACATTGCTAACACCAGGAGACAACAGTCACCCAAATCTTTTCCATACAATCCAAAAAACTCCCCTCAACCAGCTCAAACCACATGCAGCTCTTTTATGTATATAAAACATACTTCAGTAAATGTCACACTAAATTAGTTCTCAAAAAACTTCTCAGCGTTTGAGTGTAAAAGATCTATAGAAACCGGTGTCTGCTTGAATATACACGCACAACTTTGAAGTGTGACTCAGTAATTATTTATAAATCACAAATGGTCATAGAAATAAGTGCACGTCAAAGAGCCTTTTAACTCTGCCCATTTTAACTGATTTGCATATGAATGTTTCCAGCATGAAAGGAAACAAAAGAGAATGGTGCAGCACACGCTCTTCAACAGCACAATGTATTAACAGGGCTACTAAAATTGTTCATTTCATTTATTCATTAAAAAAAACAAACAAAAAAAAAAAACCAGAAACTAAGAGTACAAAAGTGTAGATTAAATAATCACAATCTTAAAAGATGCTTCTTTGCAGAGCTGGTTTTGCCAGATGCTCAAGAAGGGCAAACATACTACCATAACCTTTTCTTCATAAATACATGAATTAATGAATAGTATTTGCCCTGCAATCTATTTGTAGTAGCACTGTTTGCCTGGATTCGTTTTTGGAAAGAAAAGAGACAACACAGCATAAATCAAGCTGTATTTTAATTTAATTTTTAATTTTGCATGATTTGCAACAGCAATAATGCACTTTACGGATCACATCAAGCAAGGCGGAGGGGCACGTGTTCGGTGTTCTACTGTCTTAGTTGAGTACTCTGACAAATGTAACCATTTGATCCAGACTAGATTTGATCTAACTTTTACAATGCAACAAGAATACAGACCTACGCAGGGTGCAAAATACCCAATGCTACTCAGGGGGCTCCATGTTGGCTCGCTACTCCAGCATTTGCTAGCAGAATGCTTGCCATGGTGGCACTGATACTGGCTTCAATGGCAACAAAATGTTTGGTTTAAAGAATCTTCTATTGGAAATGCTCTTTTCTAGTTTGGTAATGCTCTTCCACATGTTTACTTATACAATCTCTTCCATTGTCTTCTGTTTGAGAAATGAATAACAGTTCATTCTTTCAACCAAACTCTCTTGGGAAAATTGGTAAACTTTCAGATTTACAAATTTGCCTCTGCATATTATAAACTTTCTAAGAGGTATCCTGAGCATACTTACAGTTGCTAGGCTATGAAGGAACAACTGGGTGACCCAATTTGCTACATCACCACCCTGAGGCAGATGAGTGCTGCATCACCAGTTAGTCAGGACAACTTAGATTTAGTGAAGCTCAACTTCAGCTGTTAACTCTCTTCCCATAGTAAACATGTTGTCCATTAGTGTGGTACTAAACAACTGTTAACTGTTAAAGGTAAATGTGCCTCCTCAGCAATTAGTTTTGCCCCTCTTGTCCTGTCACATGGGATGACAGCCAAAAGGGACTGTCAGGTTGTTGAAGTAAGGCCTTTGTTGTGTAAAGTGCAGCCTGCAGCATTCAGCTACACAGTGTAGTAAGTCGTCATCTATGGTAGTACTGTGTACTTAACCACACTCACAAGTCTGCCTGAACTTAATAAGGATGTACAAGCAGTGCGAGACACATTTTGGGGAAGTTTTGTGTGACTACGGAAATCTAGTGCTCCTTAGCAACATTAGCCTTGTAGCTCCATCGCTAAACTAAAGAAGCAAAAAAGTTACACAGCAAAGGTTCTTCATTTTGACTAACTGCTCACATTTCAAGGATCATATCAATGCACTGAACCATCAAAACACTTAAATCTGGAATATCAGAGATCAATCTGTTTACAGCTTTCAGATCACTTGCATGTTGCAGCCTCCAGCAATAACAGTATTGCACAGAATGAGATTGTGATAATGATAGAAAGCCTAAATGGTATATTGTGTAGTCCTTTTCTCCTACCTGTTTTGGATCAGTGCTATAACCTGAGAGTACGTTTTCCCCAGAACACTCTCCCCATTCACCTTCACGAGTCGGTCCCCTACACACACACAAACAAAAGACCACACACATACACAGACCTATATTAGACTGTATCATGTCAGGATATGGAAGATAAAGTACATCTATTTTCTCCTACCTGTGCAAAGCCCAGCTTGGTGTGCAGGACCCTTATCTCGAACATTCTTCACAAAAATAGTGTCCATGGGCTCAAGACGGCCCCTCTGATTCCCTGGGTTAAAAAGCATAAACACAGTCAGCATAAAGAGAAATTCTCATCCATATTAAAGATGCGTGATATGAAAAAAAAAATAGCAAAAATAGAGCATCACAATACCTGAAGGCATTTTCATGATATGTATCACCATGTTTCATTTTTTTAGGTTTGGTAGAATAGACAAAATCCACCAATAAAACAGTAGTGTTGCTTTTAAATGTACAGTACTGTGCAAAAGTATTAGGTAAACACATTACAATTTCCATGTCCAATTTCCAACTGGACAAAAAATGTTTTTAATCAGAAAAAATAATAATACTATAAAAACTAATTACTAATATTACAAGATAAACAAACTATGTTAATGCAAAACCTTTTTTTATATTTGTCAATATTTTCATTAAACCATATGCAAACCTCTTCATGAGGCAGCCCAGTATTACTTGTATCTATTATTCAGTACATGTTTTAGGCATTCAGTGCATATACTTGCTATAACAGCATTACTCTTTATTTATATTTACTCGAATGTTACATAAAGCTTTACAAACAAAAACGCACTTATTATGCAGATAAACTGTTTGTTACAATTATTTGTTTGTATTATATTATATAAAATGTTAAAAGCTTAAAATATCTGTTTTTACAGTTACTGTACAATTTTTTTTTACAGAATAGCTGTTTACTTACTGGTTGATTACAGTATCTCTAGAATTGGTATAAATGTTTTTTATTATGATATTTGAAATTATTCAGCACAGATATTCATAATATCCTTACAAAAGCGTCCTGTACGATCATTTAATCAATTATTTTTTTACCATGTTTTCAAGTTGCTAATAGGGCACCAATAGGTTCAGGTTGCCAACACTTGCCATTAACTTTGAAATAATTGATAATATTGAAATAATTAAAAGAAGTGTCACTTTTATGCAAAATACTTGTTCATTCTCTTTTGTATGCCATGCAATTATTTTCTATTTCCTTTGTACAATTAATCTATAGTCAGTTCAGCCACAAATGTATACAACAGAAATCACTGCATTTGATTACAGGCTATACAAACAGTACATCACCAATTAATTAACTACACATATACATCATTTGAACTTGCAAATATTATAACACATATTTTCTGTCTGAATATTGGAGTAAATGCAACTGAAACAAAACAAATGTACATAAAATCTGCTCTCCGCTGGAGAGTAAAAAAAACAAGGTTGTATAGACGAAGAGTGGCAATGTGCCAGTTTGCCAATATATTGGTGTGTAAACCAGAGTAAAATATTAAATAATATATGAGGCTAGGCCAGTTATATTACCATCAGAGAAAAGGTAAGCAATAGATTATGACTCTGTAACATACAATTTCATAACTGAATTTGTATCATCATGATATTTTTTATTATCAGAATATTCTTCCTCTACACAGATGTGGTTCAGTCAAATGTTCTCTATAGCGGGAAAAAACAGCAAAAGGTGATCTCACCTTTCCCATTGCCATTCTCCTCATCCTGGAACAAAACAGAGAGAAAGAATGAAACCATAGTTTTAGTGTAATATGATGTGCTTACCACCAGAGGGAGCCAGAGCCCCAGTCAGGTCAAGACTACAAGTTTAAGTTTAGTTCACTGTAATGAACAGGTTGGTGACAGTAACAGTGCAGCCTGAACACTCAGCCACATCAATCCTTGCACACACACACACACACACACACACACATACACACACAAGGTGCACAGGAAAACATCCAAACCCTTCATCTTCAGAACACACACACACGAGCTGAGTGGACAGTTTGGATGTGGCTGGCCGCATGCAGGCTTTGGGGCTTCGCTGACACGGCTCATTCCTGACACACGCAGACAAAAGCAGGGCTTTACAGAAAGAGAGAAAGCGCCTGTCTGTCCTGACCCTCTCACTGCTACCGGGGCTAGGGGACAGGAGTGCACCGCAGGACAGAGGTGTGCAGGCTGCAGCTCATGGGGTGACTGGGGTTAAGGCTTCATATCTTAAAATGCCCTCTTAGCAGATTGCTCAAGCCCCCTTACGGCCTGCTTACTGATCACATAAATGTTTGAAGGACTGAAACCTACAGCTGCTGAGAGCAAGGTCAGAGGTCAGAAGATTATCGCTGCAGTGGATGGGGGCACTCTGAAGGAGACTCCAATGGTGAAATAATGCTCTTGGGGTGACACTGTGCTGTTGGTACGGGAACACTGCTGTGTAGACTATAAAGGTGGCCTTAATTAAAGTACTTTTTCAGCCAAATGAAGATGGTGGCAGGATTCAAGTTATATATTTAGATATTTTGAGTTTGAGTCACTTTAGTTAATATCATGTTTGAAGTATTTAAACTCTACAAGTACTATAGTAATACTCTAAAACAGAAATTTAGTAGGGAACTAAAGCATTAAACTCTCAAATTCTCAAACAGAACATTTTCCAATAATACGCAGATACAACCAAATGAGCTCTCCTATTGCTCAGACCTTCAGAGGCTGAACTGAAGGCCTAAAACATCAAATTAACCATTAGCGTAATCAGGAACTAACAGTAGAATCCATGTTTTGATTTCCATTGGTCAAAACATGATTGCTAGATTGTTAGCTCAGTGCTAGTAGCTTCTAATACTACTAAAAAACCATACAGATGCTAGCAGAAATTAGCGTCATTCTAGAGATAGTGACTTTTGAACATCTACGGCCTGAAATGAATATATATTTAATGTATATTTTACTACTTTGGGCCATTTCTATTGGCTCAGTGGATGTTCAAAGAATGTAAAGTCCTGTAGCCAGTTTTAAGTGTTCTAAAAAGGTGCCTGAACCACATCTTGTGTGTTGTGAATGTGTTACACAGGAATGCCTTTATTCTTCAGAGGCTTTTGCACAGATTCCCTTACCTTCAGAGAGGTGTGGAGGGCGGATTCTGGTGGGTACACTATGAAGTGTCGCAGTGTAAAGCCAAAGCCCTGAGAGTTCTTATGCAGGACCACAGTGCGGGGACCTTTCCACGCCACTCCCTCCCCTGACATCGGACGAGCGTTCTCGTTAGGCGACGGAACTCCATCTCTCCGTCCTTTTGCCTGAAACAGCATGACATGTAGATTACTGTAATAAACTGAGACAAGCGAGAACCACTGAGCAACTTCCCCAAGACAGTAAGATGGGCTTAAGCTTACAGTAATCTCAGTTCCCATCTGTATGATATCCTGTCTGCGCTGATGAGTCATTTATGGCCGTCTTGCCCATTCACAAACATTGCGCCTAGATTAGGTTTGGGGTTCAACAATACACTCAGCTTATTACTGTAACCTCCACCCTGTGTGGGGGCAAAGGACCCACCCCCGCCTCCTTCACGCCGGAGCGAGGAATGTCTCAGGAATGTCTATTTTAAACATAGATGCTATAATCAACCACCTCATGGGACTTACCAACAATGGCAGAGGGCAAAAGTAAATACAGTGGTTCCTGATGTGAAACAACAGGAGTATTAAAACACGACACTCTCGCACGCACCCTCATTCACATACTGGCAAAAACGTAAAATGTGTGAACAAAGGTCAGTCTTGGACTCTAGGTCAAGTTAGGAGCAAGGTGGAGGCACTGGAACGCTAAGAGCCCATTCACTTCTAAAAACAGCTTCACTCAGAGAAAGACATGGATGCATTTAACAGACAGGTCATTGATTAGGCCTATTCTTGGCTTTTGTAGTGGGTGTAGTGACTTCCAGTTTTATCTATATAAGGCTCACTGTCATAGCTTCTAAAGCGAGTTGGGAACTACTCATTAGTACAAAATCCAGATTATTAAACCTTTTTTCTGCTTAATTCAGTAACGGAGAAGCAAGCAAAGGGAAAGTTGATGTGGTTTGATGTGAGATGCTCTGTTCTATCTATCTTAAGGTTATAACTTCATAGTGGTGGAGACAGTAACCAGGTCTCTGAAGCCTAATGCCTGAGACTTTGTATTACAAGTTCTGAAATCAGATTTTGGATTTAAACACATTTTGTTTTAAATCTGTTCATGGAGGACACATACATGCCAGGCACTATAAGGTAAAAAAAAACTATCCAATGAATAAATAACAATAACAATTTTCCAATTTTCCATTATTTTACCATAAACATCTAAAAATTCAGCAGACATATGTAGGCTCACTATTGGTAAATACAATGTCTATATTTGTGAAGCAGACATCACAACCCCTAGTACCTATCAGCACCATTGTAAAGGAATTTCAGAGACAACTCAATGCCTAAATTATGCAGACCTTCATTTTGCTGTTCAATGTTATCAGTTTAGGTATCTCATATTCTTATACATGTTACCATCAGAACGAGCTGTGATAGTTGAACATAAATTAACATAATATACCAACACATTTGTAAATCAATCCCCACATGGATGGCTGACCCAGAGAAGATCAATTAGTATTAACTAACCTAAAAAGTATAATAGTCAACTTTGCACTGAATATCCCCTACATCCAGCTGAGATCCCACACAACCAACTGAACATAAAGGCAGCTTATTTTCAGGAGGGTAACTTTGAACTGACACGTGAGGAGCTTTTCTTGAGGGATTTTCACTGTTTTCCAACAGAAAGTATTCAGTAATAGCAGTATTTAGTGGCTGATCTCATGGTTGGTAGTGGCTGGTGTTTCTCCTGAAGCTCACTCTCTCTCGTCTGTCTCCTGCACCCACCCTCTTCCTGTTCCCCAGGGTTCCTCCCCACCAGCTCACCCCAGCATTCCATCACCTCGCACCCTGCACTGCACTGCGCCGCCGGAAAACAACAACAGGAAGTGGAAACATTGAAGCAGGAAGTGCAGTACCTCCCTTAGCCAGCCATTAAGGGAATCCTCTTTTCTCTAAAAATACTCCAAAAGTAATATGGGAAGGCTCGACGCTTTCTACTACACGGTCAATGAGACTTATGAAAACACTTCCCAGAAGTTTTGTCTCACTGTTTCCTTAAACGCTTCTGTGCTTATTCTGTCTAAAGGCCTTCTTCCTGCTCTAGTTTCTCTGAAGTGTGTTAAAGCTCCTCTGTCCATCTGTGCCCTTCCACCTCAGACATATGGGACTTCATACCAAATGGCCCTAACGTGCCAGTCCAAAGGAGCATGATATGACAACGTGTTATGACAACAACGCATAGATAAACGACTATCGTTTGTAGAATTATTGCAGTGAGCAATGTTATCATGACCCGAATCCAGTGAGATACTTTTTAATTATGTGATAATACACAAAAGGGAAAACTACATTCTGCACAAAGGAAGGGTAAAACTGTTAACATCCTGCAGTTCTCTGCATTTCATTTGCTGGTGTGTTGGCGCTCTTTTTCTGTCATTTTACTCTCTACTGGAGAGCAGATCTCATGGACTAGAGTTCCTCAGTGTTTTTCCTACCAATCTGAAATCTGAATTGATGGATATCCGAACCCAGCTTTTGTTTACTTATTCAAACATTTCAATATGGCATTAAATAAGCAAAGGGATAACATGGGAAATCCCGTAAAGGTGCTAGCGGAAATTAGAATTATTATAACGATGAAAAACATAGAAACAACAGTTTATTTTCAAGTAAACATTTAGGTCGGCCACACGGAAAAAGAGTGATGCTTTGCATCAGTGACACTGTGTGTTAATAAGAATGTACAAGGATTTATATGAATGTATAGCATTGTTAAAATAGGTTTAAATGAGACAAAACAGAAAAAGTGGATGTTACTAAATAGGACAATCTTTCCCAGTAGCGATCAAGGTTTGTAGTATTGTATACATTTTGGACTAACCATAGATTAGAATGGTTGCAGTAAAGTCATTAACCCTTTAAAAGGCCAGGGCCCATAGGTGTGCCCAAAGTGTTACTACATACTTTTATAAGAATAACTCAACCAGTTTGTAGTGTAGTCCTTGTAGTTACCGCATAAAATGGTAAAACAATAAAAACACGCATGATACATGAAAAAGAACAGTAATTTGGGTAATATCAGAACTCCATTATCACAATATTCTGTAATATCAATTATCGGCCTGAGGCTTATGTACAGTGAAATTGAGAAGATTTTCCTTTTTTCTTGTAAAGTTACCAGTTTAGAGCTACAAGGTAGAAATATTAAATACTGATAAGCATAAAAGACTATTATTAAAGAAGATTGAAAGGATATGAGAGCAGAGGGCAGGAATGTGTGCAATGCCCATGCACCCGGGGGCATGTTCAGACACCCGATGCAGGGACAATGGATGACACAGAGGCAGAAGAATGAGAAGGAAGAGAGGGAAACACAGACAGGCAGGGAGTGAAAGATGATGGTGGGGGAAAAGCAGAGAGTGATGTAAGCGCTGTGTTGAAATGACAGGATTCTTCTCTGGATTCCAGTGCTAGGCATGTCACACTCGAGTGAGGGTAAACGTACACACGAGTGTAAGATTCCAGGTCACGAGAACACTTACACACAAATTCAGGGATTAGATTGTGCACACACACGCAAACACACACACTGCACAGTGCAGGTAAAAATATAGTCCTTTTAAAACTCCCTAATACCCTGAAACTTCAGGGCATAGTTAGATAGCTTCCACAACATCTCTGTATGTATTAAGGCTGCATAATTTAGGCCCAACATGGATTAAGACTAGTCTATGACTGAAGTGTAAGGTCAGTAGCGATTTACCAATGAAAAGTCAAGAACTGAGATTAATCTGGGTCTGGGAAAGCAGTCCATAATGTTCATTATTCACTATCCCAGTACTGCTGTTTGCACTGAATGCAAATGAGCCTTTTAACTAATCACAAAGTTTTATTATGTGCTGTGCCCATTCTGACTAACCTGAATCTGGATGACTTGATGTGGGTGTTTTGGTGAATAAAGGAATTCACATAATCAAATAAAGGTTCAACATACAGATGTGTCCTATATAGTAAATAGTAAAAATAAATAAATAAATAAATAAATATAATGTGCACCATGACCTTTGCACAGGCCACGTTTCTTTTCCCAATGTGCAATATAAATGAACAGAAACTGTGCAATTAAGTTTTTGCATTAATGTGTCAACTTACTTCCATCATCAACAAAACATGTCACTGATCAGAGGTGCCCAAACTTGTGCATAGAGCTTTTACATATGACCCACCAATCATAACACAATGAAATTCTGACCTACAACATACAATTTCTTGGATTAGAGTTCGATTAATCTCTTTTCCCGTCACTAATGTTTCACTATAATTCCCCTTATATGTATACAGCTCTGACCTCTCTGACCTATTTTTGATGGGCTACCATTGGATGGGAGGATGTTCTAGAGCGTTGTCGGTGACTCACACTTTCTCACACAAATATATAGTGCAGGCACGGGAGTCGTTCTGATTTTCTTCCCCTCCACTAGTCATCAGCGGCCCTCCAAGCACTTCTTATGTAAGGCAGTGGAGGTGTAGACACAGCCGCAACAGAGCAAAGCACCAGGACAAACCAGCATGCAGCCCAAGGCTAAATAACACCCAGACAGACCCATCTTAAAATATCAGCATGAACTTCCATTGAGAGGAACACAAAACAGCAATGCCATTAATGAATCAAGCACACATTTAGTACTGCTCGGATGAAATGGACTAGACCCTAAAGAAGGTTTGGAAGTAATGGCCTCTAAAACAGGTCAATATTAAGGCTGGGCAATATTCCAACAATAAAACACCCTGACACTTAAAGACATACATATCACAGTATTATATCTGAGAACAGACAAAATGCACCAGCAAAAAAAGAGGAATCCCATTCAAAATACTCTGTGAAACACTGTCTTTACATTCAACGCTTGTTAAAGAAGAAAAATTGGGATACATCCAACAAATGGTGAAAAAAAGTTAAAATATGACTATGATCATAGACAGCTAACTGTTAGTGAGCAGTTCATGCAGTTACTATACACCGGTTATATCTGTCATTTACAGGCCTTCTGCATTAGTTCTAAACCTAGAAGTATTTAAGATACATACAATATGAAACCTATATTACCTTATATGAAACCTTATACACAGAAAAGCACATGGGATGTAATTTACCACAATGGTCACACTGCTCACCTCTACTAACTATGATCTGTGACAGTTATGTACACCATATATCATCTCAGTGACATCGTTCGAATGGAACATCACTAAACAACAGCCAAAAGTAACATCAATGCACTTTTAACATTGATTAATGTTTGTTATCAGCAGTAGAATTCATTTTGAAACTAACCCAAACATGACCCTAAAGGACACTGACGCATAAACTAACAGGAAGGCAGGGATCATCAGACTAGAACAGATTGTTTCCTCTTGCAAAGTTTTGATTGAATGCTCATTGTAAAACTGTCATTTGGCTTGCCTTCAATAAGGAAAACGCATAGCAAAAGAGATGAGGAACATAAACTCATCTGTTCTGTGAATGCTGATAAAGACACTCTTAAAACAACACTCTTCTTGGCATTGACATGGTGTAATCCACATTATGTGCAGGTTCTTTAAACTTCTTTCTTTAAAAAGGTTCTTCACACTCACACACATCATTTACAAACTTGAAAAAAACAGTCATTGAAAGGTTCTTCAGGGAACCAAAAGTGGTTCTTCTACTCTATTGCCCCCAAGGAACACCTTTTTGGCACCTTATCTTTAAGAGTATGTCAGACCCGAGATGTAGTTGACTGAATCTTACCCTACGAAGACGCCAGTGCAGCATGTCCCTCCTGGAGACCCGTATGCGGTTGGACCGGACGTTGGCGTTTCTCAGAACCGCCAGCCATATGCAGCGTGGCTCGGGGTCACTGCAGTCCACCCCCACTGGGAACTCAAAGCACCATTCCTTCCCAGCTGGGGCTGGGACCCCTGACACTAAGCGCTTCACACCCCACATCCCGCCACCAGAGGACACGCAGAGGTCAGTAAACCGCAGGGGTCACGCCCACAAATGTACACGCTCACCTTTCCTCAGACATGGGTGCCTGTACCCTAGTGGTGCCTCCAGTGATAATCGACTGACCATTAAGCTCCTCAAAAGATTCCAGAATCACTACAGTTCAAGTTGGTCCAGTAAATGTGGTCACATCTCACTAGTCCTGCTAATCCATCTTTGTATAACTTACAAAATAGCCACCAACGGGCCATATAGTCCCATCTGATTATTAGACTTTCCAGAGACGTCCTAAATCATCCTGTGTTTGATGCAGCCAGTTTGGACCTTGTAATGGGTTCTTGATATCGTTCCTCTCGTCAAGTTCAGCTGGTGGTCATTTAGTCCGGTCATTCCCAAGGTTTTTCTCTCCAAAATGTTCCAGGTTGAAAGTTTCCATTTCACTGCCTCTTGACCGTCCACTGGTGGTTTCCATCTAGCCAACTGTAACATTTGCTAACATCCTCATCTGGCAAGCTCAGTGAGGCATCAGCAGGTTCTTTTGCAACAGTCCTTGTCCTGATTTAGGCTGTTACCTACTGATGATGTCCAAAGGCAGCCAAAAGGTTCCCATACTGCAGTTGAGCACAGTAAACGATCCATAAAGTGGTACTTGCAGTACTGCTACAATCTCTTCATGTCTTCTCCAGTCATCTGAGCTGAAATGCTCTACATAGCAGTAGCTCTCCAATTTGTGAGCCTAGTGTGAACACTGCCATTCAGGTGACTGGGGGGCCTTCACCCTATTTTCTGCAGCCCTCCCTCTAACATCCCTCTCTCCGCCTCTCTCTGCTACGCTCCTCTCTTTCTGTTACTCTTTCACTCTGTCCAGCCCAGTTCAGCCTGCTGGTGGTGGGATGAGCTGCTCTTTTCATGCTCTCGTGTTGCTCACTCTCTCTCTCTCTCTCTCGTTCACTCGCTCGCTCTTTATCTCTGTCGACTCATTTTAGACTCAACGACCTGGCTGTCGCTGCTGGCTTCCTGATATAGTAGGCAGAGCACACTCGGACTCCGAATTTAGGGCTAAGAGTGAAAGTGCGTGTGGGGGTCTTTTTATGTGTAAGCTAATTAAACAATGGTGAAGAGAAAGCTGCAGACATGAAAAGCTCTCTGAGTGTCTGACACCTGTGTGTGGTGAAGGAGATACAGTTAACATAGCTGAGGAGTTCTTACACAATCGGCAGGACTCTAAAATGCACAATGGTAAAAAAAAAAGACAATAAGTTGACATGACAGCGCTGCAGACTGCTTAATAAAACAAATAGTTCCAGTTCTTAAATCTGACCATAAATCTTTTAGCAGATCTATTTCTCTCTTTTCTTCAGTTTAACAGTTCCCTATGTTCTTTAAGAGATCAGACAGTGAGGAGTAGAAAGCAAATAACACTTTGATGCAGTAGCTGTTTGATGTGTTTTACTCCACTCTACTCCTTCTGTATGCTAATGACCACTGCTCCCATTGGCTGTCACTATAAAGTGGGCAGGGAAAGGGGCATGGGCACTGTGCCATGGCTGCACCTGCTGAGTTAAGACCATATACAGTCTTATGCAATGGTTTGGGTGCCCCTGGTAAAATTACATATTTTGTTGATTTTATAAGTAGATACACGTCCTATACAGAGAACAGTTTTTATGTATAATTAGTGATTATGTGGAGAATTTAACATACTGGAAAACAAATACAAAATGCAAATGGTTTTAAGCTTTAATTCCAACAAGTTAAACTCAGTACTTAAATGTGAATGAAAATGGCATATATGAGTATTCTGACCTAATTTCAATTCGAAAATCAACAGAACATTTCATTTGACCAGAGGTGTTGAAACGTTTCCCTGTGTTTTTTTAAGTTTGTTTCCAAGTTTGAGTCACATACCCGTCACAACATCGTAAGCTTGTACCAGCCAAACACACCATTACATAGCATTATGTAGAATGCAGAAACGCTGTATTTTCTTTGCTAGTAGTTTTTGTTCATTTGTCCATTTGCCACCAAGATGCTAATGCTAATTCCTAGTATCAGGAAGTTCCACTCCACTCCTTTGCATCTTTTTTTACGATTTTTCCAGCATATAAACACTCAAGCAGCAAAGAACAGTGCTTTTTATTCCAGAATAATCCTTTCCCTGCATCACCAAACTTGAAAAGGGATAAGTCGAAGTAGTCAAATTACAAAATGAACCAATCAATAACCTCACATCCAGCACCAGAAGAAGACAGCATCCATTTGTGCAGCAGACATGCGCAAACATGCGTACTAGGGTGCACTGAAAGCAAACCCCAGACCATGGATTTCAGGATGCACTCCCGGGCTCAAAAACAGCTTTCACACTTCACCAAGTGTACCGAACTTGAAGACCAAGCAGTTCTGGGTCCAGAAAACGCCCCAAATCTCATTTCTATTTAAAGTAGAGCCATATATAAACCCACTGTAAAATGATATGCACTTACATGAGAACGAATGGATTCTGTATTAATAAACAGAATTCCTGTATTTACCAAATTAAATTCTGCATCCCAACATCAACTAACCGATACAATGTATTTAAACTGTATTGATTGATTTTATAGTGTAAAAATGATAAAATTGTGCTGTTCACTGAATAATATATGTTACTCATGTGGAAACCAAAGCTTTGGTAACCAAACTTTCTATTAATAAATATTCTTAGTGGAAGAACATTTATTGAGATCATTATTAATAACAAATGTAATAATTTATTTAACATTCGTCATTAAATCATGTTAATCAATCAGTCGCATTTCATAAACCAGTACACCTCATCTTTACTTTGATAAAATAACAGTAACATGCAGTTCCTTGAACATTGTAAATAAATTAAATATTGAAATTCAGTTTTTTTTAGTTGACTAAAATTATACTTGAAGTTGAATACGTGCACGTTTTTAAGTTTAAGAAGGGTTACATCACTCCAACCACACTGCTGGAGAAACTTGAGCTTTTAACTTCAAGTAACTATTAATTGATCACATGAATCTTCACTAAAACAGGTGTAGAAGTAAACTAAACAGAGACACTAAACATGTATGGTTAGGATATCTAACGCAAGTGCATCCAAACTTTTATTAATCTATATATTTTATATACATTTACATACACAAAAAGAACAAAATAAGATCCTACTGACTCCACCCAGTACACTCTTGCCTTCTTCTTACAAAAATAAGCACACTTGAATTTTCACATATACAGTGCAAACAGCTTGTAAGGATTAAGTGACGGCAACTAATGTCAAGAAATGAAGTAGCTGTTATTTATGTACATATAACGTTGGGCTTTTCTAGTATCTTTCTGCTGTCTCTGTCACTTACTCCTGACAGTGCTATGCAATGAAGTGTAAAGATGGAAAGACTGGAGGATGGAGACATACAGAGCAAATAACATACCATGCTCATTCTTTGCCCCTAGATGAGGCAGATGCAATGGCGCTGTCAGAAAAATCAATGTCACTGAATGAGTTTGAGGCCTGTTCCTCCACTGGAACATACACATGGAAAAGAGATCCAAAACAGTGAAACACACTTAATACACTTTTCTCCAACCAAATCTTTTTTCTGCTGCATCTGTAGTGTACAGTAAAGTACCACTGACAATAAATCAGTTTCCCTGTACTTAATAGGTAGATGGAGTTTAAATTATAAAATGTCTGGGTCTGCTTTATAGCCCTGATTTGAGGATGAAAGGAAAGAGTGTGAGACAAGTGGACGGAAGATAGACAGTGACAGAGGACACAGGGCCACTACACAAACATAACCACTGTGACAATGCAGCCGCTGACAGAGAAGAACAATGAGCCACGTGGGGCCAATCGGCATCTGCGCACACACCAACACACTCAAACATTACAAACATCAGCAATCAATAACACTCGCATGTACTTGTACTGACTTGTACATGTACTAAAGTGTATTAGCCTTCTGTGTAATCTACCCTGTCAGTGTATTCAAATACACTCCAGCTTCGGAATTACATTGCTGTACAGGCCAGATAACATCCAAAACATAGCTGTTACATCATTCTGAAGGACTGACCTTCAGCAGATCCTGGATAGGCAGGAGCATGTAGTTACAGTTCATGACCACTGGAGGACATCAGCACACAATGCTCAGCTTATTGCAGCTGACTGAGGTTTAATTAGCCACATGATTAAAACCACCTCCGTATTTCTACACAAGGTGCACGTTGTAGTTCTATGATGACAGACTGTAGTCCACACACTGCACACTCTGCATACTTTGTTAGCCCCCCTTTATCCTGTTCTTTAATGGTAAGGACCACCCACAGAGCAGGTATTACGTGGGTGGTGGATCATTCTCAGCACTGCAGTGACACTGATGTGGCGGTGATGTGTGTGCTGTGCTGGTGTGAGTGGATCAGACACAGTAGTGCTGCTGGAGTGTTTCAACACTGTGTCCACTCACTGTCCACTCTATTAGACACTCCTACCTTGCTGGTCCACCTTGGAGAGAGTCAGAGACAATAGTTCATCTGCTGCTGAACAGTTTGTGTTGGTCGTCCTCTAGTCCTAATTAGTATCCCAGGAAGCTGCCCACAGGATGCTGTTGGCTGGATAGTTTTGGTTGGGGGACTATTCTCAGGCCAACAGTGACAGTGAGGTGCTTAAACACTCCAGCAGCACTGCTGTGTGTATGCCAAAGGCTGAGCCTAAGTTTAGCATTACTATAGAAACAGTTCACATGGTTGTGTGATGTGCAGTGGTAATTGTGTCGCTCTCCAGAGACGCTTCACGGTCTTGTGAAAAGCAAACACATATAGACACACAAACACGCACATATACACAAAGCATGCTCATATGTACGCTCCTGAATGGCAGGAAAGACTCCTAATTGACCTATATTTAGTCAACTGTGAAACTGTTCCATGCTAAAAATACAGATTCATATTTCCAACTCTTAACCCCTAGTCTGTTTTCCAACCAGGCTATAAAACCATGCAGATCATCAACTGGCCCTTCCTGCTGTAAGTCCCCGATGGCCTAAAGGGGCTAAAACTACTAACGTGACATCACACGAACCCACAGAAAACAATCACTCTGCAATCTTCTTTATAGCAAGGCAAATACAGGATAAACTATCTTGTGTGTTACATTATTGAATAATGTTACAGTGAATCATAACAGCCATATAATTACTTAAAAAGCTCTTAATATCCCAGGTTTATTAAAACAGGGGTTTCCCAGTCATTTAATAGGTTTAAACTGACACAGCTAGGTTTAATATGGTTCAGAATCATTTTAGTAAATACACTTTACTAGGATTCACAGAATCGCATTGGCCAGGATGGGAATTGGCAGACTTTTGCTGCTTTTTTAACACGTGACCAGCAATCAAACAATTAAATATTTTTTTATCTGATTCATTTTGATTCAACTTTAGACCTGACTGTTTTGCATTTCAGATTTGGGGATTTGGAGACCTCTCTGGTGAAAATGTGCAATTGACCATAACATGCAGAAGAACATTCTGTCACATCAGTTGTGTTTTGGACCCCAACAAGCAGATGAATCTGACTTTTGTGAACATGCTGAAAGAGAATTCTAAGAGAACAAGACTTGGTGAGAGATGTGTCTTCTAAAGATGTGAGTGAATGATGTACTATTGTCATCATATCTTCATCAGTATGATATTGATTTTGCATTTGAGACCTAAACATCGAGTTGGACCTCCTTTTTGAGCCTGTGTGTGTCATGTTAACACAAAGTCATATGCAATGGTCTGAAAAATGCCCAACACATCCATTCCGGTGCTTCTGACTTAAATGATCATTTCAGACTTTACTCGGAACTCCATGATACTTCTTTCAGTTTTAACAAAAATATTATATAGTGCTGCTTTAAAATGCCAATTTGACCCATTAAACAGCAATAATGTTGTTATATTGTGACTCTGGCTAATAGCACTAAATGTCTACTGGTGTGTTTCAAGTGTTCATTTACCCCACCCAGTGTGAGCATCAGGTTGCCACTAAACAAACAGCCAACCGATTTGGCTGCAAAGACATCGAAACTAGCCCTAGAAATTCATGACTGGTATAACCCTATTACACAGTAGTGGAATACAGGCAAAGCAAAAAAACAATACACCAGTGCAACCACAAGTTTTAGGCGGGATTTCTTTTTTTGAACACAGTCAAACCTCATTTTGGCCAAAAAAGGCCGTATACTTGGATATTCTTACAGTTATCTCCAAAGTCGATGTAGATGAATCATATTATTATTATTTATTTTCTATTTGGAAGGGCCTACGCATGCCCTCACCCAAACCGCTCTCATGCTCCAGCACCTGTTGCACTTGATTTCAATACAATAAAATTCCACACACACTCCCTCCCTCTCTCGCCCTCTCCTTCACCCTCAGACTGAGCTTACATAGCAGACTACCCAGGCCAGTCCGCCTACATGTCTTACTAAACCCATACAGTACAGTTTGGGGGATGACGACACAGCTCAGCTATTCCTTCAGAGAAGAACAAATCCACTTCTCCACTTCTGCCCACCAAAGCTTCCTTCCATTCCAGCCACATTCCACACCAATTTGGGAAGCTGCATCACAATCAGTCCAACCAGTTCAATGGAATGTCTATGGAGGAAAATGCAATATACTTTAAGTTTGCAAAACAGAGATGCAAGCAGTGAACCCATGCATTAATTTGTCCTGAATTACATAAAAAGCAGGGGGTTCATATTGACACCCTCAACCAAGTTGGTGCTCTGATATAAACTCACTGTACTATAAATCATGGGTGTTACACAGTATAAACAGTGATTAGAGGCTTATATTAGATTTTTGGGGGCTATAGGCTACAGTAGGATTGCTCTGCCTGTGTTGGTAGTTACACCACAGTATGACTGCACGCAGATCAGATTTGTTTCTCAAATCAGATCTTTGGGACAACTGTCCGGACTGTTATTTGCAAGTAATCGGATCAGATTTGTGTGTCCAGACATCACCAACCTGTTTGCACGGGCTGCCGTCTTAACCACATAGTTGTCAGTAACTATGTAGCAAATCCCACAAATTAACATTTAATTTTTTTTACCTAAACACAACACATGGCCCACTACCTAAAGTAGAGATGGTACGATAATATTCTTTCTGTTCAGATACTGAAACTTTAAGCACACATATTTTATAACTTGCTGTTTTTACCCATTATAAAATGAGGGTTTACATTAGATACTGCTCCATTGTACAATGATATGTACTGCTAGTTTGTGAACTTATTGACCACCAACTCATTGTTTTCATGTCAACATAAGGCTCTGAGTCTACTGTTATCATATGATTTTATCATCTGATTGCTGTTATCACATGACCTATTTTTCTTTGTGATGCTGCTGGTAATTCTATTTCATGCTAGATTTGTTAGATTGGATTCACTGATTTTCTGCTGATGTCGGCAGCCTGCTGATGTTGGATGCTTGATACTGATACCAGGTATTGGCCTGCTGCCATTTCAAATCAGAAATAGTGTGGACGCTATGTACACTACTAACAGTATACAACACATTGTGCTCGACCCCTCTTGGATGTCCCCTGTGGCATTAGCACGCAGGACTGGGTACAGGATGGTATAGAAGGCATCAGGGCCATGCCATAATAAAAATACCCCACTGCACAAAGCAGCAGCTGTACGTACAGACGGAAATGCTTCACTACTAGCACACTTTGGAGGGGGAAGGGGAGATAAAGCTGCCAAGCTCAAACTCTCTCACACACGCCCACGCTGGCAGCATGGCACTGTCTACACTGCACCTGATGCGCCAAACTCCACGCACTCATCCTCCCTTTTTTCTTACTCTACCTTTCTTTTATCTCCACCCAGCCAATAGGCCATGTTTCAGCCGAATTAAACATCAATCATGTTTGTTCTGTTCATGTTTGACATCTTTCTTCCTTTCGTCCTTCTTTCCTAACCTTCTTTGGTACTCTTTCTTCTAATCTCCTTCTTTCTGCATTGCTCCATACGGCTTGCATTCCTATACTAGCCCCCGGCTGGGCTGAGAATGTAGCCCTACTGTTTTTCAGGCAACAGCATTCTCTCTCTCTCTCTCTCTCTCTCTCTCTCTCTCTCTCTCTCTCTCTTTTCTCTCTCTCACTTTTTCTGTCTCTCTCTCTTTCAGCTCAATTTGAGCTCCTGTCTGCCTTCTCGCCAGGCTTCTATAAAGCAAAAACTTACTGTGCTCATTCACTGCAATTCAAAAAGGGGTTCTGAGCAGTTCCCTCTGACCTTTCGCCTCTGACCTACACCAGCCCCTCCCGTGACACATGTCCCACCCCACTCTGAGCCTGGCACAGACAGAGGCTCATTGTCACCGCTGCATTTCAAAGGCCAGAGCAAGCCTGCCTTGTACTTCCCACTCTCGGATTTGAGCAAAGCCCATTCAAAAGCCCACTCTCATTCCCCAGCCACGTCTCATCTCTTTCTCTCGCTTTTTAATTCACTCGCTTTCCCTTAGAAAGACATGCGCCTTGTAAATTGTGCTAGTCTGGGTCAGCTTAATTTGCTTCCTGTCACTCCACGCCCTGGTTTGTATGGAGTAGCTCCCATCTCCTAGCTCCCTTTACAAAAAGAGGTCAAAGGCTATGTGCATCTAAAGCTTCATCATAGCAGTAATGAGCTAAAGAGCCTGTCAGCGTGTTTTAAACCAATGGTCTGGTTCTTTAGCTTTGCACAGGAGGTAGAAGGCTAATGTAGTTAACAAGTAATGGAAGATGATCAAGTAAACTGTAGGCCTAAACCAACACACCTACTCGCTTACTCTACAGCAGCACCGGTTCAACGTGGCTTCATATAACAAAGCTTTCATTAGAGAAATACTGCATAATGTGTTAAACGGTACATGTAATATTTAAAGGAAGGATGATCAGATGTCCCTGTTATCCAGAGACAGTCCCTATTTTTGAGTTGCCAGTCCCCAGCTGGAGTTGTCCCCGGAACTGCCCCCTTTTAACTATGAACTGAAAGCACTTTAAGAAGTCCTAAGAAGACCTGGCAGCATTGTGCTTGCTTTTCCAACAGAGGGGGCTGCTGCTGTCTACTAACCACTTCTGCCACTTCCGCTCATTTAGTTTTAGAGAATACTGCTGTGTAAAACTCCAGGAGCTAGCAGGTGTTTCCTGAATCCACAATATCACTACAAATGTCTTTTTAAGACACAAGGTGACCCAGGCATTAACAGCAGGGGTGAGTTATGGGACTTGAATCATACTGCCAGGTGACTAAGTTTGTATTGATTTGTATATACATACCATCTACTTGAATGTAGCTCCATCTACAAATAGTGCATCATTTGTTACACAGTGTTAGCTACTTTTTCAGCCACCCATTTATAAAATGTGGCGTATATGTTAATAGCAGCCATCTTTCTCTTGCCAGAACTGGAGCTAGTCCAGGGGTTTGTTTAGGGTCTGGCTATTGGGCTATAGCCACAGGTCTTTTTTTCTGTAGACATAGGCCTCTTTTTACTACCAAAATATTTTATATGAATATGAATTCATACAAACACTGAATCTTTTGTGCCAAGTGTATCCCTGTCAGCCTTCACCACAGTTCATTACAGTACATCAGTTACCATGTACCAAATACATGAAACTGCCCCACCCGCACCCTTTTATCCCATAAATACAAATATTGAATATTTTAATGATATATTGACTGCCGAACTGGAAATGTCTCTGGGTTTAATTTCAGAAATCTGGTCACCTTGTTAAAGGAGAGACGTAAACTTGAAACTGTTAGAAAGAATGAAGTTTGGGTAGCAAGTAGGCCAGCTAGTGCAGTTGCAAATTTAGTTGAACTTGTCAGCTTGTCTAGCTGAATTACATCAAATATCAAATTTATTTTAAATTTAAGCTTGCTTAGCTATTACACAGGCTAGCTAGCATACTGTATATGAAATACGGACTAACCAGCTGTTTCAAGTTGTTTTGCCTTATTCCTGAAGGTGTTTCTATAATGAAAGGCTACTTATTTGAAGCCATGTTGAACCTGACAGATTTCTGATATGTTCTGATATGATACAGGTCTCTAAATGTTTTTTATTGTTGGGGGAAGATAACAGTTGTGGCCTATGTAGAAGTCTGCAAACAGAAAGAAGCTGCAGTAAGTCCTGACTGAGATTTGGCTTTGATTCTGAGAAGGTCACAACTGATCTCTGTTAGTAATTCAGTGATGAGCTCTGTAAAAGATCTCTCCCCAGAGAACAGTGTAGTCCTGGGAGGCCTGTAGGAACACAGCCACAGGGCAAGGGCATCCCTTACTGCCACATGGGAAGTTCACTGGATTAGCTTAATTGCAGCAAGAGCTTCTCTTGGCAAGCTTGAAGGACTGTCTGCTGCCTCTGATGCATGGACTGTACACACACATTAATACTCACACACACACACACACACACACACACACACACACACACACACATTAATACACACACACACACACGCACAAAGGCAGTGGCCAAGTTAATTATTGAGGAAAGTCTGTAATGTACACAAAGGTAACTGACAACTCAAGGCCTTAAGCCCATGGGAAAAAGTGGGGCTTCTAAGCTTAATGTCAGCAGCTTCACACCTTTGTCATAATAAAGTGAGCTGCAGTAGATTCATGTCTTTTGGCTATGGACTCAAGACATCAGAAGAGGTTATGTAATAAATATTCAGATGCAATGTTAGTCCTAACAAAGGTATGGTTGCCACAATATGGTGTTGCATCTGTAAAATATGCTCAGACATGTATGCTCACCAGAAGCTCACCAGAGCATGAGAGGCAGATCAGTTTTAATGATACTGTGAGATATAAAACCTGAAGATAAACATACTATTTCATATTTTCATAGTTCCAATACTCATGTACTATTATTAATATTCATAGTGGTTGTAAATTATTAATACTGTTTTGACTTGCCAGTTGGGAGTTGCCTCTCAATTTTGACAGCAGATTATTGTTTGACGTTTTCCAGAAATGCGAGAGGTTCAACTCGATTTCTTTCAAAGTCATACATACAAAGAATTAAACAATGTGTTAGTGCTTATTAAACATTTTCAGCAGCTTTTATTGTTTTAACAGTCCTGTTCTAAAAAAAATTCATTTTGGTCACGATAGAAAGAACATCTACTTATCAGAAATTCCCTCTTACTACTGACTTTATTCTTCCCTAAATAATTCCCTAAATAATAAATATGAAAGGAAACATACAGCATTAAACACAAAAAGATCCTCAATTACTTTCTAATTACTTTCTATATTTTAGTGGGTCACTCTTAAATTAGAAATGTCCTCCATCTGACGCTACATTACACATCAACGTTTATACTCCTCTCTAGGTCTCCCTCTAATGTCACGTGTGAAGGAGACATTTCAATCCAGTGAGCTGTTGAAAAAGGAAATCAGCTACATAGTTTTCAGGGCAGTGCAAAGGTATTTAATTGCTTTTCAGCTCTAGGTTAAGGTGATGAGTGGTGTTCAATCAGGTGTTTGAGGCACTTTGGAAGTACTCATGTGGACAGCTGAACTCTGCTATGAAAGGAAAAAACCTTTGCTCTTTTCTTCAGACACAGAAAGTGCTTAAAGGTTTCCCACTCCTGGCTCTGCCGTCAGCCTCCTCCCATGTCTCCTCTCTAGTCCTGCTTTGTTATTAGTGTTTCTACCTGTATGCAATTTGTAACCCCTTCTTTCCAGGTGTTTCTCGCCTCATCCGCTGTATAAGTAGCCCTACTGTTTCTTTGTGTCTTTTCTGGTCTTGTGTCAATCTGTTTTTGTTTTATGTCAAATATACTTATGAAGGTTATTCATTGGTCAATCTTAGAAATAAAAGCACAAAAGCATCAACTAAACAAAATATCTTTTTTTAGGATTTTCCTGCTTCCAGCTTTCCAAAGCAAATCTGCAGAAATACTTGAAACACATTCAGTGATGTTGAGATCTGGACTCTGGGGTGGTTGGTCCATTGTTCTGAGAACATCAGCAGCTTCTTTGTTTGATGTGTCTATTTCCTTTTCTCAATAAGGGCATCTTTCAGCTACTCATTCTTTCAGGCCCATAGTGTTGAGTCATCTTCTCACAGTGGTAGGATGGACAAAAACACCAATGGATGTTTCCAGATCTGAAGCAAGAGTGGAGCTAGATTTTGTCCTCTCTCTCAAAGATGAAAGCTTTAAGTGCTGTTCATCTGAAAGTAAGAATATTGATGGCCTGCCAGGTTTACACATCTAATTTTATGTCTGATCCCTCCATATTTCTGCATTTCCATGAATTACTTGGACCTAATGGCATTTGAACTGAAACTTTAATTTACATTTATGGCATTTAGCAGATGCTCTTATCCAGAGCGACTTACAACCGTGCTTGTTCCGTTGAATAATGTTTCCTAGCAGTTTCCTAGCTGTCTAAATGAAATCTGATCTCTGACTTTTGCACAGTACTGTATCTCCTGCCTCAAGTGCCTTTTTCTGGACCAAAGGCCTAATGTGGGCCATATAAAGCTTTATGAGCCTTCATTACATTACAGAGAACCAGAGGAGAGTCCGTCTATACTTTTTTAACAAGTTTAAGCCTAGCCTAGAAGTTTTCTCCACTTAGGTCATGTAGTGCAGATTCTGGGGCTGATGTAAAAACCATACAACGCAAATTTCAGTGTAGCTGAGAAAAACAGCTGTCAAACGCTGCTGGGCCAGCCTGCGACATAAAGCTGCAACCGCGGCTGTGCTAAAGAGAGTAAGGCTGCGGTTGGGATCCAGTCTAACCCAGCCTCTGAAGTAAACTTGTGAGCAGCATGCACAGTCCCACATGCAGTAAAAAGTGTTTCTACTGAGAGGAAGGTGTAATTACACAGCAAGTAAACCCAGTCGGTGAAGAGCAGTGGCTTTTCATTAAAAGATAACACTGGCAGCAATGCGACTAACATAAGAGAAAATGCTCAGACTGGGTCGCTAACTGTATTTCATAAAGTTCATTATATTGTGGTGACTGTCACTGGCACCACAATATAATACAACAGGCCTAAGTTCCTCGCCAGTCAAACACTTGATAGCGCAACACACCGACCCACATCATCCCACTTTGTGCATAATAAAATGCTAGAGATTAGTTTGTAGGGGGAGTTCCAGTGCACATGATCCAAGTTTTGAAGTATGAGAAGGATGCAGCTGGACACAGCAAGTGCAAACTCCACAGTACAGTGCCGAACAATAAGCATTGAAACACTGCCCCCCCCTTCTCTATGAGGGCTTGACCAACGGCCACAATGTCCCCTCTGTCTGTCTCTGTGGGCTGACATATGGAAATTAGACCACTGGGGCTCTTCCACTCTAAGTTCTGATGTAGACTATTTGTACAGTTTTAATTACTGTTTAGACTCTAATAGACAAACCACTTGCAGTAAACCAGGTGCACCAAGTCGCTTCTAAACTTTTAGCATTAGTGTCTGTGTGAAGGTCATGGTCAATGTCAAATAGCTCTGAGCAGGCTCTGGCCGATGAATGTATGAACTGCCCAAAAGTATCTCAATTTCAGCTACTTTAAAGGAGCAATTTGTAAGATGATGCAACCTGTCAAATTCATACTCCAAACAATAGGAAGGGGGCATATCACCAGGAAATGCACAGTCCATCCCTCTTTCAATTCTTACCAGTCTAGAAGAAATGTTGCAAGCACAACATCAAACTTCATCCCTTTATTCATCAACAGCTGTCTCCAACAGTGGAAATAAGCAGCGCCAATATTAATTATTGTAAAAGTGGACAGTAGTAGTCACGGCTGTGTTTAATAGAGAAAGTAAGTATCCATATAATGAGAACTCACAGGATTAGGACTAAACATGTGTGTGGCCATATGGAAACTACTTGTCAGTGAGGCTAATCAGAAAAAAAAACCTTCATGTGCTTCTATTTATTCTATTGTTTGTGGATTCCTGATGCCGTGTTCGTTATAATGGTCGTTTGCCAAGAGCTTCAGTCATTTCTGCATTTAGTCTTCCTTCTATAGGATCCCTGTCTTTAAATGATGTAACCAGAACCTTCAACATGATTGATAAGAAGACTGAATATGCCGTTGGGGCAGCAGTGCTACTTCTTCATCCTCTCATGTTGGACTGACACAACTCACTATGCTATAGTGACTCACTATCACCTCTTAAGGTACAAAATGGCATTACGAAACAGACAGGCTGAGGCTAGCCGGTTAGCATGCTAACTTCAGTGGATATCTCAGCAGCACTCTGCATAGACGCCTTTGACATACAGCCAAAACTGCCATTTCTTCACATTCTGTTCATAATTTCAAAGTGAAAATCTTACATATTGCTCCTTTAAGGACCACCCACTGCTGACACATGTGTGCAGCTGTGCCCATACAGCATTCATGCAGTGTGATCTCCATAAAAAAGGCATTAGAGCCCTACAGCAGCCACACACAATGATGCCAAGCATCAGCTACAGGGCTGTAAATCCCCCAGCATCAAGTTGTGGAGCTGTGGACCACTCTCAGGAGTGATGGAGCTCTGTCCAGTACATGAGTTGAAGTGGAGTTTGTGAACTAACCATCCATCAGCAATACCTCACTAATGCTCTTTTGAATGCTGAATGCAATCAGATCCTCACAGCAATGTTCCCAAATCTAGTTTTAAGCCTTTCCAGAAGATGGGAGAGGCAAACTCTGGAACAGTGAATAAGGAAGTTTCAGAACTTACTCCAGTTTGGGAGAGAGGCGGTATTCCAACAAGGCAGAAAGCAACTCCATGCATGACATTTGGGAAGCTCCGGGGCCGCTTAGCTCGAACCTGACAGGCGGTTAAACTCTTAACCGGGCTGGCTCAGTCACCATCAGCTCGACACAAACACCAACACAATAACGGCAGCTGCTCATGTCTCGTACATCCGTTGTTTCCGTGCCCGAACAGCATGCGCACTCGATGTAAACCTCTCTCTCTCTATCTCTCTCTCTTTCTCTGCCTCTCTCTCTCTTCAGCCGTTACAGTGAACTGAACGCGGACTCCACAAACATCCCGCCCTCCGCTCGGTGGGCGTGGCCAGCGCACGGACAACGGCTCCTCTCAGCCAATGAGCGTAGAGCTCGGTGTTTACATATGCGGACATGAGTCTCCGCTCGCTCACGCTCTGAATGGAGCGGTGCTGAAAATAGCGTGGCAGGGACACAGAGAGGAAAATCACATACAGATGGCAGAAAAGCAGTTTTGGAGCAGTTTATAGCTTTTTTAGAGCTACCAGCGAAACTCACGACACAACTGGAGGCCATATAAAAGTATAATACAGGGCTATGGGCTACGCCCTCCAGTGCAGAACCGGACTGGAAGTTCAAGTGAAATATAAAAAGGGCCCCAACTGCACTAAATGTCAAACGTTTGGAGTCTCCTGCTCATCCTGTCTTCTGAAATCAAGGATATAAACAGGGAGTTTACCCCGTCCCCCAATTCCCACAACTCTACTAAAAGACCTTACCCTCGAAGTTGGAACATTGCTGTGAGGATTTGACTGCATTCAGCCACAAGAGCATCAGTAAGGTCAGGTACTGAAGTTGGGTGAATACTCTCTGGATCATCAATGCCACTTCAACTCATCCCAAAGGTGCTCCATCACTCCAGAGAACACAAGGTAACACTTTATAAGGCTACTTATAAATATTTATAAAAGCTTGCTTCAGCTGGCATCATCTGCCATAAAGGCCACTTTAGCTAACTCTGATCAAAACTGGCAAATGTACTCTTTATAGTGAACGCCACCTATTGGAATAATCTTTTATGAGCCTTCATGTCAGGCTATGAGAACCTTAGGTAGGTGCTATGCAGTCTATGAACAGTACCCTACAGTAAAGTGTTACCAAACACAGTTGCACTGCTCCATAGCCCACAGCTGGGGGATTTACACCCGTCTAACCGATGCTTCGCTTTGGGGATAGTAACCTTAGGCTCATGTGCAGCTGCTCCAGAGCTCCATGCTTTTCTAAGCAGAGTATACACTGCCTGGACAAAAAAAGACACTTTAAATAAGCAAATACTTAAGAGTCTTTGATTTACTGCAGTGATTAATGTGTTTCAGCTGGCAATGACTCTTTTAACCATAACTGACGCAGTGAGTAGCTTCTCATTTCCCATGGAAAAGAGGCTACTGTGTTTCAGAAGGGACAAATTATTGTCCTGCATCAAGTGAAGAAAACAACTAAGGAGAAGCTGAAATGACTGGAACTGAGTCCAACACATTATTAAAACCTGGACAGACAGTGTAGAACTGCCTAAGTGAGCATGATAGGAGCTCACTTAAACACTTGGTGAATGGTAAAAAGTGGACAGTAGTAGTCATGGCTCTGTTTAATAGTGAAAGTAAGAGCGTATCCATACAATGAGAACTCATATGATTAGGACTAAACGTGTGTGGCCATAAGGAAACTACTTGTCAGTGAGGCTAATCAGAAAAAAAGCTTCAAGGCTTCAAGGCTTTTAGAGAGCATAAAGACTGGACTCTGGAGCAAAGGAAAAGGGCGTGTGGTCTGCTGAGTTCAGATATACAGTATTCCACGGCAATGGGTGCATTAGGGTAAGAGGGGAAGTGCATTAAGTGCATAGTGCTCACTGTACAAGCCTCTGGAGGTAGTGTAACAAGCTGGGGTTGCTTCAGTTGGTAAGCTCAGCAACATTATGTGACAACAAATTGGAGTCAGCTGACTGCCTGAATGTACTGAATGACCAGATTTTCTCATCAGTGGATTATTTCTTCCTTGACAGCACAGACATGTTATGGGACTGCAATAAGATTCATTCAGCTCTAATTGAGAACAGATGGTTTAGGGAACATGAGGGATCTTTTCATTCACATGAATTTTCCACCACAAAGCTAAAGGTGGTTCATTAAAGGGGCCAGGCAGTGTACAAGTAATCCAGGAGTTAAGATGCAAACAAAGTAATTCAGAATGGTTTGCCATGAATGTAGTTTTGAAAATATGTTATAGACCAAAGCCTTGTCTCTATAAGCCTGAGTATCATAAAACAACATTTCAGGCATCATACAACTCTGCATGCAACAATTTATGAGCGTTTTAGAGAAAAAGTGAGCTTTTAGAGACATCAAAAACTTCTTACTTCTGGTTGCTATCATCATCATTATGAACAACTGAGTTTCGCTAGAATGATGCACTTCCCATCAACCCACTTTTGTAGCCATTTATTTATGCAGAAAGTTTGAAAAATCATTTGAAAAAGTCTGTCAAATTTCCCTTAAAGAAGGCAAATTCATGAATCAGAAGGAATGCCTGAACTCTTTTAGACACATTAAGCCAAGACTTTTTTTTCCATTTGGACACAGAATGTTCATTCCAGTGGTCTCTCAATAACATAGAAATTACCAGTTGCTGTTGGAGCTCAGCAAAGCAGCAGGTGGGCATTGTGCACCAACGAATGATACAGTGCCCATGACCCAGCTGATTAACCTCTGATACATGCACATGGACGCCAGTGTGCGCACACACATATGGTCTGTATTAGTGTCTCTGTGGGTTATTTCAACTGACCACTGTGACTACTGTAAACTGTAGCTAAATGCTGCTGTTCTAGACCCGAGCCCAACCTTAACCGCGGGAACCATGATGAAATATTTGATTGTTTTTAGTGTTTTGTAATAAAAGCTGCATTTTCTTATGCAAAAAAAATGCATTTTTCCACATGGAGACCAGCATAATGTCCCCGCAGCAGTCATAATTCTGTCAAGTTTCCATCATGCTGGGAACATTTGGTCCTCACAAAGAGCTAAAGACACGCATACAAACGCACTTTTTTATATAGTATGCTTGGCTTTATTATAAAGAACCGTGCCCACTGCCGCACAACCAGGCTGAAAACACATGAATAGCTAAAAGTCCCAAACACTGTTCCTATTGAATGCTACTGAATTTCTATAGAGCACAAAAGACCATTACAAATGATTGGACAAAAAGTAATGCAGAGAAACGAAGGCCTGCCTCACTTCCTCTGCAACTTTCACTGGCTTCGCTTTAGAAAGGCTATGATGTAAGGAGTTTTCTATAGCCTTTATTTACACTTTGTGAGGGTTCATATAAAAAGTGTAAGGGTAAACATAACATAATAGTATAAAAGACATTTTTCAAGGTCTACATATATTTAAGCCGATCTCATGAATAATGCAAATACTGATGGGAAAAATTACAATGATTAAAAATGACTGTTTTCTCTATTTCATTGCATATAACAGTATTAATGTCTGGTTTACTATTTAGAAGTAATTTTGGTTTTTTTGGTACCACTTTCCAATTTAAGAGTCCAAGTTCTGATCAATGCAGCGCAATTCAGATATTATTCACTTCATGTATATTTATTATTAAGGAATCATATCAAGCAACCATCCATTATTTTGGTGATATGTATATGTGATTGTTGTCGACATTAATCAGACATTAATATTACCTTGTCCAGGACTGTGTTTAATGTTACTTTTAAATCATGTGTTTGTCAGCATTAGTTTTTAACTCAAAGTTCTATATTGTTTGATTCCATCTATGGTATTACGTTCCTATGATTACATCATCTGATCCGTTAGATCACCATCAGCAAACCATATTTCAGCTAAATACGATACTTGCTTTATGTGGAGATTAATGACGTAACCCTTTCCAATCACACTTTTAGTCAATTATTATTATAAGTGATATAATCATATTGAGAGCATCCCTCTGACTGATGTTATAAGGCCCTCAAAAAGCTTTGCACAGTTCCCTAAATTCAGACATTTGTCCTGCTCTGAGATTTCTCTCTTGCTCTGATATTGTTATTGTTAGATTTTTGGCTTTGTGAAGTAATTAACCCTTTCTTATTAACTTCATAATTCTGGCTCAAACCTTTTCAAGGAAATCTCTGCATCAGACACGATAACAACCACTGAGACGTTTGTTGTTTTGCTGTTTGAAAACTACTAGATCTACTAAATTACATCAATATTCTTTGTCTGTGTGATGATTATTTATGGACTTATTTAGGGTTTGAGTGTGTGGCGTAAATGGGACCCATTTTTCTGAAAATACGGATTTTGATAATTGCTTTTTATTACTACTCCAGGCACCAAACATCCGTTCTTTTACTCTTTACTGGCTTTTTAAATGTGAGAAGAGAAGATGAGTGAAGGTTAGGAAGGTGAACAGGTAAAAAGATCATAAGTGAAGGAGATTGTGTCCTATTTATGTGGGTGTCTATGCATTGGCCACGACCGTTTGTCCGTCCGCAGCAGCGTCACTGTGGCCTGAGGGTGGGAATGGAGCTCAATGAAGCGAGACTCCATTTTGAAGCTGACATTAGGCGACAGCCTCCCAAGGGCAAAAGACACACGCACATACACACACACACACAACACACACACACTCGGCATAAACACACAGATACCTATTACATAACAAACACTGCATGAAAGCACAGAGGAAAAGAATGGGGGGTGGATTAATACTTACTGAGTTTTATGCATCAACTGATGTGTTTCTGGACGAGTTCACAAACCACACACACGCATGTATACATATACACACACTCGTTATTCATAACCATCTCTCTCATACATACACAAAGACTATATTCCATAATTAATTCAGTTTTATCTAATATTAATGTTTTTTGCAAATAAAAAAGAACGCAGAATTAAACAAGTCTCAGCATTAGGCTGAAGTAATCAATCCAGGTTGAGCCAAAAGAAGCGTTTTTGCAGTAGCATCTCTCACCAATAGAGGTCAGCAGTGAATACAAACTGAGAGGTCACAACAGCAGCCTAACTTTTCTGTCCGTCTTAGCTCTGATGACAAACAGTAAAGTTGTCAGTTAAGTCAGAGACATTACCTTCACTTATTTCTTCCCTCTTCTCTTTTCAGCATCAGAAAACAGAAAGTTGCTCAGAAGCCTCAACAACTAAATATGATATCATTTTTTTCAGTATTTAGCATGTCCAGCTTTTGCCTATATTACAGCTTCCACACCAAAGAAATATGTAAGGTTTTTCCACACCTTTAGTTCAGGCTTTGGTTGCATGGCGATATTAAGGTCTGGACTCTGAGGTGACAAGACCCCCAGCAGCTTCGTTTTATGATTCACCAAGTTTTTTATCTCTGTTCTCAGTGAGGGCTTATTGACAGCCCCACATCCTCAGACCCATAGCACTGAGCTCCTCTCACAGTGGAAGGATGGACAGAAACACCTTTTTTCAGATCTGATGTAAGAGTGGAGCTTGATTGTGTCCTCTTGTAAAACGACTGTAATTAACTGGTATTTATCTCATGGTGACCGTTTGGGTGATCTGACAGGTCGTATACAGTTGTTAAATTGATTGTATCTTTTAAAGGAGCAAGATGTAAGATGGCACAATCTGTTGAATTCATACTCCACACAGTCATCACTCCTTCCCCCATTTACTACCACTCAAACTTCATTCCTTTAGTTGGCAAGAGCGTCTCCAGTGGTGGAAAGCAACACTAATGTTAACTTGTATTTTGCTGCTATTTTTGTGACTTCTTGTTTTGCTTTCAAACGTTTTTTATTGCCAAGAGCAGCCGGTGCTTCTTCTTCTTCTGCTCCTGTAGGGACTGAAGGCAGACTTGACACAACAGTGACTCACTATCGCCTTCTCAGGTAAGGGCTATTGGGTTAGCAAGCCAACTTCTCTGCCACACGGTACATGTACATCCTTTACGAACTGTTATTTCTTCACATTTTATTGATAAATTTAGACAGTTTTGGGCAAATATATAATCATATATTTTTTACTGTTTATTATTTAAAGTGGTGTATCTTCTCAGAAGCATGTGCTGAAAAAAGAAAGAACTTGTGGCTGTTTTGGCTGGACTTCTGAGTTTTGCACTGGACTATACTATATGTGTTTAACAAGTAATTTGTAATCATGGATATAAACTTACAAAGGAAGCCAATGAGCAGATGCTGGCAGTGGTAATCAAGCGTTGGCTAAAGACGGAGCAGATAGAGTTTAGAATGAAAAATAGAGTGGAATATTGCTTTAATACTAAAACGTGTTTTCTTCATGACATCCAACCACTGTGCACGGAATACCAGACAAAGAAAAGGCATCCAGACATTTCAGCAGTGGCTGTAAACCATAAAACTGTATAGGCGGGTCCCCTTAAAATCTGTATGCATTATCCTAACGCCCTCATTGTCCCACAAAAACAGGCAGGGGGGGCTGTTTAGTCTAGACACAGGGTTAGAAAGTGATGAGTGGGGGATGAAGGAATGGAGGAGGGGGTGAATGGAGAGAACGGGGTGGTGTTGGTGGTGGTGGGGGGTGGTCTTCTGGGATGTTGAATGCCACAAGGCCTTCTGACAGGGTTTTCATTCCAGGACCGCCATGTCACATAACTCCCATTACAGCCACTTAGTCTGGGATGACATTACACCTCAAGGGCTGATTTTTGACCTGAGACAAATAATAACGCCACCTGAACAATGTTAACCCCCCCAACAGTCTCTATTACAGGCATTTGATTATCTCACTGCATAGCATATTCAGACATGGCAGGTTTGCCTCCTTTAAAGCTCACCTTGTAATGTGGTTCAAATCTGTCTGCAAAGGATGGCATTCGTAAGTTACTAGATGTAAGCATTGACCCTCTGGGTTTGTAGATGGGAAAGGCCTCTTTATACGTCTTGTTCAAGTATTTTTCACTCAGATCTGTTTTTAAAAAAGCAGAGAAATTCCCTCTAAAGTGCAGATTACAGACTTTCAATCAATACTATATTTGTATTTGTAATTAGAAAAGGAGATGTATTATTGCTATTATTATTATTTAGAGTTGCCAAAAAGTTATTGTTGATTTGCAGAAAGAGACAGAAAGAGAAACCATCCTTTACATTTTGCCACATTTGATTTTTGTAACGTTGAAAAACACAAATAGGCTGGCGGTGCAGGCTCGAGCCTGTAGATGCACAACATAACTGTAATACGTACGCAGATACATTTATGTGATATCCATTTAAATAATAATGTTACGTAAATCAAATGCATGACAATAATAACCCCAGACGTCTGAGGATTTAAGCTCCAATGCAGAGCCATGACAGCTTATTTACTGAGAGCATTTGCTGTGTTTGGGTGGGTGCAGTCATGTAGCTGCATAGATGGCTGTAGCAAAAATAAAAGGCCTTCCTAGTACAGCACCTGCTGGACGGGGTTTAAAGCGGGCTCAACAAACTTGTAAGATAAATGATGCATGAGCAAATTCAAAGGCAAATATGCATGAGAGAGAAACACATATTGCCAAGCAGGAGAAGATGAACATCTGCCCTGTTGAGGCGTGGCGAGGACAGTGAGGGGGCCTCCATCTGTCTATTTACAGAGCGCTGGGCAGATATCCCTAAATATATAATCCACTAATCCAGTCAGCATGCCAGTGGTGTACGTGTACATGCACTCTCGGACCACAAGGGGGCCACGGAAAACACACTCAGACCTTCTCGCAAGCACACACCCTCTCACATGTTCAAGGGAAGCTGTGTGTGTAATAATGCTGTCAGTGAAATGATGGCATTTACATCTAAACAGGTAGATATACAGTTTCACAGAAATGTTTGACTTGTTTTGTGCCGTTTTTCTACATGTCATATGAAGGCTAATGGGAGTATAGAACATATGCTTGTTACATATTTGTGTTCAGGCTTATTAGTGAGTGTGCATGCTAATTAAACTGATGTTTGAGTTTGTGGTGGTGCTGATGTGAGAGTGTTCTAGTTGTGCAGTCAATCATACATGTATATGGGCACCGAATGGCTGATGTATGTAAGCAGACATTCGCATGCAGAGCTCACATTTGCCCTCCACAGAGAGAGGGGGAGGATCACACAGACTTTCATACTGTATGGACGACTCTCCATTCAGATGCACACTTAAGTATAAGAACATAATAAGGGTTTTATAATGAATCCCGACTGTGGTGTGGCCATCAAAAGCAAAGAAGCCCTGGACATTGTTTCAAATATGGAGCATTTTGCTGAATTACTTTGAACTACAGTCCCATCATAAAACTATTTAAAAAACAATGAAGTGTTCAGATTTAAGAATGTAAAGTATGCATTAAATGCAAATAATGTTGGTTGAAAACAATGCAGGCTGGTCTTTAACCACACCACATCAAGCATTCACCAACGTAGTTTTTTATAGGTCCAGATCATTCATTTTACTTGTATTTTATTTGTTTTATATATGTGGTTATTCATTTTCCACAGTCATTTTCCAGTGGTGGACAGTAAGGAAGTAAATGCAATTGGTTATTGTACTGTAAGTATTTTTGATGTATCTGTACTGAATTATTTCAGTATTTCAGTAAACTGTTTAAAACACACACACACACACACACACACACACACACACACACACATATATATATGTATCCCCAAAATGGCAACTTTACAGGAGAGGCCAAAAACCTGATTTAGTTTCAATGTAAGTCAATGGAACCAGACTTTTTTCTGAACAGTTTTGTATCATTTGTATTGGTCCACTCATGAAATGTTCACACAGTGTAAACAGCAGCTGCTGTGTTCAAATGATGCATAAAAGTAAAAATCAACAAAAATGGAGATACATGTTTTTCTTTGGACAGTGACGCATATTTGCATATTTGTTCCACCACCACAATTACTGAATTGCTAATGTACTACACTCTTCTTCTGAGCATGGCAAACGATGATCTTCTCCAATACATCCTTTTTCTATTTGTCATAGTGTGATTAAAGTAAAGTGACTAGTGTTGTTAATTAGCAGCTACTGGTCAGGGCAATGATACTGGTATCACGTGCTGCTGTCAGATACAACGTCAGGAACGTTTGTCAGATGTGTAGTCAAAAACTAACAGGAGTATAAAGAAGTAACTCACATCAGCACATTACTGTATACTGTGAATGTAATTTTAACTCCACTTAAGATTTGGAATCATCCTGGGACCGGCCACAGCTGTGGCCCAGGCCAGCACTAATGAATCCTCTTTTGAGAAGTTAATGTATAATCAATACCAACATTAACGAGTTATGGGGGGTGGTGTTCGAGGTGGTCCGGTGGCTTCTCTGCTCTGTTCTCATTTCTCAGTGCAGCTCTTGTTCATCAGATGCTCCTGCTCAAGGCTCCATTGCCACGCCTACCCAGCTGATAATACCCTGTTTATGCAAGCCCTTGGTCCACCACAATACATTTTGATGAGAGTGTGAGATTTTGGAACAAAATGCTCGTTGACAGTGTGGAGCTCCTGCTAACACTAATGCCCTCCTACACCAGAGGATTACCCAAATTCTAGCAACAGCCATTATTTTATACAAAGCCACAGTCAGTGAATGCACAATGGGTTATAACCAAAATCATCTCAGTTAAATTACTTAAATGATACTTTCCTATAATAAATATACATGCAAAACAGCAGCACAGTATATTTTTGGTTAATTCATAACGCAAAATCAGCCTTTGTTAAACTGATATATACTGATATATCTAACTAATCATCCAGATGTGTGCTGTGAGCTCTCTGACCTTCCCTGATGATTTTATGTGGGTGTTTGTAAGAATGTAAAGTATGCGATAAATGCGAATAATGTTGGTTATAAACAATGCAGGCCGGTCTTTAACCACACCACATCAAGCATTCACCAATGTAGTTTTTTAAGGTCCAAATCATATATTTTTGTTGTATTGTATTTGTTTTATATATATGTGGCTATTCGTTTTCCACAACCATTTTCCAGTGTTGGACAGTAAGGAAGCAAATGTAATTGGTTACTGTACTGTAAGTATTTTTGGTGTATCTGTACTGAAGTATTTCAGTATTTCATTCTGGGGGACTTTAACTCCACTACATATTAAAGTTTTTCTTTTTCACTCCACTACATTATGGCCAAATCTGTCCTGTCCTGTCTGTCTTCTGTGTGCCTAAAAACATAACATGTCAACATGAAAGAAGTGCAAAGTGAGCCCACCAATTGAGTTTGTTTTGACCTGTTGGACAGAGTTTGGTTCTAGCTAATAGAAACTGTTCTCCTTCAGGGTTTTGTGTTTATGATGATTTGAATAGATTTGAATAGACGTCAGTGTCAGACTAATTAATGACCTTTTAAAAAATTGGTGGACCGAGAGTGACACTGGAGTCTTCTGATCTAAAGTTGATTAAGAGTCTTGTTCCAGAAATGATAATAGGACATTAGAGCCACAATAAATCATGCTACTTTTACTCTCCATACATAGGTAAATACTTTACTACTTTTACTCAAGTGGAGGTCTAAAGGGAGGAACTTCTACTTTTACTGGAGGAATATTTTACTCTAACTCAAGTACATGGCTTGTGTACTTTGTCCATCACTGCTTACTTTACATACTGGTGGTGTTTGAACAAAGTAATGTAATGTCACAGGAGAAGGAAAAATAGTTTTTAACTTTTAATCTTTTTAAAGTTAATGTAAGATTTATATAAGCCACTTATAACCCTGACATTTTCCCTGAAATTATGGCATGAAACAGAAATGTAAAAATGTGAACAAAAGACAAAAGTTGAGATATAAAGTTTTGTTCCAACCACAACACTATATTTACTGTATTGACTAGTGTGTGGAAAGCACACCATATTACCGTATTTGTGGACTTTAAGTAAAAACTGACACGGGTGCTTTGATATATCATAAAGCAGCTCTTTAACTCTGTAAGGGGCTGTTAATGAACTTATTAGTTAGTTCAGGTGTGTTGGAAACAGTGAAACCACTAAAAAGCACAGGCCACTGGGCCTCCAGGAACAGGGCTGAGAGACACCGTCACAAAGCACAATGCCATTTAATATGTATATATATAATAAGAATAATCTGTCTATATTGCACCGCCCCTGGAATGGGTTGGGCCCGGAATTGACATTTTTATTATCTCATTCCAGGCATTTAGGAATCAAGAATCAACTCCCCATACAGTGTGAGCTATTCTGCTGTAAATGTTCAGAGAGTCTGGCATCCTGACAACACAGCTTGAGTAATTCAGCTGTATTTTACCGTAGACAAGGTGGAGAACAAAGTGAAATGTAAATATGTAACAAAAAGTGGCTTAGAATGGATATGTTTATATAGATTTAGCATTGCTGGACATGCTGTGACTGTCAAGTGGCAGAATTTGATGCTTCTCTTGAGGGGTTTGTCACAAGAATGTAAAAACCAAAAACCAAAAGCTAGCCTTGATTGAGACGTCATTACATTGCTTCTGCTCACAAATGAGCCTTCCCATTAATTTAGAGAGTGGGAATTTAGAGTGCAGGTATAATGTTGCATCTTACCTGGAATTTCAGCACCGCCTTATGTTCACTCTTAACCCCTACCAGTTCCTGCTAAATTCCTACAATTCCTGCTAAATTCTCATGCAAAAAGCGCATGTGTAAGAGAGGCTTGAGTCTTAATTTTTTAATTGAGACTCAAGAAAATACCTGTGTGTATTCAAATTGTTTGGAATCAATTTCACCTATTCCCATTACTTGGAATCAGAATTTCTGGAATCAAACACCCACAGGTGTGGGTTTAGTGAGTGCTGGTACTGAGTGAAGCAGGCAGAAGAGCAGCAGCACCACATACACACACACTCTAGACCTCCCCAAAGACCCGCAGTTGTTACACAACAGCTTTAATCTGGCATCCTTAAGCCCCCGCCCACAACTCCCACTACCTACGTTTCCCTGCTCCTAATGCCCACCCCTCCCATTGCTCCAGCCTGCCTTGCCACTAATACCTCCCCCACACACATAGACACATGCCCACATTAACCCAACAACCCTCAATCCCAGTCTCCTTCTCCACTATGTCTGGAAAAGGGTAAAAATAAACACAATATGGTGAGCCATGTTTACTTCCTGGAAACGCCTGCTTTGTTTTCTCAGAGGCCCTGATCATTCATTTCGAGAGGCCAGCGCCAAACACTCTGCCACTATGACCAAGCTTACATGGTTGATAATCCCAAGGCTCCTAAACTCTCTCTTTTCCGCAGTCAACACCACACATTCCCTACACGGCTCAAACACAGCTTACGCTGCACTATATATATATTCTGGTAACCCTTTCTGAACAGTCACACTGGAGTTCATCCACTCTGGGCAACTAGTCGTCGCTACATGGTTCCAGGTCCAAGCTCACAAACCCATATTTACCCACAATTACTGTTTATTTGATTATTCTAACTTATTGGGAAAAATAAACCATAAATGTGGCCTGGCCTAAGTTTGCCACACACTTAATATACCATGTTTAATATATTTACTATATCCTAAAGTGAACAAATAAATAGAAATGTACACTTTAGATAATCACTAAAATATTCAAACTTTTGCATGAAACTGTATATGCAGTATGCAATTTGTAATCTGTCCATATTTGTCAAACATATATTGAAATATACTATGAACTTGAATTGAGAATTATTTTTTTCAGTTTTGTACCAATGTAATTGCAAGCACATATACCACATGGGCAGTTTCAAATATGGACATTAATGGGTCAAAGTAATTCAGTATAATGGTTAATATTTCTAACAAAAACTTAAAACAATTAGTATATTTTAGCAAATTAGCATTATGTAAAAAAACATCATTGTATTGGTGGCTACCAGCTTCCATTCACTATTTTCACATTAGCATGCTGGGTCGAGCTATTACTTTAAACAGACATAGGCATCATGTTAAATACGTGGTACGAGCACTGAGAAGAGTTATACAAGCTGGCATTCTGCTCTCCCAGCCTGAGGGTGACACGACACAGATGGAGCTCCATCACTTAAACATCGACTGCCCACAGCAAAGCACACGGATGATGTCACTGTGATCCCCTCCATCAGCCTAAAGCTGCCAAACATTATACTGGCCCCTTTTTAGCCCAGAGACAGGCCTCTTTTGAAACTCTCCCTTTTAATGCATTTAAAGGAATAATTAGGCAAAACAGAATCTACTACGTGTCTGCCATGTTGTTTTCAGTGTCTGAAGTTTGCTTTTGCACTGGAACTGCAAACTTTAAAGCTAACAAGTAATGGAAACGTAAACCCCACCAATTAGCACTATGCAGATGGTATTAAGCCTAAATGATGACATACCTATGTCAAACAGCATTGAGTTGTTAAGTAAACTTAAACAGGCCTGCTTATTTGGTTTCTGACACATCCTGTTATTAATGAATACAGATATATGTCATACAGTGTCAGAAACTACACAGGCAATGTATTTTAGATGACTAAAGAACTCAGTGTTGTTCGGAAGCTGTATAACGATATATGTACTGCAGAACCTTCACAGACTTTGAAGTCTTAAGAGGAGGCCTAAAGATTTCTGTGAAATAAAAATGACTGTATTTAACCATAACTATAACTTTTATTTAATATAACTTTGCTGCTTGTGGCATTTAAGACTGCAAGTATTGTATTTCTATAATTTCACTGTTAGGTTATAGCCTAAAACAAAAGGGTTAACTGTTCTGAAGTGCCTGGTGGAACACTGTCCAGTCAGATTTTTATTTTGTCTGTGGTATTTAGGTGGATACAGTCTGTGAGTTCTCTGATTAGTTCTGAATAAACCATAATATAGTTAGAAACACAAAAAGAAGGCATCACTGTAGGCATTCAGGATGTCCTTGTGCTAATGTACAACTGGAACCCCTTTAGATGGTGCTAGCTTGAATTAGCATGATTGTAGAGCTGTGCGTTTCGAAGGTTTTTTTTTACTGGGTATTGACATTTATGGCCCAACCTGTGGTCTAGTCAAGGTCTAATCATGGCTCACCACTAGATTTAAGCAGGCAGTTTTTGCAATGATAATTTAGTAAAAAAGAGTGAAATAAAAGATTCCATTAGCCTCATAGCTCCAGTGTAAATCTAACCTTCAGACACCAAACATATCTTAGCAAACCAACTACATCTGACATAAGGAGAAAATTAGCAAACTTGATTATTTGCCAAACTACTTCTTCAAGACTAGACACAGTCTAATGCTTGGGCGGCTTCCGAATAGGTCAGATATCAGCACGCCGTGAGTGCCAGTCAGGGAAGGGCTGCTTTAGTGCCAAGTGATGAAGCCAAATGCCATTATCGAGCCATTAAAATCTCATTAATGCATTGCACAGATGCCTGCTGGGGAGTCCAGACACTTCTAGAGTGAGAATAAAACACTAAAACCAAACAAGACATTCCAGCAGACATAAATTCTCGCGTGCACCTCAGACCTCATCCACCACAAAGCCATGCAGGGCCACGCCAAGCCAAATGTAGCATGAGGAGCCCAGGCAATGTATCAGTTCCTCAAAAACAAGCTTTCACGGTGAGCTTCTGAAGTCGACTGTATAGTGATTTCCCTAGGAGTATAAGCCATTCAAATAAGCCCTTGTTGCAGTACATATACTGTCTCAGAGTGAACTGCCAATGCAAGAATAGCTTTGACTGTCGTTGTGCTGTCGTATTTGGATCAGTGTGTGTGTGCGCGTATGCAGGCTTTTCTGAAGGCGAGAAAGAGAAAGTTAAAAGATATAGGGGGACATCTGTGGACCAAAAAGAGCACCACTGTTTCTCAGCTCTCGCTTGCCATTTGCTGATCTGTCAGTCATTCTTTAGACAGTTATCCACACGCTTCAGTGCTGTCACTTTTAACCAGAGCTCTACTACAATCATGACAGGAGCTAGACAGAACTGGAACAGAACGAAAGACTTCTCAAACAACCTCATTACTGTTCCACAGGGACTTCAGTTTGAGCCCAGCCTTAAGATCATTACAGTGAATAAACAAACAGAGATCCCACTACTTTGAAAAAATAGTTTGAATGGCGGAGGAAAAAACTTTACTCCTGTAATTGCTTAAACACATCTATCATTACAGAGTCTGGAACAAAGATACTGAGATGCTCATGTGATGGGAGCTTGTTTTGTTTTTATACTTTGATTTTGGAATGGAGCAAAGAGGGTGTGGGGCTCTTTTAAAGGAATACTTTGACAAGAAATCTAATTTACACAGTAATACCCTTAACTCCAAATGTCATGGATCAGCGGAGACACGTTTAGATTAGATATAAACGACAGTCACTAAGATAAGAGGAGGAAAACACGAGCTTCCAAAACATACTAAACGATACAGAGGAAACGGGACTCCTAACACCCGTGTAGGAACTAGTAGACCATTAAAACCGCCCCCACCAGATAAGCAGCACTTAAAGCTCTTTGAGAAACAGAAAATCAAGCTCCACTCTTGCTTCTGATCTGAAAACATCCACAGGTGTTTCTGTCCATCCTTCCACTGGACAAGAGGACAACAACACTATGGGTCTGAAAGGACGCATAGCTGCCCTCACTGAGAAAAGAGAAACAGACAGATCAAATAAAGAAGTGCTGGTGTTCTCAGAACAGTGGATTGACCATCCCAGAGTCCAGACCTCAACATCACTGAATGTGTTTGTGATTTCTCAGAAGTGAGAAGCTGAAAATGCAACCAACTTCTAAGACTGAACTTTGGAGATGTGTAAAAAGCATCCCTGCAGATTTCTGAATAAATAGAAAGCAAGTCTGCAAAGAATGGAAGGATGCTGTAATAAAAATTCTATGAAAAACTGAAAAAGTTTATATATATAGTAGTTGAGCTGTCAGTGTAATTTTTGGTTGCTTGCCACTGAATAATGTGTATTTTATGGCCATTTTGACTGGAAATAAAATAACAGAATGACTTGTATACTCGCCTGCTGTTGGTTGAGGGAGGGCGGTAAAGGAAAAACTGTGTTTTTGCCAAATGATTCCTCTGTAAAATGATCAGTTCTGCGCGTGGGAAAGGGAGTGTGGAGCCAGAAGGAGCCTCTAGGGTGTGCCTACCAGCTATAGTGATACAGAAAATCCAGCACGGGAGGTCCTGACCCATTAGTGTAGTGTGCTGCGCTTGTGTAAACACATGCACACACACATACAAACAAAGTCTTTAACCCTTAGAAGTCCCAGTGACCTCCTGCAATAACAAAACCCATGTGCAACATTTACATTATTTCTCACACAAAAAAGAACCAGAAAAAAAAGAAAATCAGTGAGAAAATAATTCAGTGAGTCTTGTTTGGCAAAAAGAACGACCATGATCCCCGCATTTTTGTCATTTTTGTAACACTAAAACAAAGGAAAAACCCCAAAAAAGTCCAAATGCAAAGCTGATGATGTAAATGTACAGTACCAGTCAAAAGTTTAGACCCAACGTAATGGATGTTTTTCGATCTTAAAGACTCTACAGGCTTACACTTAACAGGTCTAACTGATGAGACGTCTGAAAAAATACACTCATCATTTAAAGAATAGCTGCACACAGAAGGAAGTGTTGGATTGCAGTGCTAGTCGGATGAAAGATAAAGGTTACCAGGATAAAAACTAATGCAACATGCCAAATGTCTCAGCATGGAGTTGTAGAGAGTTCTCATGGTGACCTGTGATAATCCATCCCATGCATCTTGAATATTCTCACACAGTTCCTGCAGCTTGTGCGGTAGGGGTGGAGGTGGAGTGACATTAGGCCTTCAGGACATGTGATGGGTGACAACGAACCATTCATTTGGCAGTGACCACTGTGCCTCCACACATGGATTTGTTGGTCGTATGGGCAGTCGTCGTAATGGACTGTGTGCATGTAGTCCAAGTCAAGTGTAGTCAAGTGCTATTTTATAGTTTGATGTCTTTACCTGTATTCTAAAGCAGAGCATTAAGCTAAAAATAAGAAAACCTTCTATCAGTAGCCGTGTCTAAACTTTTGACTGGCACTGTATACACTGTGTAATTTACAATGTAATTAAATATGTAACTACATCATTATATTTACATACTGCTGTAAAACAAAGGGAATATCTCTAGACCTCTCAGGATGGAAGAAAAAGGTCACCTCAGTAGCAGTAATAAAATGCTTTACACTGAGGCAGACAGACACAGCAAGAGAGGCAAACTGAGAGAAAGATTGAGTTTACTGCAAACGACAAATCTGGGGAGAGAGCAACCCATGTAGATGATAAAGAATGAATGAGGCAGGGACAGAAAGAGAGAGAGAGAGAGGGAGAGAGGCCGAGAGAGATGTAGAGGGCAAGAGAGGGAGGTAATTGCCACAACAGTGGATCCGAGCGGCAGGATGAGTCGGATTGGGCCCTTAAGGCACAGAAGACCCAACTACAGCTACACAGGACGACTCAACCTCTAACCACACACACGCATACACACTTCCCGTTCACATAATTTCTGCACGGAAGACCATCACTTCTGATCTTTAACTCTATCTCTAGATCTCTTTTTTCTTCCCTACTTCCTCTCCGTTCTCATTCCTTCATTTCTCGTCTCTGTCCCGCTCCCACACCAGCGCGCTCATAAATTCTTTCAGGACACACCGAATGTTACTGCCTAAAAATGAATGGACCCATATCATGGGAAATTACATTCTTTTGACTTTTACAGAATAATACTTTGATGTACTCATTTAAAGTTCACTTTTTAGACCCTCCAGTCCATATTGGGAAATGTAAGCCCTATTAGTTGTACATGGGGGGGAAGCTGTAACTTGAGTGATTACATGAATACTGTGAATTTAATCCAGTATGAACCTGAAGTGTCCATAGTTTTTACTACTCAATAATTACAAATCAAACGATCTTCCCATCTGCCAAATGCAGAGCTGCCACTGCAATAGTGATGGACAGTAAGGAAGTAAATGTAAATAGTTACTGGATGTAAGTAGTTTTTTGGTGTATCTTTACTAAAGTATTTCCATTCTGGGGGACATTTTACTTTTTAACTCCACTACATCATGGTCAAATCTGTTCTTCCATAAAAACATGACATGTCGAAATGAAAGAAGTGCGAAGCGAGACCACCAATCAGGGTACAAAGTGCACTGTGTTTTGAGCTTGTTTTGGCCTGTTGGACAGAGCTTGGTTGTACTTAAAGGAAACTGTTCTCCTTCAGTGTTCTGTGCTTATGATGATTTGAATAGACATCAGTGTCAGACTAATTAATGACCTTGTATTAAAAGACTGGTGGACTGAGAGACACTAGAGTCTCCTCACCTACAATGAGTTTATTAAGAGTCTTGTTCCAGAAATGATAATAGGACATTAGAGCCATAATAAATCATTCTACCGTTGCTCTCCATACTTAGATACATTTGAAGGTAAATACTTTAGGACTTTTACTGAAGTGGAGGTCTAAAGGGAGGAACTTCTACTTTTACTGGAGGAATATTTTACTTTAATTCAAGTACATGGCTTTGTACTTGTACTTTGTACTTTGTACTTTGTCCACCACTGCTCTTTGATAGTAGTCCTGTTGATGGCAATGTAACAACAAAACATGGTAACAGACCTCATCAAGACATCAAGACCTGGAAGACACGGCTAACCGCTAAAATGCCACATTACACAGTTCCTTTATCTTGGCTAGTTCATTTACTATTAATTCTATCACAGGACTGCAGCACTCACTCTACAACATTTTTGCTGATGGTCTAATTAGAAGGACAAGGAAAATATATTACGTTAAAGAAGTGCCTCTTGCTAGGCAATGTGATTTTTAGATAACGCTAGTCTATCTGGCAGTAAGTGGATGCTATTTTTTGTTTGTTTGTTCATTTGGAGTATTTAAAACTTGATGCTGACATGAACATCCTGTGCTACGATGTTTTGATGCAGGTCAGTGGGGATAAATGGAAGAAATTACACTAAAAATATGAAATGTTGGATTTACTTCACATTAAAGTGATCTGATGAAATTGTAATTACACACACACAAAGTGATGTCAATCCAACACACTTTTTGGCAAACTCTGTGAACATTGCGCCACATATCGCTAGCTGTCTGTTCTGCGTGTGCTGAAAAAAAAAATCCAGCATTCTTGCACAGCCCTGGCTCTGAAAATGAAAACTAAACAAAGTGTCTTGGGTCGAGTCATGCAACACTCTTCCAGCCAATCAGTAGAAGGGCGTTCATGCCTGTGCACAGACTGGGGTAACAGGTGGGGCTATGTGCTGAACCCCACATGTACTGTCAAGAAGGAGAGATGGCCGAGAGAAGATCTGAAGAACAATGACTGAAAAAGAAGCTCTTAATTCAGGCAAAGGTGAAAAACCTTACTAACATCAGTGAAGCATTTTAATGGTGGAAAGACTATTGAGAGTTTTCAGAGAAGGAAAAAATACAAGAAAAATGCAGGATATGGGCTCTTCAAAAGGAAATAAACTTTCAAGCATTTGAAAGCACTTGAGTGCTGAACGGGAATATAAACAAGTACAGCGCCGCCAGCGCCACCTCATATTTTTAGTCATTTGACTCCGTCTGAAAACACTACTTGTCTTGCAGACTCTGCCAACCCCAAGTGATCTGACCTTTGCTCTGTTCTGTCAGTCAGGACAGTTCTTTAGGAAAGCTCCTAAGACTGCTGGGTAGAATTTGCCACTCCTCACTTTTTATCCCACCGAAAAATCAGAATGACAACAAAAGCTTAGTAAGTAATTCAATATTAATTATTCCTCTCTCATAGCTCACTGAACATTCTGTACAGACTGACTGATACCGCATCTGTAGAATTAGAGCAAGATAGAAAGCATTGGATATGATGAAAAGATGGGTACAGGCTTATTTTGTGGACAGAAGAATCCTTTATATTTTGGCCATGTTATCTATTTTTCTGACTTTAAAAACAGACAGAATGTGTTTGTGTAGACTCTAAGCCGTCAATACAGAATTTAAACAGAATGTAAGTGCAATTCATTACATAATTACATATTATAGATTAATAATATATGTTAAATAATGTATTTATATTTTAGCACACATAGCACACTGAAACGTCTATTAAGAAACACTTCTGGGAATGAATCAAAACCAGCTTCCCTTGGCCTGAATCAGTGGTTCCCAGTCCTGATCCTGGACTACCTCCACAGGTTGGCTTTCCTTTCTCTAACATATCTATACTTCTAAAAAAATACAGATGCCACAAAACGTTCTTTAGAACCATTTTCTGGAAGTGTATTATTAGCTCAGAAAGGACTTTGGAATTTTCTTGGTTGACTTATGTGTGTTAAAGCAGAGTAACCAACGAAATGCAAAGCAAATTGACCAAAACCAATGTCGCTAGGACAAAAATGTGTTCTTGGGCCTTAGCGGCTCATTCTTCACACTGCAAGGCAACAACAGGAACACAAAAAGAGGTGGGACCAAGTTGGCTGAGCCAAGTTTTCCAAGGCATCCTTGACCCTGTGTTCTAATGAATTTACAACAATCACTGCAGGCTTTTTTTACTTCTCCACATTCATGGCCACTGAGCCAGTTCCTGTCCCATACACTCTGTATAGGCTGTACCTGGAAAGTCTACTGCCTTTAAATGAATGATGATGAACTCACATGATTTCCATGTGGTGACACATCAGATGCAGTTTAGCACAAGAGAGAGGGAGACATTTGCTGGGAAATGCACACGACAAAACAGACACACCCACATGTTCATATAGTATAGTAACACAGCCACCACACACACATTTATGGATTTATGGAGATTTCCTGAGACCATAAATCCATATATGGACGTTTCTGGTCTTCTAGCCATAGACTGATTAGCTGATTTGAATGTACACTGAATGCATGCTTTATTCAAATATGTGCATACAATGTGTACACCTGCAGAAAACATAGTATGCCAATACAATTTTGTCTTTTATTTGGTGGTAATAAAGCACTGAAATGAAAATCTATGGGCGAAACCAAAACTGAAAAAAGGTGACGATAAATCAAACCAGGGTATATAAGACAACTTCCTAAAATTACCACAGCATGTAGACTACAGTATGTACCACACAATAATTTACTTTCATTATTTTGGCTGTACTTTGCTGGGTGACGCTTCTGCTTCAAAAGGCACTGGTGTGCTAGCAGGTACTTTCCGTTCTCTGTCTGTTATTTTACCGTATACACCGCAGGACATTGTGTTTTCAATTACTATCAAATCTATAACAGAGAAGTTCTTGAATGTTCTATCGTCTCTTGAAATTTGGTGTGAATAATAATTACAAATCATCAAATGTCTCGCATAGAAACCATGAAGTAGTTTTAAATGACTGGCGTTTTCACTGTTGATCTGCTGCCGCTCAAGCTGTTTGAATGCAGTGAAGGAAATAGGCAGCATTTTTCATTTTCATTCCTATTAACGTTATTTGTGAAGTCTCAGATTGGTATCTAAATTTAAGCGCATTTCTACTTGCCAATAACTGTGGTGTGTAATATATAAATAATTGAAATAGAAATAATACATATTGCATCATACTCTTATGCTCAAACATACAAACAAAAATACAACAATTTAGACCCACAAAGTGTTTTAAAGATGGCTCTTCCACGAGAACAACTGAGAATGACATTGTATAGTATCTCTCCCTCTTTTTTCCTGTCTAGCCCCTCTTCCTCCTCCCTGGCTTGAAGGCACACTGTTGCTCCAGTGGCTGCCAGCAGAGCTCACCGGTAGGTACGCCCTTGGAGGGCTTGAATGTTAATGCTACATGCTGTCAGGGCGGCGTACGTGCTGTGATATTTGTGTGTAAATCCGTATGTGTTTGTGTAGATATATATGTGTGCATGTATATATTAAAGGCACCTCCACCTCCTTACCTGAGCCATGTCTTCATTCAGTGAGCTGGCTGAAGCTTCCTAGACGCTGACATGACAGTGATCCTGCTCGGTTCTCTTCACACACACGCTCCGGGACAGGGGACACACGTTCCTCTCCCAAAGCAGCATGCTCTCTTTCCTTCTATCTTCCTATGCTTCTTTCCTTCTGTCTCTGTCCTTCTGTCAGCAGAGTCACCAGTGTCCTATGGAGATTTCCTCCTGAAATCAGATTCCCCTCGTACTCTCTCTCACTCTCTCTCTTTTTCTCTCTATGTCACTCACTCTGTCACATGGCAGAAGAAGAGGGACGTGTGTAATCCTCCTTTCTTTTTCTTCAGGTCACAGGGACGTTGTACGAGCGCTCCGCTCTTTTGCGTACACTCCTCCTCTCACTCGCCCGCTCTAAGCTGGTTTCATCTCTCTCTGCCTCGGCTCAACCCTCCCCTCCTTTTGCCTCTCGCTCCCTCGCTTCCCCTCCTCCGCCTCCTCTGCCCCCCCACCCCTCAGCACCCCTCCCCCTGCCTCCCTCCCTTCCTCTGATGGTACAGCACACGTGCCGCATTACCGGGTGAAGAGAGAGGGAGATCAGAAGGATAGTAAGAAGTCACATGACCAAATGCTAGTGAACACGCACTGGATCCTCCAACAGCTGCCACGCCCATTCCACCAATAAAGAGAGAGAGAGAGAGGGACAGAGAAAACCGTCGCCATTGACAACCACCACTCTGATCCTACTGCTGAAACCCAGCCATATGGTGGCTCCTGCTGGAGCCTCATTGGGCAGCTTCTGCTTCCCTGATTTCAGGCCTGGGTAATGTGGGTAATGTAGTTGTAGGATTTTCTCCCAGGATAAATTATTCATGAAATGCTCGTATGCCCAGGTTTTCTGACTCTCTCAAACACAGATACAGTTTGAGAACCAGGCATACACACACACACACGCACACACACACACACACACACACACACCCCCAATTAACCTATTGGACCTCCATAATCAGAATTCTTGGGGGGGTCCCTCATGTTGTCCGTTAGGGTAAAACCGACACTTAACTTCAGGAAAAGCTCATTGTTTAGCTGCTTCACCTACAATCAAAGGGCTTCTGTCTTTGGTGCTCCTAACGAACTTGTGATGCAACACTGTTCAGCCTCGGGATGGCATTGTAGAACATTAGATCACCCAGTTAGTCCTCCAACTGCACCTATGCCCAGGATACCTCTGAAAAACTTTACAGTATGTTATAGCAAATGTGTCAATCTAAAAACTGGCAAATTTACCAAAGGTTTGGTGGAAAGTGTGAACTCTTATGCATTTATTTCTCAAACCAAAGACCAAAACTGAGATGCACAAGATCTCAGTTAACGTGTGGAAGGCTTAGCGAAGTGTATTTCCAGAAGAACAACTGTTAAAACAAACGTCTTGCTATCACTGAAGCACTGTCAGCACTGTGATGGCAAGCCCCCTACCCCACCCAAACAAAAAACGTTTTCTTGGTTTTCCTGGAGTCACACCACCTAACTTGGTAAACCGAATCAGCCTTTTTCCTGCGTTTGTCAAAGGGCAACTGACTTTTGCAGTCCAACATGAAGGTCAGTTGGTATCTTCTTTATAGCGCTCACTCTTCTTTACAGTGCCCAATCTTTTTAAAAAGCATGTCTTGTGTTTTTTTTCTTTTGCGTCACATCACATTTGAGGATTTCCAGTGAGTTGAACACTTTCAATGCTTCCTGGTTTTGCATCACTTTATGATTTTCAAGGTTATAAAGATTAAATTATGATCAAATATTTTATGGTAAGATGGTTGCACAAATGTTTGACATTTTTAGACCCTGGATGGCATAAATAGCTGCACTAAAGTTGTAACCACATACAGGAGGGCCTGCAGAATGATGTGATATTTGTCATGTATTTACACAATTATTTATTAGTTATTGATGACAGTCTTGGACACTAAATATGCACATTATGTAACTGACCTGCTCACAGGTAATAGGCACAAGCACAAATACAGACAGAAAGAGACACACTCAAGCACACTCACACACACAGGCGTTCAGGACATCCTCTGGCGTTTCCCTCAAACTGTATCACGGGAAACTCCCAGCCCTCAACAACAGGAAACTCTCTCCCGGTGTGGCCCTCAATGTTTCCCTCAACACATACATCTTTGAAACCTCACCGCCTTAAACTGGCTGACCTACAGCCCTCGCATGAAACCTGAAAAGTAATAATAAATGCAAAACAAATTTATATTCACAGAGTTAGAAGTTAGAAACAAATACAGAAAGTCTCTCCTCCTTTAGCTTTACTGAAACACCGTTAAGCCTTCCTGCTAATGTTAGTATATCTGAAGGACTGTCGCTTGGAAGTTGGAAATACAACAGAAACGGGCGAAGCTACACATTTCATATTATGGCTTGTACTGCAGTCGCTTTGACAAAGAGACATTAACTTGTAAGATGGCGACATCTACTGGTCCTTTACCCACCAGCAGATGCTACGTAATTGTTCCTACATACCACTGTATGGAACTGTCCTGTTTTCTCTCCATTTTAACAGCCCTCATCTCTATTTGTGCACTAATGCCATTTTTCCATTCATGCTGGTCACAGTTATTCTGACACTATAACTCACACTCTTATCATTTTTTGATCTATGTAAGGATACATTTTGAAATAAATACTGACTGTACATAATCTCACATCCAAGATGAAATGTTTTGACATATTTACCAGGGAAGACAAAAAAAAGGACATGATCTCATGGTCTTAAACAAGACAATACTCAGAGGGGACTCAACTGAGCGATTCCACAATTAGGGCGCCTTTTATGTTCCACTGATAAGCTTATTATGTTCACAAATATACTTGTAAAGGTAAAATCCTCCACAACAGCCTATGTGTCTGTTTCTATAGATAAACAACTTTATCTCTTTCCTGCTTTCCATTTTCCATGGTTCTAGATTTCACATTCACTCATACTGTGAATGTGAAGATAGAGAAGCTGTGCCAAGTGGCTCTTGCGGGTGGCACGCTTACAATTCAGAAAATGACTGTTATTGTTGCTGCTGATTTTGTGCTGTTATTGGAGTAGCTGTGACTGAGGAGGGTGGGTTTAGAATGTGTTAGAAGTGTCTGTACCCTCTCCCTGAGTTTCGGGTTTGGGTTGCGCTGGCCTGGGCAATTCTTGCTGTTTAAAAAAAGAGCATCTGACCATATGCACAATGTCTCCCTGTCTTCTCCTATGATACATTGGTGTCAGAAGTGGGATATGACTGCTGAGCTGGAAGAAGTTGAGAGGCGCAGCAAAGAACTCCAAAGTGAACACCACATAACATACCCCTCCTTGACAGGTCCTGCTAGTGGCTTTTAAATGGGGAAGATGGAGATAACAGCAGCAAGGCCCAGCAGCAGAGCCCAACGAGACAGCATGCATCCCCTTACCACGAGTTCCAGCTGTAAGTGGTTGCCCAGCTTCACAGTTGGACTGTGGCTGTAACCTTGACTTCGGCTGAAAAAACATTACATCATAGCAGCACTCACCACGGCCCTCTGACGATGTGTTGGGCAGGTGCTGGTGGTATGGTTGGCCTGGCATCTGCTCCCTGAGCGGTGGCGGCTAAAGGGGAGAGCAGACAAGCATGAGCACTTTCTAATCTTACTGCTGCCAGAGGAGCTAAGACAACACATGCAGCTTGTTGCCACAGAGGTGTAACGATTCTGAAACAAACCGTGAAACAAGTCCATGGCCTTGTGTCGCAAGAAAATACCACCAACTCTCTGTCACAAAGATCAGGCACCCCGCAGCACTTGTGGCAGCTGGATCACAGGAAAGGCCAGGACTTTCTTTGAACCATATGGGCTGCCAGAATGGCCAACCCTTGACAGGGGAGTTGTGGAATTATTGTTTAGTAGTTGTTTTAATGAGCGTAACGTGACCGAGGAGGGTGGGTTTACAGCATGTCTACATTCCTCATATGTTGTCCTTCTGCCTTACCTCCTGGGCAATGGGCTAGGTGGTGCCCAGTATCCCATCTCTGTCCTGATTTCACTTCCCTTGGTTTCCGAATCCTTTGGTAGCAAATTTTGCAGAGCTATTGGATAAATAATACACATCAGAGTCGTCAATCAACAACTCTGAGAGGAACCTCCAAGGGTATAGGCAGATGTGTATGTCCCTGACTTCTTGTGAACTTAAATACATGCATAAACAAATGCTAACAAAGCTAGCACACTCCTGAATTACTTCATTTATAGTTTTGCAGGTAACTGTGGCTTGCATGAAATAAAAAAAACTTGCTAACTTGCTCTGACTGGAGGTCCTTGGGAAGTGAAATCAGGATGGGGATGTGAGATTGGGCTTTATACCGGGCATTTCTTGCTGTTTGCTGTAGTGCCTGTCAAAATAAAAGAAGCTACAAAATTATGCTGCAGCGCACAAAAGGTGGATTGAGTTGCATTGGACTAAAGTAAATACATGCAAATAAAGGAAATCAGTAAACGTATTCACAAAGACTCAAATGAGAAGAAAATGTGGCTTTGCCCAAGTCTACGTAATTCAGTGTAACTATAGAAATTTATGAGCGTTGATTCGACAGTACAAGTGTTAGCTATCATAGCAAGTGGCTGGTAATTTGGCCACACTAGACTTGCATTGCAAACAGTGAACAAAAGACATTAAATGATTAATTGCAATTCATAAACTAGAAAGGGAAAGTTTGTGAATGAACTTTAAGTTGGCTTTAAAAAAGTCTGATAATTACTTTTTAATAGTTAATTACATAATTACATTTAACAGTTAAAGCTTAAAAGCTGTAGTACTTTAAAATTAAGTGCACAAACTACACTAATAATAATAATGTTTAATGAGCTGTACGAGCTAATATCCCTAGACATCACAGCCACCACAAGCTGATGCTCTGTATGTGTGGTATGTAGATTTATATCTGTGCTTGCATATTTCTAGTGTACCACCATCTTTCCCAACAGAATGAGATCATTTAGCTGAAACACTTTTACTGGGCTACATTCTTCAGAAGCTGCTCAGTGAAACACTCGGCTGTTAGCGGATTTAGACTATTTATATTCCGAGAGCAGCAGAGGATACAGGTTCAAAAATACCCTGATTTTTCACATATTTCTTTAGTTTAGCTTTTTTTCCCCGCTCGCTCTCTCTCTCTCTCTCTCTCTCTCTCTCTCCCCCACACACACCCTTACTCCTTTTCTCTCTCTCTCTAGGTCTGGTTCCCAGTCGAGGCTGTCCCTCAGAGTTTCCTGTTAGCATACCCATCCTCGGAGAGTAAACAGTGCGGTCCTGGCTAATACTCTTGTTCCTGCTTCACCCAGCAGAGAGAGCGAGAGAGAGAGAGACGAGCGACCCGAGCGCTGACAAACAGAGAGAGAGAGAGAGCGCAGAGGGCAGAGGAAGACGGAGGGGCTGATGGAGGTTCCAGCTCGCAGCGACCACACGGCGGTCCTGTCTGGAAGTGTGCTGTACGTGTGGGGAGGTTGTCAGGTAAAGCAGCACCAGAGGCTACAGCCCGGCTTACGCAGCTGCGTAGTTACATTGTAATAACTGATTGATGTGGTGCCTATAACGTTGTCACAACGTTAAGATGTAGTTTCTTAGAAAGTTGTGGCAGCGTTTTCTGACAACGTCGTGACGACCTCCTTTAATTCTTCACTGTTTCTGCCTGGAACTCTCAGTGGAGTTTTGCTAAGTTACCAACAGGTAGTCATGAGACCACATGACGTTACCTAATAGTGAGGCTTTTACAACGTTGTTGTAGAAAGTAGATGACGTTGTGACAATGTTGTGTGGGACACAGCTACGCTACACAGTGTATGTGATGTAAAGGCTACCAGAGACTAGGTGTTGTATCAGTGACATGTCACTTAGACTGTGCACTCAAATACAAACACAGTGCTGCGTTCACTTCACTTCATTTACATATTTACATGTTATTGTGTCCAGTGGTTCAAAAACATATTCTCAGCTGTTGTTGTAACTGGAAGTGATGTGCACATTTCAGTCAAGCCAAATCATTGCACTTATATCAGTGCAGAGTACACAGAGTCCATCACTTTTCCTCTTCAGCTTTGATTTATATTTTTATTCTCCTTGCAAGTTAAACCGGACATCATGAACTCACAGTATTGTTTGCCTCTGCTTTGCTCTTTCTTCTGCTTAGTATCTGGATGGGGAAGAAGTTGTTCTACCCAGCGATGAGATCTGGCTCTACGATATGGAAAGTGGACTCTGGTGAGGTGAAAAACACACCTGTCTGGTTTTTCTCTGAGCTGAATTCCTGGTTTGGTTACTCGAGCCACGCCACCACCAGCAATGCTCAGATTCCAGTAACTCTTTGATATCAAACACACACAGAGTTTCCTTCAATAAGTGTGTGTTTGTGTGTGTTTGTGTGTGTGTATGATCTTAAAATCCAGAGCTTGTATCCTACCACAGATCCCAGGCAACACAAAGGGATCATGAATTCCTTTGAAACGCCTTTTATTGCATATTTTTAGCAGCCTATTTCGTGCTTGCACATGGTTTTGTTCTGTTGGAGCTTTGGTTTATGCCACTGCTGGCAACAACACTGAATGCAAACAACCTTTTTCTCCCCTAAGATTTGACTTCTGTGTGTCAGGGCTCGCAAGGGAATGGGTGGGGAGGTTCCTCCTCTGCTCTCTCAGACGTGTGGTTCCTTCCTCCAGGGTGTGCTCTATGTTTTCGGGGGCTGTGACAGCAACGGCCACACCAACCAGGTGAGCTGTGTTTAACAGGTATGCATGGAATTAAAAGCACATACCGGGGAAATTATGTTTGCCTAGAAGCTGTTTTTTACAGTATGCGGCTTTTCCACAAACGGCATTTGTCTCTGTTGCCCCTGTCAAACAGATGTGAACTAGTGAGGAAATACATACAAAAGGTCAATGAGATTTAGAGCTTATGAAATGCTGTTAACAAATCTCTTTCTGAGCTGTTTCTGTTTCCATACCTGCAGGCAGCAGAGCTGTTCGGTAGATTAGCTGAAACAGGCAGGCTATTATAACAGAAGTGGTCTGACGTGTTTGGCGAAGCCAGGTGGATGAAAGAAAATACGATACACACCTACTGCATTGATATGCACTGTGCTTTGTGAATATTTTGACTGACCAAATATTGCCTCTGGAGATGCACCCCTCATGATTTTTATGGTCGATTCTGAATTCTTTACAACTGAACTGAGAGATACTCTTTTATTAACCTGTTTTTACACTTCAACTGTGTGGACTAAATTAAGCCATGATACACACTAGCACATCTGCAGTATTTTGTTAGATGACATGATGTTGGGGGCTGCCCAGGCTTGGTCAGGAGGCTGACAGCAATATAGACAGTATAAACACTGCACACATAGGGGGCTCATGCTCTGCCCTTAACTCAGCAGCAGTTTAGTCTCAGTTTAATGCAGGTTTGGCGCAAGTCCACTAGATCTGCTGCTAAGCTTCTGCTAAACCGGATGAGCTGTCAAATTATAGCATGATCACCCAACTACGACAAAAACTAAGCATAATAAGGAAATATGTTGCTCTTTAAAAGCTTTCAAATGTATCTGAGTAGAAAATGTGCTTCAGTTGCAATAATTGTGCTTTAGAGGAGCAATTTGTAAGATGACATGACAAATTCATGCTGTAAACAACAGGGGGGCAACATAACACCAGAAAATGTACAGCTCCTCCCCATCCCCCTTCTGTTCTTACCAGTCTGGAAGAAATGTTGCAACCTTAACATCAAACTTTATCTCTCTACTCACCAATAGCTGTCTCTGGCAGCGGAAATCAGAGCCAATGCTACATCTTGTTTATCTGTTTGTATCACTTCTTTTGGTTGCTGCTGCTACTGAATGTGTTGTACTGATTCGACCCAACACTGCAGTGAGTCACTGCCGCCTCTTAAGGTACAAATGGTATTATGAGGCAGGTCGAGTCGGGGTTAGCTGGCTACCATGCCACCTCCAGTAGATATCCCTGCAATATGATACATAAAAAGTAATCAGAATGGCTGTTTATTCACATTATGTTCATAGTTTTAGTTAATTTTACAACATTTCAAACTAAAAATCGTACACATTGCTCCTTTAAACCACAGTAAGACGATGTTTTAGTAGTTTTTAGGTAAACCTGAAAAACAGCACCATCTAGTGGCAGATTTGTTATTTACCACAGCAACTGGATTTAGTTTAAACTGCAGGTGTGCTTTAAACTGCAGCATTCAAGGATACAGCAATGGAGTTTAAGAACCCACATGACTCATTCAGGTTTAAACTTGGGTTAAACTCTAAACCACAGCCAAGCTAATGACAGTGCAAATGCCCCAGTTGCCCCTTGTGATTTTTTAGAGGACTCACTTGCGCTTCTGCGTTGTCAGTACTGCCAACGTCACAGTAATGATTAATAAACAATGTATTGTACAGCCCTCTTACTAAGCCATGAAGCCTATGAAGAGGATGTGTGAAACTATGAAAGCTTAACATATACTAGCACCTACTTCACTTGCAGGCAGGTGCATAGGAAACCTAAATATTTTGCATTTTCATGCTAATTTTAGTGCACAGAGTTTCACATATTGAGAAAAATACTATAATATAAAGAGTGACAAAACTTTTGCACAAGCCATATTTTATGTTTAATCTTTTGCCAGAAGTGACTAAAACTACAGGCATGCATCAAGGCTACACAATGGTGGTTTGTGCACTCTTTTCCAACAACCTTTTTTTTGCAATGTCTTGACAGATGTATTGTGTAGACCTGCTGGATGGAAAGTACACCTGGAGAAAAATGACAGGATGTGTAGGAACCCCTCCCTCCCCCAGAGACAGGCACTCTTGCTGGGTCTACAAGGAGAGGTAATAAGGAGTACCCCAAGCATACCCATACAAACATTTAAAATGCATTATGATATTGTCAGTGTAGAGCTCGGAGGACATTACAGATAGATTGTAATACTGTATATTCCATTTTCCAATGGATAGCATTATTACACTGGGGACATTTGAGAACATTTGATTTGGTTATTCCCGTTACCCACTGAGAGAACATAAATTTATCCTATCTATTATTTAATAAACTTTTAAGTTGTATTTTTAAAAGTATTTTATATATAATACATATACATGTACATGTACAGGGGTTGGACAATGAAACTGAAACACCTGTCATTTTAGTGTGGGAGGTTTCATGGCTAAATTGGACCAGCCTGGTGGCCAGTCTTCATTAATTGCACATTGCACCAGTAAGAGCAGAGTGTGAAGGTTCAATTAGCAGGTAAGAGCACAGTTTTGCTCAAAATATTGCAATGCACACAACATTATGGGTGACATACCAGAGTTCAAAAGAGGACAAATTGTTGGTGCACGTCTTGCTGGCGCATCTGTGACCAAGACAGCAAGTCTTTGTGATGTATCAAAAGCCACGGTATCCAGGGTAATGTCAGCAGACCACCAAGAAGGACGTTTTCCTCCACCAGCATCACGTAGTGACCTGGCCACTATCCTGCAAGAAGAATGGCTTAAAATCCCTCTGACCACTGTGCAGGACTTGTATATGTCATTCCCAAGACGAACTGACGCTGTATTGGCCGCAAAAGGAGGCCCTACACCATACTAATAAATGATTGTGGTCTAAAACCAGGTGTTTCAGTTTCATTGTCCAACCCCTGTACATATACGTATACATATACATATTATAAATTTTCCTTTATTTTGGCTCCCCAAGATAAAAAAAAAGTTTGGGCAATTCTACCTTAAACTCTAGGATTCAATTCAGTAATCAGTCGTAAGATTTGTTATTCAGTAACTACTATTAATTGTACATTAACTACAATAAAACTAATATATATTTTAGTTATAGGAATGAGAAACTGAGTGGGCCAAGTATGGGTTTCTTTTGAGCCTAAAACAAGTGTACAATCCGATATACTCCTTTAGTTTAACGGTGCAGCAGAGAGGGAGATTATATGCTGTTGTAGCTAGTTTCAGTTCAGTATTCAACAATGAGGTGTACTCAAAAATGAAGGCACAACCGTGTACCAGTGCAGAATGCAGACCATTTGTAATACGCACGTCTGTATTTTCTTTGTTCAGGCTCATTTATTTTGGTGGATATGGATGCAAAAGAGAGGTCAACAACAAGAGTTTTACAGTGGATGAGACCTCATGGGTAAGGACAGACATGGTAGTTCCAGTGTAGTACTAAGAAGTACTGTGGAAAACTAAATTGAGAAATATGTCTACATTGTTTACACATAAGGACATTTCAGTCCCAACAGTGAATTTAAGTCTAGGCCTTTTGTAAAACATTTTGTTTTCTCCGTAGGCAATGATTGGTACTGAGTTCTTCCACTTCTGGGGCTGCAATAATGAAGTTCATATGTTCGAACCCAGCTCTGCCACATGGACTGAACCACAAACCCAGGTAAAGTGGTGCATGCCAGCGCAAGCTGCACAGCAGAAGCATCTGAAAGAGGAACTCAAATCAAATGAGATTTATTAGTTTTCCTGTTATTCTTGTCTGACTACGGCAGGGCCAACCTCCTAAGCCAAGGTCATCCCATGCTAGTGCCACTCTGGGCGACAAGGGCTACATCTGCGGAGGACTGGTGAGTAGGTGACAGAATTGCCTTAAAAGGGGAAAAAAGCAATAGCTGCAGCTTTGGCCATACAGTCAAGACCAAAATCAGGCCTCAGCATTATTTCCCTGGTCCATTTCCATTTTAAAGGAAAACAAGAGTGTGAAAATCAGATAGTACATATTTGGACAACAACAGAACTTGAAGTTGTTTTTCAGCTGTGTTTAAGTTGTCGTATTTACTGCTCTTTGACTTTGTACGGTGACGGTACTTAAAGCTTAGCTTGAGAAAATCAAGCTCCTATTCACAGTGAAGACTCTCTCAGAGCTATGAGTCTGAAAGTTGCTACTCAGAAAAAAAACAGACAAGAAAGAAGAAAATTTGCAAATCAAACAAAGAAGCTGCTGGTGTTCTTGGAGACCTCAACATCACTGAATGTGTGATTACTTGGATTGGGAATAGAAGAAAATGGGATCAAAGTCTAAGAATGAAATTTGGCCGTATGGAAAAATATTCCCCAGATTGAGAAAAACTCAAAGCAAGTCTCCTGAAAAGAACGCAGGCAATAATAAAAGCATGGACACTCCAAATACTGTTCTGTAATTTTCTGCTAAATATATTTTCTGTTTTTTCCTGGTGCAAAGAAAATGGTCATTTTAACATTTTGAAATAAATCAACGGTGTCCTATAACTTTTGCTCAGTACTATATAATCATTATTTTTAAACTGAGCCCTACACCACCTGGTAAAATATGTGCCACATGGATTACAGTAGATATGTAATGCTTATAGGTTCACCAGCCATCTTTTTTCACACTGAGAAATATTGACAAAAAGTTCTTCTCATTCTAGGAAACGAAGACTGTAGACATTCACTGTTTAGACCTGGTTTCATGGACATGGTCCCAAATGTGAGTACCTTTCATGTGACGGCCTAATCAGGGAGTTAAATAAAATGTTCTTGCAGTATACCTAATGTTCTGTTATGTCTAGGCTGGTTTATAGGTATTTGATTAAATATCAACCATGTATGCCAAACATAGTGAGGCATGTAGTTACCCAGCACAATCCATAATCTATTGCAGCAATAGAGAGTCCTGTATATATAATGCAGAAGACTTAACAACATGCCTTTCCAAAACTGGTAACTGGTAGTATATGAACAGATAACTGACAACACAAAGTCCTGTAGTCTGGCCAAACAGTCACATTACACAGTTTGCAGTGACTGGTTCTCAGCTGACCTCAGAACAGCTCTGGTTTGGCCATAGACTGTTCTTTCTGCTGTGTTTATCTCTGTATGAGACATTACACTAATGTTAACCAGAGCAGCTTTATTACACATACAACATAGCTATGATAACATGAGGGAGTATATGAGGCTACTTACCAGATTATGATTGTAAAATGTATAACTATTTATTTGGAGCACACATGATGTTGTTAGTTAAATCAGCATCTTTTAGGTCAGTTCCATTGGCTGCTCAGTTTAGGCTACAGGTTCTATAGTTGGCTTTATTAGCTTAGGATGAGAAATGAATGGGAGTTTAAAGCTGGATTGTGTTTCCTTCTTACACTACAACACTACCACATGAGGAATTTGTTAAATGTGTTAATGAGCACATTAGTGACACAGTATCATGTAGCATAATTCAGAAATCAGCTGGTACTTTTGTCTGTATTTTGTCTGGTTAACTGTTGGTTCTGTTAGCTGCTGGTTCTGTGGAGACAGAGTGGTATAAAGTAATTTAATGTATGCTTATTCAGTAAACTGTGAGAACTAAGAGAAGTATGAGAGCAAAACAGACACAGAAACTGAGAGAACAAGAGAAATAAATGATATAAAATCAATGTAACTATCACCTGATTTTTGTTTATGTTTTTCAGCATTTAATTTCAAATAAATAGTTAAATAATTAATTTAATAAACAGGGTTATTGGAGATCATAGAACAGGAATAACAGACTGTAAAAGACTGGAGGGATGGGAAGGGAATAAATGAAAGGATAAGGTACATAACAGTGATCGGGGGCAGGGTAAAAAAAGAAACAATGATGGTTAAAAAATAAAGGACTGATGAAAGAAAAGCAAAGGAAACTGACGTAACTGAAGGAAACATAAGGAAACTGGTGTCATACACATATTTAGCTGTTAGTTTATTTACTGTGTTTATTCACTGTGACTTTTCTGCAAGGTGGACCTCACCTCAGATGTGATCCTAGTTACGGCTCCGCTGCTGGTTGCACAGCAAAACGAAGGCCACAGTTACTATTTGCATACTGCCAGGTCTTGCACAGCCTGAAATTAAAGCTTCAGTTAATGATTTACATGGGAATAAACTGTGAATAGACTGGATGTAAAACAGATGCTTGGAAAAGGAAATCATAAAACTCATCCCAGTTCATAAACTCTCTGTGAATAAAGAGCAACCACATTCCCAGCATCATATTTTAAATGCTGTATTGATATTCGCAGTAATATTTTGAACACATTATAGAAGTATTTGGATGGTTTTTGGACAGCATAGAATTACTATGACTTACATGTCCGAAACATACCACTGTGAAAGTAGTATGCACTAACATAACTGTGCAGTGTGGTTATAATGGGCAAATGCTGTAATTGGGTTATTATTGGAAGCTAAAGTAGTGAAGTTTTCCAAAATCAACAACACTGAAACATCACATGGTGTATTTAAAGCATTTAAATGGAGTAAACCTCTAAAAGTGAGCCAAGCCTGTTCGGTTTGAGCGCATTTGGAGAACATGTGAAGACTGTATCAGTTTGCAGTGTTTGGATATCAACTATATTAAGTGCTGGCTCTGTTGAACATTGATAGGATTTGTCTAGGTAATAAGTTAATGTGGTGTCAGTTTTGTTCCAAATCTGAGGATTTTGACCTTTTTTCTTCATTGCTTGGTCTTGAGAAAACACAGTAGTAGTTGTATAACTTATACGGCTTTTGCCTCTACACCCATCTGAAAGAGAGGTAAATGTTAGATTTGGATACAATATTAAACAAAGTTTAATAGATTTCTGAATAAACCACCACCATCAGTTTTCTAAAACAGTGAAGGTACAAAGATGGCCCAGGATTGAAAAGCATCTTGTGAGCTTGGTATGCGAACTCTTAGGCCTATCTAATTAGAACTGCCTGTACAATTAGCATATGTCCTAATTTTGGGAAAACTGTCATAGTATAAAAAAAACACACCACCATATGCATAGGTTTGCTAATGCTAACGTAAACAATGCACCTTGCGCTACTTGTTTAAGTGGTCTAATGGCTGCTATCAAGTGGTCGGGGGTCTAAACACAACACAAAATTATCCACTGTCTACCAGCAGTCTTTAGATGTAAACTAATTAAAAATCGATATTGGGTTTTTGTTATCTATATAGCATCACAAGCCATTATATTGCAAAACTCAAGTGTATTAGTTATTCGTTATTGTTTGTTTACACCCCTATTAATGATTATGAGTTTTACACACACACACAGACTTAATTTAATGTTGTGTGGTTATTGTTATATGGTGCAGTATTGACCCCTTGACCCCTTATGAGTTTGTATTCTTTACGTGTTTTCATTCATCAGTGTTCTCTCATTATAATATCCAGCATTCATTATAGGAATGTATCACTATCCATACAGTGTTCAATGTGTCCTGAGTGTTCTTGAGACAAATAAATAAATCTGCTAAACAGCTTTACTGATATAGCTCTAACTTCAACTAGTCATCAAAAATATTTTTTAAGTAAAAGAATTATCCATCAAAAAGAATGAAATAAAGAAGAACAGAATGGCTGCAAGTGTTTGCAACAAAGCACTTCACAGTCTTATAGAAATTTACTTCCACCTTCAAGACACATCATCTGATGTACATGGGTTTCACCTAGGCTTTAAAGCAGGAAATCTGTAAGAGGCCAATAGGCATGTTTACAGCCGATGTGGATGTGGTCACTTTCCAAATTTTAGCTGAACAGGTTTATTATTCATTCATTGATTTTAAGACGTATTTTTCAGAAACTACTAATATGTAACCGGTAACATGGATTTCTGTGTGGGATTTCAGGGAGCCCCTGGCCACTCCTCTGCCGACAGGCCGCTCCCTACACACACTCACCCCTACCTCACACAGCACACTCTTTCTCTTCGGTGGTCTCAGCACTTCTGGACAGGTCCTCAGTAAGTTCACAAGTCAAAGATTGCACATATACATGTGTTAATTAATTTTGCAAGTGCTGTAATTGCCCCCTGTTCAGGTGATGGCTGGGAATTTGACACCGTGACGGGAGAATGGAAAAAGAAGCAGCATCTTCACAAAGACAAACCCAGGTAAGATCGATAGAGTGACCTTACCATGTGACATTCTGAAGAAAAAGAAAATGGTTTGGGTATTTGATTTGTTGATCGACTCTGTCCACCTGTAGGTTATGGCATTCAGCAGTACAGGGGAAGGACAATGATGTGGTGGTTTTTGGAGGAAGCAGCGACTATGTCGTGATAATGGATTCGGTATGAACCTCTATGTAAATGTATGTATATAAATGAGAATAGCACATGAAAAAGAATAGCACGGTATTGTGTACATACAGTCATACAGCCAATAAGCAAGTTATTCATTTCTCAGCATCAGGAAAGGAGCAGAAAGACACACAGTGTTTAGGTTCACATACCTTCTACCTTGTTGGCCCACCTTGTAGATGGGCCTGTTGCTGGACCGATGGATCTGTTGCTGCACAGTTTGTGTTGGCTGGATAGTTTTGGTTGGTGGACTATTCTCAGTCCAGCGGTGACACTGAGGTGTTTAGAAACTCCAGCAGCACTGCTGTGTCTGATCCACTCACACCATCACCATGTCAGTGTCACTGCAGTGCTGAAAATGATCCACCACCCACATAATACCTGCTATGTGGTGGTTCTGTGGGGGTCCTGACCACTGATGAATGGGGTAAAGGTGGGATAACAAAGTACGCAGAGAAACAGATGGACTACAGCCTGTGATTGTAGAACTGTGAAGTGCCCCTATATGGCCAATATTGAACTCTTCTGAAACATAATAACATCTTTTTTATGACCACAAGACACGTCCACCCACATGGTTGAGAAGCTATATCACTGCATTAGTTAGGGCTAAAAGAATTCTGGCTAGCTGAAACATGTTAACCACTGCAGTAGTTATCTAAAGGCTCTTAAGTATCTACTTCTTAAAATCCAAAAGGCGGCGAGTATGGTGGTGCAGTGGGTAGCCCAGGGCCTGGGTTCTATTCTGGCTGGGGCGTCCAGGCTTTCTGTTTGGAGTGTGCATGTTCTCCCTGTATCTGTGTGGGTTTCCTCCCACAGTCCAAAGACATGCAGTCAGGCAAACTGGAGGTACTAAATTGCCCCTAAGTGCGAGTGAAAAATGTGTATGTCTGTGGGCCTGCCCTGCTATGGACTGGCGCCCTGTCTAAGGTGTTTCCTGCCTTGTACCCTATGAGCGCTGGGATAGGCTTCAGCACCCCCGCAACCCATAAGGAGAAACAGTTTAAAGATGAATGAATGAAATCCAAATGGTGATGTAGTGTGTATATACGTCACTCATAGCTCATTACAAGAGCAGAGAACCTGCAGATTCTAAATGTTCAGTCAATAGCACATTGGTGTTTGTAAGTGGAAGAAGACATTTGTGGGAAAGAAAAGCAATTCTTTACTTTTTGCTAGGGATTAACAATGATATCGGGAATCATGTTATCATCATGTCTTTAAAAATGATCCGTATTAGATAGAAGGTTAGCTTTGACCTATATTTTAAACTGATATTTCAAGACATATTTTATGTTGTAAGGATAAGCAAAATGTTTAGGCAAGGCTGGGCTACCATATCTGTGTTGTAGTTTTGTTACTGCACTAACCCTCGATAAACAGTTGCTCAAAGCACTGCGGGAGGTAAAATGTTTTCACCTCAGAGTATCTGTGGTATCTATGGCTCCTCATGTATCTGCAGGAAGTTCCGCAATTAGCAGTCTTTACCAAAACTAAGCTCACTGTCCGAAAGACTAACATATGTGTCTTCTCATTGCCACTGATTTCTCTGTTCAGATCACATCGCTCAGGTGTCCATCACCCAGTCACTGTAGTGATGTTCTGGTGTTTCAGACGCAGCCCTACTCCCTCACCAGGTGAGCACTATCAAAGACACCAGAGGCAACAGGGACTTGTCATCTTTCCTTAACATGTGAATAACTTCTAAATGAATCTAGTCTGTTGTAATGTCTTAGTTGAAACTGATGACATGTTTTCAGTCGTTGCTGTGATATCAGTCTTTTAAGTCTGTTTTCTTATAAAAAAAATGACAGCAACATTTTACAGTTCATAATGAATATACCAATAGAACAACCGAACTACTACTACTAGAGTAACATTATCCTTAAACTGAAATACATTACAGTAAACAACATTTCTTCCTCCTCCGATTTTGGACATGTGAGGTTACAAAACAACAAACTCCAGCTTTTCTGATGACTTCTTGAAGACTATATTATCTCTATTAAAGAAGCCGTAAAATACAATTTCCACCTGTTTTTATATTCAGTAACATTGATGGAATATATGATTTAAAACACTGGAAGTCAGCAGGATCGTTATCTTCCTTGGCGAGCAAGTCTACATTGCTAAAATTGTTTCATTGTGTTCGAAGGTTTTTTTTATTGTGGCAGTTGTATAAAATTTGTATTTGAAGAAAGCTGCAGTTGTGCTGTGTTGGCACAGATGCTGTTTTGAAGAGGCATGAATTGTTTTCACGGCAGGCGGTTCTTGGCCTGTATTGCACATTAGCAGCTCAACACATGTCACACACAGAGAACCGAAGATGTCTTAAAACTTCAGAACTGCTGCATTTATAGATTTGAATGCATCTTATAGCCTGCAATGCTTTCCATGTAATTGCTGAATAGTAATAGTAGTTAATCTAATAAAAGAGTTACAATGAAAACATATTTGACTTGACTATATTCAAGATATCCACAATCCACTAGCAGGCTATACTACAGGGGTCCTAAGCATGCTTTCTAGAATAGAATAAGATTGTGCACTTGGATCAGGCATGGTTTTGCAAACATAAGTGTTTTTTCCTTAAAAAAAAAAGTTTGCCTTTATGAACTCATTTTCCTTTTCACAGATTATGTGAGGACTGCATAGGAAAACATGCGTCAACTCTGCAGGAGCAGGCATCATGCTTACCTCCCCGAGTTCAGGAAACGCTTCACAAGCGGATGTCATACTTCACCATGCTTACGAAGCAGCAGTAGGGAAGCACTTTTACGTGAGCGCACACAGACATTGCAGAAACTGCATAATACCGGCATTGTTCCATTCATTTGTAAAAGAAAGACTGGAATGTACATGTCCTAGCCTTATTGGGAACTTATCTCTTGTTGCAAAACAGGTTATTACATATAAGCTATTCCTCATTTGTATTATCATGTACGTAAGAAGACAAAAGTGCCTTGGTTTCATAGGAACCTGCAGAGATGTCTACTGAAGATTAAGTTTAACTGTAAATGTTTACTGTGTATTAGAATTACTTTGTTCTGGCTCTTCCAAAGAACATAATGACTGTAATAAGTGTCTGTCTGAAGTGTCATGCTATCAGGTGCACAAAAGAGACATTTTAAATACAACAGGTTTAGAATGTTTAAAAACCCATACGCAACTGTCTACCAATGGAAAGCTAATAAATGTTCTGAACAGTTTGTCCCACTTTTGAAATATCAGTGGGTGTGAATTACCTTATATGTAAACTAAAATAGTACAGTAGGCATTAAAACACATTCTGTTTGCTTAATAATTAGTATTTGAGCAAGATTAAATAGTCGTAGGTGGGTTTAATTGTCTGGTAAAGTAAGGCAAAAGACATTTAATTCAGTGGGCAAAGCATACAGAGTACAGCTGTAAATATCAGCACAATTAAATGTTAATATATCTGTATAAGTATGTTAAGAAATGTGTATAAAAACTGTTTTCAGTGTATATGAGGGAAGATATATAGTTCTCTTATTGTTTACTTTTGGAGGGTTTGTTGTAACTGTGCTTAACCAATCAGAAGGCTGACATCTCTTGCCCTGCGCACACAAAACTGTTTCAGAGTCAGAGAAACTTAATGTGCTGAAGCTAACCAGCATAACCAAAAGCTAGCAAGCTAGATCACCTGTCTGTTCACCTGTTGCTTCATCCATTTGTTTGTTCATCCGTCCATTCATCTGTTCGTGACTTTTCTGGTCCAGTTAGCATCACATAAAAGCTGGACATTGATTTTAGTTGTGTATGAGTGGCGGGGCAGGCTAGGGGGGCTGGACAGAGAGCTGTCAACCTAAGTGCTCATTAGCCACGCCCACACAATTTTAAGTCTTGTTTTATCATATTTATATCTTATATTTTATATTCAAGCTTTGCTGGATGTTTAATATAACACTTGTAATATTTTACTCCTGTTCCCTGTGACTTTAAAACAGGATTACATTGTTTCTGTAATCACTGAAACCACAGAGGTGATAAAATAGTAAACCAATAAATAGAAAACAGTCTCTTCAGTGTGCTTCAATAATCAGTTATTTATTTAATATAATCATGGATTGGAATGCTTCATTACAAAATAACAATGGAATGATAAGTCACTGATTATGCTAATATATACTCAGAATTCTATAAAATCTCAATTGTTATGGTCCATTTTGTTTAAATTCAGGATGACGTTTTCAGTAAATTACTGTACCATATCCGTTTTTTTGTATAAAACCCTTATATATATCTTTTTTTGGTAAGTTTTTCCCTCAAAGTGCATAAAAAGAACTCTAAAGGGCTTCCCCACCCATCTGCAGTGCTTGCCATAACAAGCTTGTGATTAAGACTTTGCCGATTAAGACAACGACTGAGCGATGAGCGCTGGCCACTCATCCGGCCGTCAGATAAGCAACTGCCTGAAACTGCATTTCCCAGCATACACTGCAGCCTTATTTTAAATTCTAGAACTCATCAACCTGAAAGACTTTGCACTTCAGCACTTTCCACTGCAACAGACCTTTCCACATATGGAGAACATACTGAGCCATACTTTTCAACGCAAAGGCAAAGCAATGCACAAACCCAACAAACATCGCACTGGAAAAGGGAGAGTAAATGAAATAAAGGCTAAACAAAAACAAAAGGAAAAAAAAAACAAAAAAAAAACCTCACTCACTCATTCAGCTGACAGGAGCAGTTTTTACTCTAAGCGTATTAGCATTGTTCCTAACTAGCTAAAGCTTAGATGCCTGATCAAGTTTCTCTCGTTTAATTAAGACCAAGTTAAACAAATAGTGAAATGATCTGGGGGGGAAATAAATCTTAAGTGGAGATGGCACCCGGGCTGTTCCTCTGTGCATCCCTCCCTCCTATATCCTTCTCCTCCTCTCTCCCTCCCTCTTTTCCCACTCCTGCTCATATAGCCTCAACGTAGTTGGCGGGTAGCATGCCCTGCTGGCCGGTGCGCTCGACACGGCCAAACATCCAGCCCTCGTCTATCTGCTGCACATCCAAGATCACATCTCCATCCGCAAACGACACCTCATCCTCATCAGCCGCTGCATAGTCGTAGATCGCTCTGTAGCGCTTCTAAACATACAGACACACACACACACACACAGGCAGATTAATGCTGAGACAACATTTCAGTGGACATCCCGTATTTTCTGGATGCTGGTATGCTGGTCGACTAACATCACCATGTGGGCTGACCAGTTAAAACAGCATGCAAAAAAGTGAATTTACACAATTTTGCACTTACTAAATGTAGTTAAATGGTCAAAACCTGTTTGGTGTCAAGCTTGTTTCCTTAGTTGTATACTGGAGCTAAGAGGCTAAGGCAGCTCACTAGTAATGGAAGATAATACCCCACTAATTAGCATCATTATCAGACATTTGCCTCAAATTGCCAAAGTAATTGCAAAGGCTCTGTTCATACCTGCCACCATTTCAATACTGGTTTTAACATGCTTTTGTCCACTTGATTTCACCATTTCCCCTTGGGGGAATTCCAGATACGCCCGTATCCTACATTTTCCGATTTCCCCCCCCCCCCAACTTATGCAGCTTTCTATAGTAAAATAGTCATAACTCATTTTTACATGACCATTTTCAACCCCTCTTAATCAATCAGTAATAAACCAGCTGTATTTGTCACTTTGGCATTAGTATGGAAGTATGTAAACAAGCTCTGTTCTGACAGATATCTGTGTATCAGTATGAATGGGCGGGGCAGGACTGCTGTAAATGGCCTGTAAATGTAATGTGAATCAGCTGGTTTTTGTTGCATCAGCTGTTGGGAAAAAAAGGCCATTTTGAAACTTTTATAGTGTTTATGTATTGTGGGCCCTTTATGGGTCTTGCTTTATTTTATTAGCCCAAGTCAAGTGTATTAGATGAGCTCTCAGAGAGGCAAGAGGCCCAGTGAACAGAAATGTTGACTTTTGTAGCAAAACTTGCCCGGGAATTTTTTAAACATAAACAAACAGGAGAGCCGATGTAAAGATGCAGCTGATTAAGGTGGTCCTTCATTGCTGGCTGGGATGCCTCAGGATGCTTTAGCATTTACATTACAAACATTATGTGGTCATATGAGTCCCTGACCACCTCTAAAGGTGTATCTTGTTCATAACTGTACTTAGCGCTGCACCCCCAACATGTTAATGTTAACGCCAGCTGTCAACTAGACCAAACAGACCTGCTTATGTATTTTCTGCCACTGTACAACATACTGTGACGTTCTTCAGGTCTTCATCACTCTGCACGTGCACCAGACCCAGGCAGGAGGTCTAGCTTTCAGCATTAGCTTGAATTTGCATTGCATTCATGCATGCAGTTTACACGATGCAAACTGGTGAATAAAGATTCCATTACTTGTTAGCTAAAATAGCCTTGCAGCTCCAGTGCAAAAATAAAGAAGTCAATTTCAGATAGCAAACATGTCTTTGCTGATCAGACTCATGTGTGGTAAGAAGAAACTACTGAATTTTTGCTGAACTATTTTGATTTGAATTGTCCAACGATTGCAAGAATCTCCAAAATGGCAACTTTGCAGAAGAGGACAAGTCAATTTAACTAGACTTTTTAGCACTTTTGGGCCATTTCTGTTGGTCCATTTATTTTCACACAATGTAACTGACAGCTGCTGTGTTCTAATGATGTCAACTGACAAAAATGGAGATGCATGTTTTTCATTCGACAGTGATGTAATGAAAGGGTGAATTTCCATACCCCGCCACTAGTCAGTGGAGTCGGTGGAGCTGCGGCAGGGCGTGGTGGCTGGGGCTCATAGTTGTAGCTCTGAGGGCTGGAAGGCTGATAGGCTACACAGGAAATAAGCACATGGTTCATTCACAGGTATGAGATCACTGGTACATGTCATTATACTCAACAGGAAGTGAATAATAAAACAGACACCTAGTGCAATATCGTTGCTGTCTCATTAAAACCTGTGTGAACATTTCAAAACAAATGAACCAGCAGAAGTGATTCAAAACGGCTTATAAAACCATGTTACATTAACAAGCATTACATTTAGGAACCACTCTTCTATTCTATTTACCATTCATCCATAAAGCATGTATTTCAGCAACAATATTCTGGAAAACATATTTGATTAACACTTTTACCCGCGTTGTGGTCGGCGGAGGGGGCCTCTCCTCCCATTCGACTCTTTTCAAAATCCTCATGATACTTTATCTGATGAAACAAACAACATCATAAAAAAACAGAGATCACAATAAAAAAAAGTTTTCCATGTAATTCTAAAAAGAAACAACAAGAAACAAAGAAATTTTGATAAAAAGTGAAAAGAAAACAAAGTAAAAGAAAGAACCATTCAAATGTAAGCAAAAATGTGATACTGATCAGGTTAAGTTATTATGAAGTTATTTGCACAAAGAGGTCGTATATTTAAGAGTCTTAGTCCTTACTGCTTACTGCTCGTGTTCAGACAACTCTCAGGTGTATCTTCGTATTAAAGGGTCTTTCGCACACACTCTTTACAACAAGTGAGGTATACTAAATTCAGAAACTCCTAAAAGGTTCTACTGATTCTGGCTCCACACATTCACCCTCACACCGCACACCATGGTCAATTTTCTATATTTCTATATTGTTTATTATGTATATTTAATGTATGCATTGTAATAACATTACATTTTTATTTTTTCTTACTTATATTACAATCTCAGAACATATATAATTTGATATAATATATTTACATAAATAACCTTATTTTATGTCTAATTGATCTTGCTCTAAAAATAAGCAGATATATTGTCTTTTTATTATCTTATTGTTTCATGTAAGGACGCAGTTCTCAAAGCATTTCACTGCTGGCTATACCCAACTATGACTGTGTATGTGACAAATAAACTTTAATTTGATGCTGCTGATATTATTTGCAATATGTTACATTAAATTTAGAAAGCTAAACAGAAGCATTTTCACTAGTCTTTTGGAAATGCACCGAACATACACACAACGTAATGTAACTGATCTGCAAAACATCCGCAGGGCTAGGATCCAGTTGCTTGAGTTACCGCTCAAGCGCACCTGAATTCAACGCAGTTGTTTACTGCACCAGTGCAATAATTCATTTCAAACACAAGGAGTCAGTGTGCACTTCAGTGTAGTCATTTGTGCTGCGCTGCATGCCGAGTTGCAGGCACTACCCTTTAAGGAAGAATACAGGCACATTATTCAGAGGAAATGACACCTAAACACCAGTCACGTGACCCGAGGGTTGCTTGGCAACAAGCCATGACACGAGATGATGATGGTGAGGGAGGGAAAGACAGAAGTGGGAGTGAGAGAGAGAGAAAAAGAGCGAGCGTGGGGCGTGGAGAATTCTTGGCTAGAGAAAGATTTTTGGCTCTTGTACTAAAACAGTCTTGAATAAAGCAAGAGAACAACTTGTGGTGAAGGAGGAGGGACAGGAAGTGGAGCTCAGGACACGGAGGGAGGGGAGGAGAGAGAGAGAGAGAGAGAGAGGAGTGAGGTAGGGAGGGAGAGAGAGAGAGAGTGAGAGAGAGATACGTGCCTGAACATGCACTCGGCCCTTAAGTAAGGCATTATATCAATTACCCCTAATTGCCAAGGATATCTGAAGTCATATCTGTTTAGTCCCTATAGGTCTCACTTGGGTTAGGCACTGTTTGTAGCTCAATGTCATTTAGGGAGGTTAACTTCGCCCTTACATTGCTGATTTGGTCCTGTGTTTTCTTGATTCTCTGCAACTCCGGTGTGTCAGCCACCACGCTGAAGCCTTTCCCTTTGTTCTTCTCAAACTCCTCTTTGTACAGCACCTGTAACAAACAGAGGAGCATAGCAGTTTATTCACCAAATTAAATAACTTGATGACTCTTTAATTAAAAAACTCTTTATTACTCTGGACGACTGTATTAATTGAGGTATTAACTGGCCTGAGATATCCTGTGCAATATAGCAAAATGAAAAGTAGGAATGTAATACTGATGATAGCAAATGGGGTATAAATTTCTCAATCACTATTTGCAGACCTCTTACCAAAAACACATTTTGGCTGAGACATTAATGGGTTAATCCCTCAGGGGACTTTTCTTAAACCCAAGAACATATGCATGCTCATGTTTCTGGCAAAATCATATAGGCTAACTTTGTTCTTGTCATGTTTTGGTAGTTACTGTGATAATTATTTTGATTATTCTTGCTATAGGTTTAATACATCACACGTCAGCAGGATTCAGGAAAGACCCCGAGTAAAAGCTCCACACTCTATAAAAAGAAATAGACTGTAACCAGTTCAAAAGCCAGCATCTGTTATGTCTTGTATTAGAACCGATGGCATGGGATAACCTTCACGTCTGTGAAGGTAATATTAATGCTGAAAGATATACACACACACACACACACACACACACACATTTGGAGCAACATATGCGGCCTTCTAAACAAGATCCATGATTATTTCAACATTAACGGCAAGCCACATTCTGCAGGTGTACCAACAGCATGGCTGCGTAATCTGAGAGTGTGGGTGACAGACTGGCCTGCCTGTTCCCTGTTAAAAATGCGTGGTCCATTATGAACCACAAAACATGATAATTAAATGCCCCACAGGGTTTGACAGCTGAAGAACAAAAAAAAAAAATCAGCTTTCAAAACTGGATCAATTATTGTCTTCTGCCCCTAAATGATTATTACTTATTGTTGATGATGTAACATAGTTGTAAACATGCTTCTCAGCAATTCAGTACGGGTCATCTTTCAATTCAGCATGGTGTAATCACTGGGCATTAGCACTAATCTTGGACTTTAGTGCACATTGAAGGGATGCTTCTGTTACCTAGCTCGGCCAACTTCATGGCTGCTGAGGTAGATACTCTATTGAGATTCCAGATATGAGTGTCAAGATTACGCAATGTTACTCAAGACTGGCAGATTACTCAACCAATGTAATCAATAGGCCCCACAGCCGTACGAAGAGAATTTGGAGGCACAGATTCTGTTTTGAATTAACTGATACAGTTAGTCATCTCAACTCTGGTTCCTTACCATATATAGTATATGTTTATATATATATGCCGCTCTCCAAATGAGTGCTCAGGATGAGCTCTTTTAAGGGTGTGCTATGAATAGGAATGTGTGGTCTACCAGAGCGAGTATTGTGGTCTCTGAAAAATATACCTGACATATACCCTCACACTCTCTTTCGCTTTGCTTCAACTCAGCTTTGCATTTGCCTGTGTACACGTACAACACAGGATGTGCAAAAAGAAATGACTGTTGTATGCACACAAGTGTGCAAGTGCTGCACAGGCAGATGGAGTTTCAGCTGAAATCCTCATCAGGCACTCACACAAAACACGCAGTGAAAAGAAGAAAATAAACAAAAGTAACATTGTGTTCGTGAAGAGCTTTATAGTTCCACCTTTCACATAGTTCCTTCATTTGGGGCAAACAGAAGTCACAGTGTCCTGTAATGGTATTAGCTGTGGTATAAAGGGGGCCTCTAAAATCAAGTCTGGCAGTTTCACATCTACTGCGGTCGTGCTTTACTGCTCTACAAACAGTAGATAATCTCCTGACTCCCTTAATGGGCTGTTGATGTAGGGCTGCTCGTATAGCTGCGTGGTGGCTGAGTAGGAGTGACTTGACTGTTGCTTTTTAGCAAACAGCAACAGTATTCTTTAGCCTCTGGCCACAAGTACCATATTGTGGGTCAGGGATGAATTATTAATAACAGTGTGTGGCCTTACTCGGTTACTGGGGGCTTCCTATATAACGATTAACATGAGGCATGAGTGGAAATGAAAATATGTCAGGCAGTGGGCAGCTAGCGCTGATAGACAGAGCAGGCAGTGCAGTGTGTTAATTGGGGGGAGGGGTCTGACCAACATTTAGACACAATGCTGCCCACCACTGTCCAAAACAAGTCGACCCCCACTATACAGCCCTCCCTGTGTATGTGTCTCCTGACCCGAATCGCAACACCCCAGCGCACACAAACACACACCACACACATGGTTGACTGAGTTGGAAGGCCCGGATGGTGGTGGCGGCGGTGGGGGTTCAGTGACAACACCTACAAACACTTAACATCACATCATTTTTCTAATACTGGTACTCTAAAAGTATCTCTTACATACCTGATGATGGGTAGTAAATGGTTAATTGTATTTACATAAATACATTTAAATCTAATTTAAATTATACCTTCTCTTCTACTTCTACATTCACTGTCGAATGTCAGAAACTTTGTGAAAACTGCACAAAGTGGGTTTTAATACGAAGTTTCTCCTTAAGAATGGTTGGTGATTGTTGTTGGGAGACGGCTCTCTGTACTGCTTTGCAACAGGTTACGCATCTGAGTTTTTGAGTTTTATTATTCTGATTTAGACCAAAAGGATCCAAAATAGGGAAGCACTGAGCCATCAGTTCCTATGATGATAGATGATGGATATACTACAAACTTCATGTCAAAAAAGGGGAATAAAAGATGCCATCAAAAACTATGAGTAAAATGATTTTTAGTCTAAGGTCTCAGAAACTGAGATCTCGCAATGTGCGCCAGACATCAGATATCTAACATCACAATCATACTTGTATCAACTGGTATAAGAATATGTTTATGCCGTCTTTGTAATGAACCATGCGGTTGTTCAGGGTTCTGAATGGTACTGATGATATTCATAATATGCCGAGGACAGTACAGTGTGATGTAATATGTCACAGTATCTATAGATATCGTCATGCTGCCCATTCCTTCCCTGTACTTTTGCACTCCTACCCAAGTTGGTTGAAAAGGTATTTTTTACTTCTTTAAAAAAAAACAAACAAACAAACAAAAAAAAACACCTGACTCCCTCAGCAAACGACATACACTGGAGTCAACCAAGTATTTGTTATTGATACCAATAATCACTATACCAGTGGACATGATATATTGCCTAGCACGCCATACACACAAGCCCCCTTCTCCTTCCATGATGTTCTCCAGACTGACATCTACCCATCCCCCCTCTGCTTCTACATTGTCCCGGAAATTCCCCATAAAGTGGCCGAGCAGAGCTGACCCAGGGGTGCGCTCTCACAGCCTGTAAACAAAGCCCCTAAATAGGAAAGGAAGAGGGGAAAGACCCCCTCTGGCACACAACTATGCCAAAAATGATGAGTAACACCACTGCTATGAGCGTAATGAGCCTCTGTAACACCACTGACCATTCCTGTGCTCTTGTTCTTTTATGGCCTTGTGCTGTCGCTGAATGTGAGTGTGTGTGTGTGTGTGTGTGTGTGTGGGAGGGTGGGCAAATAACATGAAAAGGCATGCAAGTGCATGTATGCATGTCTGTCCATGGCTATTTCCAGAAAGTCTTGACCCATACTGCATCATGGCTCTGAGGTAATGCTTAGTAATACAGTATTTCTACTGTAATCCTCTGTTTATTCCCCGTCAAAACAAACATCATTCCTCCCCTGCTATTAATCTAACTAGACTGCCAACGTTAATTACTGCAGGGGTGGTGCCCTGTCCTTAAACCACACCGGCGCTACAGTTCCCTGACACGCTCAGGTTAAAGGTGGGCTATATGGTAAATATGCAACATTATTAAAACAGAAATACATTTTCACAATATGTAATATGGAGCTAAAGGTGAGGTATTAAGATGAGCTAAGTACACTATTTAAAAAGAAACAGGAAGAAAAAGAAGTTTACCGGCTCTGGTCCAAATCAGCCCTTTTTATGCTAAATGAAGTTATTTAGGGTTTAAGAAGTACTGATGATGCTCAGGATTATATTTACCATACTGCTCACCTCTGTCTCTTTTTCCAGTCTCAAGGACTGAAAGCAACCTTTAAGTAAATCAAACTACAAACAGATATAACTGCTAAAATTAGACCTGCAAAGGTTTCATTTAAATAGGGGGAAATGCTAAGCTGCTTCTATTCACGTTTAATAGGGCAAGTAACAAAGAGCAACCAAGGTGGAGAAAGGTCACTGGGAAACAGGAAAAAAGGGAAAAAGAGGGGTGGGGCGGGTGAGAGAAAGCCTGGAGAAAGGAGGACAAGCGGAAGGAACATGGCACAGAGAGAAAGAGAGAACAGATGGCACTTACAGAAGCTACATGGGGAGCATGACCTTACAGTAACTTTACTGGATGTGTGACCTTTTATGCTTGGGTCCCTTCAGACGTAACACACGTGCTGGGTTATATGTTCATTACAGTCAGTGGGCCTGTGACGGCTTTTGAAAGAGGGTGCCTCGATCCTGCACCTTTCAGGTGGGCAAACACTAATAGAAGTTGACTTTCCTGAGCTAATTGGCTATGGTCAGTCACTGCCCATTACTTGCATCCACTGGTGCAGCGTGTGTGTGTCAGTGGGGGGGCATGGATAGAGATGCCGTGTGTTTTGGAGAGTATGGTGAGCCCGTCTGTTGGAATCTGTTGCCAAGGCAATCCAATTGTCACGACAGCAGGACCCTTAGATGACAGAGCCACAGAGGCGAGAGCAATCTCATGTCCTGACAACCTTTATGTCCGGCACTATATCCTATTCACCTGACGGCGTGCTGCGGTGGGAGCTGTAATGGCTTTCTAATAACATAACGAAGAATATCCAGTGCACATTTGAACAATGCCACAATGCAACTCCAAGCAGAGTACTCAACGCACAACCTCAGTCTCCACCTACGAGCAGTCATTGGCTCAGAAGGCACTAAATTCTCCCTAGCGAATTGAACTGATATGCTATAGGTTGACTTTGCTCACTGAATCTGGTTTGTGCTTCACTCATTTCTATGAAAGATTCATGAATCAGACGCAGAGTAGTTAGTATGTTTTAAAAGGCAGTTGACATTGCACCCTTTTTCTTAACACACGGTCTAATGGATATGGAATGCTCACAGTGCACCGAGTCATATGCAATGGAATCTAATTACTGCTCCAGAAAGATGAGCAATATTGTCTAACGTTAGTGTAGACAGTAGTTTAACAATGTGTTTAATATTAATCATAGGAATCATATGCATTTTTAAAAAGATTGTTTTAATTGGATTATAATGTCTGTTCCCTACACACACACATACATATATAATCATATTCCTGCCGACAATCTTTATAAAAAATAATTAATTAAAATAATAAAATAACAGAACTAACACCAAATCAGACAGTTACAGATGGAGTGGAGGTAGTGTGACACCAGCGACCGGTGCTTTAGGGTTTCCTGTAAAGTGTTCCAGTTCGCTGGTACACTGAAGCTAAAAAAACCTCTAGGAACCCGACAGATCAAGACCCTGAAGCAATTATTAGCAAAACCATTATTTACAGAGAACACAGAGGTAATACAAGATGGTGATTAACAGAACATTTCAAACACAGTCAAAGTATAAGAGGAGAAAAAACGAGAGCCTATACTGCATCATTCGACATGCAGACTCTGTGAATCATTGACCGTTCCAAGGTAAATAACAAATGTCATCAAACTAGTTTGGCTTTCCCACTGGATTTATGGGAACGGATGCCAAGGGCCAGACAGGAAATGGACGTGGAGGATTTGCAACAGGGTGCAGCAGGAAGGGGGAGTTAAAGGAGGAGGAGGAGGAGGAAGGGGGGATAATGTGATTGCTGCTTACCTGGCTTTGCACCTTGCTCTGCTGCATGAGCCGGAGGTTCTCTGGAGTATCAGCCACACTGGTGAAGGACGTCTTGGGATAGTGTCTGAAAAACAAAGAAAAAGTGCAATAAAAAAAAAAAGTTTAGGCCATTCCAAAAGAGCAAATACTTCATACTCAATTATATTCATCAGTCTTCTACTCCTTTTTAAAGCGGTCACTATTATGTATAGTAACTTACCATTTACTTTTTAGTAAAGATTACAAAAAATAAAAATTCTTTGGGAAAGACAAAATAGGAAGCTTCTAAACCTCATAACTCTATTTTTGTCGTTTCTTATTCATTCATTTACTTTTTACAGAATTTGAAAAGGCCAGCTGGCAACTCTACTCAAATCTCATAATGAGTAGCGCAAAGGAAACACCCCTAAACTGCTCCATTGACTCCCATTTAAAGTTTTCATTCTCCTGGAAAGTTCTGTTCCACAGCGATGATCTAAAGCATATAAATGGCTTTGTTTCTGACAGTAGGACAGGGGAATATAAATAAGGGCTGTGGCAACTCTGACCTGTTATCTGAAACCCTGGTTTTATTTCATTTACACACATAGAAATGAGCTTCCCTGTACGCTGCGGTGTGAGTGTCATACCAGCAATGCTGCTAGATCGGAAACTTTAATATTTAGGTGTCACGAGTTTTTTTCCCCGCAGATTTAACACACAAATACCTTGATATCAAGTTTGGTGTGCTTTTTATTTAATGCAAAAAGGTCATTTCAAATGAGCTAGCGTTTAAGCGTGAGCTCTGATGTGAAGGACTGCTTTGGGGTAATGTTAATGTTTTCCAAAACTGATTCATTCATTCGTGTATAGTAAAGCTCTGACTGTGAAAAGGCTTAATGGCTTTGTCACTCTGTCTGGAGACTCTCACCAGACCGGCAACTTTACAGGAGAAGGTAAAAGGTAAAAACGTTCTTTGCTGTTAATGCAACTTAATGTAATAAGACCCCCCCCCCCCAGTGATTGTGGACCATTTCTACTGGTCCAAATAACACAAGCTTTTGACACGGTTTGATAGGACCGTTGCTGAGCTCAAGTGATGCCAAAGAACACAAAGCAAACAAATGGATTCACATGGATTTACTGAATATTACTGAATAACATCTGTCCTGATGTGTCGATTGTTTCCGAAATTGCTCACTCCAGCTCCAAACATGGATTATTATCATGTAAATTTCATACTAATTATTGCAGACTCATTTAGAAGGTAATCAATGACTCTTGTAAGAATAAAAACATGTAAGAGAGTTCAACCGAGAAATCCTGACTGCCTTAATATTTATTTATATTACTTTATATACTCTCAAGGGGACAAAAGAGTGAATAAGAGGAACAAATAAGGGGCAAGTACAGAAAGCAGTTGCAGTGAGAATATTAATATGCCTGAGTACTAGACTACCCCTGCAGCAGAAAACCTGCTTAGGCATGTCTTTCCCTGCATTCTCAGCATCCTTCTTCAGTGGAATTTGGGAGAAGGGGTGGAGATTAGCTTGGTTTCTGTGCATAATCCCCGGTCACTCTTCAGTCCACTCTTTAGTCCACACCTCACTTACATGCACAAGCCTTGGTGTGCCTGAACTGAACTCAGATCAGTATCTAGAGCAGGTGAGTGTATGCAGGTGTGCCAATCTGAGTATGTTTAAATAATGCACTCACTAACCACAAGCCTCTAAAACCAACAAGCTTACTTCAACTGTTTTCATATAGACTTTACCTTGCAGTAAGAAGCGCAGGGGGAAAGAAGGTCCGATTGAAACTGATCAGTGTAGCTCGATTGTGCTTGATATGGCTAACACTTCTACCACAGGTATCTCAAGATCTCGGGTCTGTTTTGTGAGTGTGGTAGAGTGGTTGGACAGTACTTAGCAGCATTCTTGTCTTAGTGACCAGCTGGGACAAAAAAAAAAAACATTCTCAGAGCCCAATAAATCCCCAGATATTTGCAAGTGCACAAGGAGAAAGGGCATGAATTCATTCAGTCTTGTAAACTGCTTGCAGATTCAACCACGTAGCCAAAGGGTTGCATATTTCCCCATGCTGGCCCGAGTAAATGCAATAGCCGTCCCAAAACCCTGAAACCTGTACTTTCTGACTCGGTTTGTGTGCATGTATGAACAAGCCTCTGTTCCTCTCCTGACCTTATCTGGCCTCATGGCAATTTCACACTCCCATGGGGAAGCAAGTTTGGGTTGGTAGACAAACTACAAAGCACAAAGGTCTTATTCACAGAAAACAAACACATACAATAAAATACAATGAAGCAAAACAAAAGGCATGGCGATACGGGGGAAAAAAAAGTTGAATTCTGTCTTGATTTTGTGAACATGCAAAATATACCAGCAGAACATTTTAAAAGGTACACTGTAGAGTGCAATGACATTTTTTTAATTTAGTATTTGCAAAAGGTAACTGCTAAAGAAGTACCACTAGGGATGCAACACCACCACAGTGTATCGAACTGTATTGTTGTTTTGTGACTAGAATTTTAGCTTGTGGCTAATGTCTTAACATGCTAACATGTTATCTCAGATCGGGACATTGCGAGGCACGGCACTTTTATAATGTTGAAAATGGATACATTAACATATTGGTGTAAGGCGTATTTTTAGTCAGTCAGGATGTAAGAAAATATTGTTTCTCAAAAACAAAGTATGCAGTTTTTATTACAATGTACATGCACAACAGACAGTGCTTTATTTTGTGTTGTGTTTAAACCCTGAATGCTAGATACCAACATTGTTATCTACATTTGTTAAACTCTTCCACTCAAACAAAAAGTAGCGTTCGGACACACTGCTAAAGTTAGCATTAGCAAACATATGCATATCGTGTGTATTTTTTTAATACTATGACAGTTTTTCTAAAATTAGATCTACAAAAAAAAAGCTTTAGATTTCCTTGCTCACAGTATCTCAAAGCTCTGCAAAATATTGATGGTATTTATATATTAATGGTATTAATTGTGAGCCCTGTATCATGTGCATTGCATCACCAGCTCCACTCATTCTTCAGCAGTTAATGCAGTTATATACACTGGTTGTTGTTGTTGTTGTTCGCAGACAATTGTTCTAAATGTAGTACTGACCCATGCCATACTCATGCTGCCCACCCTCAACCAGAACCACCCTCAAAACTTTCTCATTCAGCTTGGAAAAAAAAAAAAAAAAAAACACAGCAGACTGTGTATGAAAACAACAACTGAGCAATGTTGCCATGTTGCACTCCCCGGAGAAACCATTTCAGGCAAAAGGCAAATTAGCTGAGCTCTAGAGGGATGACACTTTAACAACTAAGTGGAAAATCAAGCTTGTATGGTACATCCTCTTCTCCTAGGTATAAAGGAAGAGATGAGCAGGTTCAGAAATAACTCAGCCCTTTTACTTTTGTCTCACCTTTTTATTTAGAGATTCTGAAGAAATGTGCTGGTTCTAAAATGGATCCGACAGACATTAGGTCAGATTAAACCACATACGTCTGCCTTAAATAAAGCCTGGTGAGTTGAGCTCCTCCGAATGAAATCTACGATGAAAGTTCTCTTTAAGATGGTAAACAAATAAAGTCTATGACTCATATTCAGAGAGATATGGGTTCAGCACTCAGGCATTGAGGCCTGCTGGGTTTGACTTAATCTCTGAGGACTGAATAGAATCTCTCTTCACAGAGCTGTCAAATGACCGCAGAAAGCTTTGTAGAGGCCGACACTCAACTGCATGCCCTCGCGTGTAGACTGATGTGTTGAGGTGTCACTAATATACACAGTGCTTTGTATTCCTTATGGATGATTTGGTGCAGCAAAAAACCCACAGAGGAAGTATAGACTCCGCATCATCCTCCCCAGGAACCCATGACATTTGCCTACGCTGCAACTGTGGCATGATACATAGTGAGAAAAGGACTTTTTATTAGGCACAAAACAGGTATACAGTTTGGTGCAGAAGTGAGACTGGTGACTGTGGAAGCACCTCAGTGAAAGGAAGCATTTGACACTTCCATGTGAAAGTAGTGTTCTGATGCTTTAGTCAAACACTGTCTATAAAACGTTTGTTTAGTCAAACACTCTGCTGTGATAATATTGCTACTTGTTGTGATTACAGTACGCAGTGGAATATATTAAAAGCCCACTACAGATCCCAATATATATTATGATGAATACTTGCATAATCTATTGTGATATATATCGCGAGTGCACAGTAAAAATGCTATTTTGGCAAATGAAATTACTTTAAATCTACTTAATATATCCAAGATTTCTAATGTTGCCTAAACTTAGTTATTTTTATTGTTTCTCTTTATTTCCAGTAAATTGATCTCAATATATTGACTTGTTCTAGGAAATAGGCTTGAATCTATCTGGCAAATGCTGAGACAGTGAGATAGTTTACTTGATAAATGACCTAAAACTAATATGAAATGTACCCTAATGATATTCCTACATACATCTCAAGATGACAGATTTCTGGCTGACTATATCGAGTTAAGCCAGTTTTACCTTACCAGATACCCTTTCTTGCAGGTAAGATTTGGTGCTGCTCAACGTTGATACTGAATCCTGAATAATACTTTTCCAGTACCTTCTAATAAAATGCAAAGCCAAAGTGGGTGTGGCTCAAACCATGAATTAATGTGTGTGTGTGTGTGTGGGGGGGTTTCTACTGAATAGTGATGTCTAGCTCTAATCATTTGCATGACTTCATCAAAAACCCCACAGAGTACTCACAGAGAACATCTGTAGATCAGGATGCTCACGGCACTGACTGGGACCACTTTTTGTTCTATGGGTAATTATTATTAAGTGCCATGAAAAGTAGAGCATATCATATATTTCTGTGTGTTTAGTGAAAGTGGCAGTGTTTGGTGCGCTGATCGGTAATCCCAAACTCCTGTTCTGGAGTTATGGCAATACCACCGAAATATACCTCATCGAAACTCGAAAATGTGTCACGGTGCTATTCATTTTGCAACGCAAGCTGCATTCTGAGCATTACAGCAAGGGGGGGGGGGCATAACGACAGACAAGCCTGGCCAAATCATCGCACACCCTCAGCATGCTCTCTCAACTGCCAAAGCAACTGATTCAACTGCCAGACGAGCAACTGATTCTCACATAAAAATGGTTTGCTTAAATAAACACAAATGACACAATATCACCTTTTCATTCCAACAAAACAAGTAAAACAAAGTAAAGCAGACTGCGCTCCTCTAATGTCTATGTTTAGCCATTGAGGCTGTTGGAATAACAGTAGATTCCGCTCTGATTCCGTCACAGTAATGTAGGTACGCACTGTGAGTTTGTACAGAAGGGCTGTGCGTTTGCAATGCATTAGAGGAGCTTTAAGCGGGAATGTGTGCAGTGAAAGCACATGAGTATGTGGATCTCTGTTGACTATGCTGATTCTTTTGAACTGGACTACCTAACAGCACAATCTCAAATGGCCTGTTTAATGAACTGAATTAAGTTAAATCTCGATCAAACTCACTTAAAATGGACCTCTGCACAACATGACAGATACACACCCACCGGCCACTTCATTAGGAGGACCTTCATTGTCCATTTTATCAACTCTACTTACCATATAGGAGCACTTTCTAGTTCTACAACTACAGACTGTAGTCCAACTGTTTCTCTATATCCTTTGTTAGCTTCCATTTTACCTGTTCTTCAAAGGTCAGGACCTTGATGAAGCATGTATTATGTGGGTGGTGGATCATTCTCAGCATGCCGTGACACTGACACTGTGATGGTCTGTTAGTGTATGTTGAACTGGTGTGAGTGGACCAAACACAGCAGTGCTGTTGGAGCATCTAAACACCTCAGTGTCACTGCTGGACTGAGAATCGTCCACCAACCAGATCTATCCAGTTAACAGCATCCTGTGGGCAGCGTCCTGTGACCACTGATGAAGGACTAGAGGTTAAACAACACAAACTCTGACTTTACATCTACACTGTGGACCAACAAGGTAGGAGTGTCTAATAGAGTGGACAGTGAGTGGACCCAGTGTTTAAACACTCCAGCAGCACTGCTGTGTCTGATCCACTCACACCAGTACAACACACACTAACACACCACCACCACCACATCAGTGCCACTACAATGCTGAGACTGATCCACCACCCACATAATACCTGCTCTGTGGTGGTCCACTACCAAACGTGTGTAATAAAGTGTGCAGCAAATCAGATGGACTACAGTCCGCAACTGTAGAATTACAAAGCACTCGTATATGGATAATGAGTGTAAATACAAGGAGGTGTATCTAATGAATGGTCTCAGGATGATCTCCTTTGCCTTACACCTTTTCTCCCTGTTAACTTTAATTATGCTACAACTATACCCACCCCAATCAGTCATTTCATTTCCAGTTGTTGGGAAATGTTAGTCAGATGACTGATCACCCTAATACAAGTTCTATCATCTAAACTTCTAAACACTGTGGGTGGTACTCAACATCAGACTTCTTGCGGTAATACATATCGCTTTGCTCACCCAAGCATGTAACTGCACATGCAAGACCCAGAAGAAGACGCACAGTAGTGGACCTGGTGGTGTTACAGCTTACCCAAAGTTACAACTACCCCCAGGTTTCCTTACTGCAGTAATGGTTAACAACTGATAAATTCTACAGCCCTAGTTCAGCCCCAGTTGAGTAACAGGGTAAAAAAAATGGTTTGGCATGAATCCACCAAATCCCCAAATAACAAATACATCATATAACTTGACACCTCCCCAGTGTGGAGCATTTTTGCAGCCTGAGAAAATGACTGGGCTCCAAGTGAACAGAAGCCTGAGTGTTTATCATGGACAAAGTGATGCAATAGTGAAATGAAACGACAGCATGTTTGCATGTCTCTGAGTGCTTGCTCTCAGGACACAACATCATCCACAAGCTCTGGATTGTTGGCCATTGAGAAAACAGGCAAATGTTTAACTTCCTACACACAGCGTCCAGCGTGAGAATGACACAGAGCCCAATAAAAACGCAAGACATTTGTGTCTGTTTGTACGTGATCTGTCCCATCAGTGCAGATGCTGGCTCAGACTGAGGTTCACACACTGGAGACAAAAATCAAACCATTCGGTGGGACGCTTGCCAAACCCCCAGACTCTGGCTGTACTTCCAGGAGGAAGGACAGATTGAACACACACCCTTAAGAGCCACAGGGACAGATGGAACGATGGACAAAAAGACAGAAAAAGAAGATGGTGAGAAAAGCTTACTGGCTGCAGTAGGGTTTCTTGTCAAAGCCTTTGTAGTTCTTCATGTTTAGAGTCATTTTGCACACCTCGCAGCTGAAACATCCTTTGTGCCAGTACTGTAATAAGAGGAAACGGGAGGGAAACAAAGAACACTCATTAGAACGACACTAAGAATGCTAGCATCAACAGAAAACACAGCAGCTGTTGAGAAGGGGTGTTACAAAACATACATAGATTCTTACTTATATTGTTCAGTGTATTTCACACACTGTGAATTGAACACATTTGGATTTTAAGAGCAAGAGTTAATCAACAGACAAATTTAAAGTATGGTCAAAAAACTTAGTTACTATAGGTTACAAGGCAAAGGCTCTATAACACTACAATTAGCAGTAATAACACATTTGAAAACTAAACATATTTTCTGTTTCTGGATCAGTTAGTGTAGCTACCTTAGTTAGCAATGAAGCTGCACTATATGTTACATCTGCCTCTTCAATCACATCCTTAATCCTTAACACGCTCACATTCATGCACTTGTGTTTTATAGTGCTATATACACACTTACTCACACATACAAGCAAAATGAGTATGTGAGCAAGCATTTGAATCTTTGAATACTTAACCAAGTGCTTGAGCACCAGTGCGCGCCCCTAGATGTCCATGATGGTAATGTTCCTGGCCAAGGTATTTTAAATATCTATTTTTAAGGTAATACTTACACTAAGCAATAATCCATTCAATAATTAAATAAAAAAAAAAACTTTTAATTAAAAAAAAACTGCCAGCTGTAATGTAAGTATCAGCTAACTAGTCCAAATGTTTGTTTACTGCCAGTCTGGTGAAGACTGATAAGTGTATAGAACCAGAGGCATAAAGGTTACTGTTGGAACACAAATAGGAAACAATCGGCTTGCTGGTAAAGCCAGAAGAAGAAGCCACCCTTCGTTGTGGAGATCTGCGCAAGCACGGAAGCCTGAGGAAGCTGAAAATACACATTCTGCGTGGGTTATTGGCTATTTATTTTGTCTGATTTTACCAGTGATTTTAAACATGTTTCTGAAACAGTCATTTGACCTTCAGTTGTGAGTTTTTGGTCTTTGCCCATTCAAAGAGACTTGTCTTAAATGACTAGAGATATAACTGTTGTCAAGATAGCAGAAAACTGACTATAAGGACTGTGCTATAAGTAATTTGATATGTACTCCAGAATCAGTTCAATAACTTTTTCAGTGAAGAGTTAACACCAAGTAACTCCAGTGCAGTGAGAAATGGGGCCAGCTCTGTAACCAGTGTACAATTTTGATGTAATGTTCAGCAGCTGGGTGGTGCAACAACTGGTAGCTCAGGCAGTGTTGCAATATTTAACACTGAAATTAGTGTAAGATAATACTTTCAACACTAAAGAGCACACATAAACTGAATAGGTGTGGACTCCCACTGATATCAAATAAATCGGACAGTGTTGGTTCACACTGATGTGTCAAAAGACAGGGGACAGCAGTATGTAAATTGATTACAGAATGGAGTTACCACAGGGTGCGGCTTGAGAACGTCCACACACGTATAAGGTGTGACGAGGTTGAACACTGCCCAGTATACTCATGGCAAGGTGAAGTAAATTATCATAGTTCGAACGAGGCATGATAGCAAGTGCCAGACAGATGGGACAATCCATTTCCAAAATTGTGCAGGAATTCAACATTCCTTGATCCATAGTGTCACATGCGTACTGGCAATATGTCAGAAAGCACCACCACCCACAATGGACAGCTCAGTGGTCGGCAATGGTGCCTAATGATTGTGACCGGCAGAGTCTGGCTAGTCCGTGCGTACAGACAAGCGACTCACATCCATAGCAGAAATCACATCCATATTCAATGCAGGACGGTCAACAAACATATTCCATAGGTCAGTGCAGCGTTCTTTGGCTTACATGGGATATGAAAGCAGTAAACCCACCAGAGTGCCTCTGTTAACATCACAACACCGGAGACAGCATCTCACCTGAGCTCAAGAGGTTGCTAACTGGACCCTGAAGGACTGGCAACATGTGGAATGGTCCGATGAGTCACGGTATGTTTTGGGCTGATGGTTTATGTATGGTCTATGTGTGGTGCAGACCCCATAAACAAGCAAAAAAGCAGCATATTTTTGACCTTTAATGGACCTGTATGTCTTGCGAGGTCATAGAAACGTTAAGCAATTGTTTAATGGCTGAGTGATATTATCTAAAGTAGGTCTGCACAGCCTCCGTGAATCCAGGCCACTGCGGAGAAAGCGGTCCTAAAGAGACGCAAGTCAGCTCAATCTGCTGGGACTTGCCACACAATCGCCTCACTAACATTTCACACTCGCAACAAGGATGGTATTAGTCATTGCCCAAAACACACTCACAGCCTAATAGGAGTGTACACATGCTTGGGAAGTCCCTATAATGAGAAACAATGAGTGTTTGTTTTGACTTATGAATAAGTGCTTCCTCCCTCTTTTTGAGGAATAGTGTGCGTAAGAAATCTTCCGAAAAATCCTGTCACAGCCATATATGGCATTCACCCTCTCCTTTCTCTGAATTCCTATGACTGATAATCACACTGAATAGCTGGCTAGTAGGCCTACACATTGCTATTAAACAGTTAGACTGTGATATAGCTTGTAAACTACTGGAACACAGCAGTACAGCCTAACGTTATATGGTTAAAGCTCCGGTTTGCATGATGCTAAAATTGAGGGTTACATTAAACATCCAGTTTAAATGAAAAAAAAAGAGAGAAATATAATAAACACTGCTATGATTTGTTTATCAGACCTATCTGAGAACTGTCTGGATGTGTTCAAATATCCTGATAATGAGGCATGACTGACAGCCCTCAGTCCAACACTGCTATCCTGCAAAGCAACCAAAGCTAAGTTAAACACAGCATGAGTGGGGAGATACAAGTAAACCACACTGTACACATGCAGGCAATGTTGTAGACTACCCTCGCTGTGCTTATCCAGCAATTGTATGGCAACATCTTAAAGACCGTGGGGTGCTTATCCATTTTACATCTCGATGTGCACGGCTGAACAAACGGACGGACAGACAGACAGAGTTAGCTTATCAGCTCACTTATGCTAGTCATGTTAGCTTTCACTAACCGACCTGTCAAGCTCGATCATTTGGCTGTAGCTGTCTGTCGCTCATTCATTTATCCATGAACCAACATTGTTCACTCACTCGCAGTGATAGACAGTAAGGTGGTAAATGTAGTCTTTCATGTGACACTGGAGCCATAATAAATCATGGTACTTTTACTTTCCATGCTTAAGTACATTTGAAGGCAAATACTTTTACTCAAGTGGAGGTCTAAAGGGAGGAACATCAGCTTTTACTGAAGGACTATTGTACCTTGGGTATCTCTACTTTAACTCAGGTACATGGTTTGTCTACTGCTTAACCGTTCCTTCATTTATGTGTTGGGTTCTGCTAACTGTCCGTCTGCGTGTCTGTTTATTTGCAACTTTTTTGGACCAGTTAGTGTCATATGAAAGCTAAATAACGCTCAATAAAGCTCAATCAAGCTGTTCATTAGCCACACCCACAGTTCTCAGACAGGTCTGATCAGCGTTTGATCATATGTATACTGAAAATGTGTCATTGATGTTTTATTTGGCATTTAGGCCTATTATAAGTTAAAATTTATTATATTATAACTTATGTTTAGTTTCATACAAATATTATACTCTGTGTTTCCAGGGACTTTCAGCTACTTTGAGCTACTTTTTTTAAGACTTTAATAATAAGCCTGTATTATTTTCACCAAAATTGTTTGAGTTTATAAATGCGTTCATTCATCAAAATGCCTGCAGAAAATCATTTGGGTTGTCAGTCAAAAATCAAAAAAGAGTCAAAAACACATAGAATAAATAGTGGTTTGTCAAGAGTCTTATCTGCATATTACAGCCCTATGAGAGATGATTATTGCAAAGGCCAATATTTTAATAACAATTAACACACAATCCTACCATAAATCTAGTCTGAGATAACACTGACTCAGTATGTGTAGCGTGATGTCAGATATGTAGATCTCCATGAGGGCTAGTACAGTGTTTGAGAAGTTTGCACATTATAGTCAATTTCATTCATTTCGTTCAATATTGGTCTAAAAAAAAAGCATGTAAAAAAGTGGTATTGTGCAACGTCAGTCACCTATTATACAACTCTGCAATCTCTCTGTGATATCAGCTCATTGTAATCTCCTGCAGCGATGCATATGTCCATCATTCAGCAGTCTAACAAAGACGCTGATGCCTGTAATTGGAAACTGGTGGGACCTTCCAGTTCTTGCAGCTGTAGACGTGCAGAACACCAGTCCATTCCATCTCTCTACCCCTCCTCCTAATCAGCCCTGCTGATCTGGATGCACAATGCAAAGTCTGGCCATCTCAAAAGGGGCCCAATCTGGAAATTGAATCAATAGCCACTGCAATGTGGAGTAAATCGGCGATGACAGCATGAGAACATTCCAGCAGTTGGGAGAGGAAAAGGGTCTGCTCAGCTGTTCCTGACTCAGTGACTATGCCATGCAAAACTGCGGAGCGTAGGTTGTTTTATCTCTTCAACACTGCAGTGACAGGAGTGCTTAATGTAGTAGATTCAGGCCAACAGGCGTTGCACAATTCACCTTTCAAAAGACGACGACGTGACAAGTTCCTCATTTCTTCGTCTACAAATGTGACAGCAGCACGGAAAGAGACGACCGGGAAAGATGTCCCGAGAAGTGTCCAGTTTTCAACCTGTCTTTACAACAGCCATGTCTTTTATGTGACTATCACATAGAGCTCATCTTGCATTGGGTCACTGTTCTATAATTTTCCAGGCAGAAAAGCCACAAATACGCCTCCACAAAGACTGTGCACTGAAAAAATACACAGAACGTAGCAGCACACCCGGAAAGGGATGTGTTGTCATCAACCACAAGCTAATAATACAATCCTGTGGGCATTTACACTTCAGGTAGAACCAACAGACTTCAACTCTTACACAGTCAAAGCCCTTAAAGAACTGGTTTAAAGTCCCAGCAAACACAAATATTACAAACGTCTGTTTGATACTAAACGTCTGTGTTACACTGAACATCCAGCAAAGCTTGAATTAACTGGCTTAAAAACTGCGACCTGAGTGGGTGTGGCTTTTGAGCAGCTAGACTGACAACTCTCTGGCCAACACTCCTAGCCTGCTCTGCCACACATACAGAACTTTTTTATGACAGAAGCTGGATGAAAAAAAGTCATGGGATGGACAGATGAACAAACAGACGGATGAAGCAACATGAACGTCAGAACGGAAAACAATGTTGGTGTATACATAAACTAATGAACCGGCAGTTACAGACAGGTGGTCTAGCTTGTTAGCTTTTGGATATGCTGGGTAGGTTTCTCTGACCCTGAAACTGTTTTGTGTGGGTGGGGCAGGAGACGTCTGATTGGTTAGGAAATGCTTACCCAAGCATTACCCTAAGATTAGGACTGCCCAGTTTACAGGGAAGGGAGAGAATTACGGGGAAATACAGTAGACACTTATTAGACTTTGGGAAGGTTTCCATAAGACATACATCCTGTGGCCCAGAGAAACAAGATTACCTTTGTTAGAAAGACAACACAGATTTAGGCTCCCTGGGCTTTCAGTGGCCACCGTTTTAAAAGTGGAATGTTCATAAAGATTCAGGATATGAACACATGGATCGGAAAAATCCACTGTATCTCTCTGGAACTATGGTAGCTCTCAGAAGTTGAATGCACTGGCACTGATCTAGGCCTACATTAGCGAGCACAAACCAATGCTGCAAACGGCAACGCCCACATTTTTGTCAAACACAGGAGAAGATGGGTTTGCATGAATAAGGGGTCGCACACGGTACTGTGCCACCGCTGGAATTCATCCATGCAGTCTAAAAAACACTTCCAAATGCAGTTCGGACAGAAATGTTGCAGAGGAGAGATGATAGACTACTGCAGAGCTTGCAGTGTGGCATTCGCAGAAATGCCTGTTTCAACAGGAAGCGGTCGTGCAAGTTACAAAGTGGAGCCAACTCGGTCTGGCTCCCTTCCTGCGCTCTCAGCAAGTTGCGTGACTTAATTAACAGCACGGTCTCCTTCTAATCACGATACCTCGAAGAAATAGACCTTATGATGGCTCGGAAATCAGTACATGCTTCTAGTACAGGCGACAGAAGCTCTCTATGTGAGCTGTATGAGAAGAGTAGTTGCCTTGTGTTCAGTAGGTTCACGTCTACGGCGCTACAGAACGAGGTGTTTCAGTCAGAGCTCTGTTCCCTGTAACATGACGGCGAACTGACTCACCTTGTCCAGGCAGTTTACTTTTTCTGTGGGGTAGACGATCTTGTTACATCTGCTACACTGGGGATTCATGTTGCTTTGCTCGCGCTGCCTCTTCTGCCCGTCTGTGGTGGTCGCTGACTCGCCAATGGGTCACTGCATATGGCTGAGGTGTAAGGATGATGCACAGTCCCTCTCTGTCTGTCTGTCTCTCTCTCTCTCTCTCTCTCTCTCTCTCACTCGCTGCCTCTCGGCCTGCCAGCGCTGACTAACGCCTGCCTGAATGTGAGAACTGGGCGCGGGCACGGTACACCCCTCGTGCGCGCGCGAGGGGGCGTGACTCGTGGACGCTGGCGGGCGGGGCGAATAGAACGCGCTCACAGGACCATAAAAGGAGTAGAACAGGCAGGGCGGGGCCGGACAGAGTGACCGTTAAACATCCCGTTCAGCAAAGACAGTTGAACATAAATTAAGCTCTCGTGTATTGGACTCTTAAGTAGTAACGAGTAGCTGTAAGGGCTAATTAAACGAGAGTGGTTTAAAACCTATTAAAAAATATGTGTCATTCTAATCCTCATATGTGTGTAACTGGCTAGGCTTGTTACTCGACTGCCCCCGTTTGGCTAGTGTTGATATGGCAAGCTGTAACGTGAAGATTGAGATGTTAAACGTAACAAAGCTGTTATTTTTTTCGTCGTATTACTATGAATGGTGGAGTGGAGGACACTATGGCTGGGTATCTTACCACTGTAGTACAAACAACGGACGGACTGTTAACGTGTAATAACGTACACCGCTCCATTCTGTAGACACGGTTTCATTAGCTAGCTAAGCTAGCCAGACAGCAATGATTAGATGATTATACGTTAGTTACATGGTCATAATGAACAACAAAAGTATATACAATATAATAACGCCACTGATACATAGGCGTAGCCTCATATACCATGATATGCGTACTGAAATCAGCGGATGGGGGTATAGCTCAGTGGTAGAGCATTTGACTGCAGATCAAGAGGTCCCCGGTTCAAATCCGGGTGCCCCCTACTTTTGTCGCCTTTTGTAAAGGCAGGGGCAAATACAAAGTCATTTAGCTTTAAAAAGAGATTTAAAATGTAACGTGAAAAACAAATCACGATCATCAATCACGATCTACAAGATCATGCTTTTACACCAGCATATCAGCATTCACAACATATGCTGGTTTTACTGGTGACTAACATGTAACTTCCATTGCTGGTTAACCAACATACCAGCATCAAAACACAACATATACTGCTTTAACTGCTGACAAGCATAATAACTGCCATTGCTGGTTGACCAGCACCCAATGCACAACACATCAGCTGGTTTGTCTGATGCCCAGCTGTGCTGTCTAAGCTTTTTTTTCTAGTATGGGAAATAAAGAAAAACAGTAAATCATAGTTGTTTGCCAACATCATATCACATGATTTCAGCACGACCAAATAATGTAAACTAGTCTAAATGTGTTCAGCAAAACCCTGCTAGAACTACCAGCAAAACCAGCATATGTTGTGTCTTGGGTACTGGTATTCTAGCCAGCAGCACTGGAAGTCAATATGCTGGTCACCAGCAAAACCAGTATATGTTGTGTTTTGATGCTGGTCAACCAGCATGACCAGTCTGGGTAACCAGGTAAACCAGCACCAGACCAGAACTATATCAGCTTAATACTTAATTTTGTGGAACTAAACTGTAGAACTACGAAGTGCTCATGCGTCAAGTGGAGCTGGTAAAAAGGACAGTGAGTTTAGAAACAAGGAGGTGTATCTAATGAAGTGCTTGGAGAGTGTATACCTTGGAGTGCATGCTGGTCTAAGCCAGTGTTTCAGCAGGGAACTGTCATTTTTAGGGTGGGCACAGGTAAATTGGGTAAGTGTGGAAGTCCCGTATGAATGATAATGCCCTTATTTAACTCTATTCCTAGAATGCTATAGGTAAAGCAACAGCTAAAATCTGAATAAAAACTCAATAAAGTTTCCTATATTCAGCTCCATACACTAAATATTCAGGGATGTGCAGTAAAATGAAAGTATTAATATTCAGTGTGGTTTACTTTATTGCTAACTGTGTCACCTATACTGGCCTGTAGATGCTGCTGTTGACCAAGGTGTTGAAATAATCTGTCGCCCTCTCTGTGCTAGTACCGGTAAATGGAGTGCCTCAGTACATATTTATATAGTGAGCTAATTAACCCCATTAACTCACTTACCCCATGCTCCCAATGAAACATCACACACTTTATTTTCAAAACTGCATTTTCACTTTATTGGTTCACTATTAGCACACTGTATGTTCAAAACGTGACACTGTAATGACATTTGTAATGCAGTTCCAACCTTCAGAAATAATGTACTGACTTGAAGTCCTGATGCTGATCATAACAGTTCTTCACATACAACCATCTGAGCTCGTTAAAGCTGTAGTTTGACTTTAGTTCCAAACTGCAAGTAATGTAAGGACAGTAATACTGTAGACAGTAAATTAAAACCATTTCCAGATTAGAACTGGATGTCCCACTGTGTTGCCTGGAGAGGATACTCATCATTCTTGGGTCCACAAAGGCACACATTTGTTTGCAATAGTTCTTTTTATTATTGATTTTTAATATTATTGATACTTCTGAAAGAAATTCAGTTCTAAGGGCCTAAATACAAAACAAGGTATGAGATCAGATCACGTCATGTCACTATTACTAATGAGATTGTTCATTTAAAGTGCAGTCCAGTCCATGTGGCTAACTGAGTATTAGGAGTCATAGACTTCTTTTCAAATTCAATGAACACAGCACATTAAAAAACACAAAATATCCTTTTTTTCAAAATGAAAATTCTATAAAGTCATATTGTACTGTACATGAACTGCAGGGTTTCATCATGGCTAACACAAGTCCCGTTCCCACCGGCTTTGCAAACAGTGTAGTCAGTGAACTTGCCAGTAACATCCACCGTTCCTTAATAAAAAAACAAAAAAGAAAAAAAAAAGAATTTCCTCAGTCCTAAACGCATAGCATGAAAGGTGTTGTAGAATGGACTGTCAAATCTAGGAAGGCAGAGAAAGCTTGAAAAGTAACTATAGTCAGTCTCTGGTGTCCCTTCAGCGGTGGTCGATAGCCCATCATTGTCCCTTTGTCTTTGAGCTCTGCCACCAAAGATAAAATGAAAGGTTCCTGATGGCTCTTTTGTGCAGGAAGTCCCGCCTCCTCAGCACTGCTCCGCCTCGATGAATCCCTCCTTTTCATGAACCCCAAGTTCAACCTCAGCATAGCTGGAGTGGCACCCCTGGTTACGAAACTTCATGGAGGGCCAGTAATTATTGGTGCGGCGCTGCAGATGAAGATAACAGTGCAACTTTGTCAGAGCTAATGCATCTATACCGCCGTTCAGAAATCTGGAGTCATTTGACCCATTAAAACAGAGGTCAACAACCCTGAGGATTTACTAATAACTAATGCATCTAATGCAGCCAGTCAAGAACTTGTGAAGACGTTTATCAGCTGAAGCAGATGTGGCAGACTGTGGTTTTAACTAGGCTCTACAGATAGATGTCCAGGACCAGGGTTGGTATAATAGGGATACGCCACTCCACTATCAGCCTAATCTTTATCTGTCACATCTATAGCTGAGAGTCGATTACCATGAATAATCATTTTGGTGCATTTGTATAAAAACTAATTGACACAGTACTCACTTATCATGGAATCCATTTCATATATCAATATATAATACATACAGTATATGCAGAATGTAGAACATATACAATACACATCCACCAGCAACTTTATTAAGTACACATCCTTGTATCTACACTCATTGTCCATTTTATCAGCTCCATGCACCATATAAGTGCACTTTCTAGTTCTACAATTACAGACTGTAGTCCATCTGTTTCTCTGTATACTATGTTATCCCCCTTTTCACCCTGTTCTTCAATAATCAGGAGCCCCACAGGACCACCACAGAGCAGGTATTGTGTGCGTGGTGGATCATTCTCAGCACTGCAGTGCAGTGGGTGTTGTGCTGGTAAGAGTGGATCAGACACAGCAGTGCTGCCGTATTATTGCTATGTTGTATATTATTGAAAACACTGATTACAGACTTTTGAGCTGTACTTTTGAATAAGCTCTACACACTGTACTTGAGTTTTTACCTGCATGAGGTAGAATGGAGGTGCGACAGTGGGGTGTGTGTTGATGTAATAGACAGCCAGAAGAGTCAGGAACACCAGTAGAACAAGGGCCGCAACCACACCCGCAATGATCGCCGTGTGCTCTGGAGCTTCTTCCTCACCAGTTGAACCTGACTGCAAATCTGGAGGAAATTGAAATAAAACACGGTTAGATGGTACACACTTTTGCTACTGATGGGGAATGTCTCGTCTGTATAGCTGTGGAAGACTAAATAAAAGCACTGAATAAAAGCACAAAGGACACAGACACAGCACAGCACATTTATAGTGGATAGCACGTCAGCAAGCCAGCAATACACTCTCAAAAATATTCAGGACTAAAGGGTTCTATGGAGCAGTGATATACATAGAAGAACCACTTTTCTCTAAAGGACCTTTCCAGTGTATTTTCAAATAACCCTTGAAGCCTATGGTCAGTTACCATGGACAACAATTTCAAGGCAAGAACAAAAAACAACCTGCCCACTTACATCTATGATAATGGTGCTATTAGACAACAGCATTGTTTTACTAAGCACAGGGGAACATGTGTAAACTAATTATTTGAATATTCACTGAAAGCTACTTAAGTGGTCCTTCTACAGCATCATTACAAATAATCCTTTTGGCATGTTTATTTTTAAGAGTGTAGCAATCAGATGTGTTTCTAAGCCAAATATACAGCCGTATGCAATTGTTTCAACATGCCTGGTCAACACCCGGATTTCATTCATTCATCCTCTTAAACACTTATCCTTCTGGGTTGCAGGGTGTGCTGGAGCCTATCCCAGTGCTTACTCGGCGGAAGGCAGGAAACACCCTCGACAGGCCTCCAGTCCATCGCAGGGCAGACACACAGACATACACAATTTAGCACTGCCAGTTCATGTGACTGCATGTCTTTGGGATGTGGGAGAAAACCAGAGCACCCAGAGGAAACACACACAGACATGGGGCTAACATGCAAGCTCCACTCAGAAAGGACCTCAGACACCCCAGCCAGAAATCAAACCTAGGCCCTTCTTCTTGCTGTGAGGCAACAGCACTTCTGCTGTGCCACTATGCCGTTGACTAAAAATCTTAAAAACCTTAAAGGAGCAGTGTGTAACCTCTAGCGGTGAGGTTGTGTATTGCGTACAACCTGCTGAACCCCCCTCACTACCCACCCCTCCCTTACCTAGAGTGGCGGTCAGGTTTTCTCTCATTGCCTCAGTTCCTGCCCTGGTTTCAACTAGCTTCTTTTTGTTTCACTTCTTTGACTTCATTTCTATTTATTTGTTTAATATATTGGGTATAATAATAAACATAACAATATCAAATGTGTTATAACCTATAACGGCTACACAGGTCACATATTGTGTAGTTTTTATTCCAGTATGTTAAATTCAACAAATAAACTATAACTGTACATTAAAATGTGCAGGGCTGTGTTTCTGCAACAGAACATGTAAACTTGATGATGGCTGCCCAAAACTTTGTATGTAACATTAGCACGGTGCATGGTGAAATGTAAAATGTTCTCAGGCCAGTGGCTGCATTCAAAATACACTCACTCTTTCTCCATCCAAAAGGGCTATTTGGTTAAAAAAGCCAGAGCCTGAAAATAAGTAACAGAAACCACTGAACCGAGATTTCTATGGACCACAAATAAACGAATGATCTCAGACAGCAGGGAATGTTTTATAAGAGGGAAGGCAATGTCAGATATTCATGATCCTATTGCATTCCTGTGAATGTTTACACAAATGTTCTCTGCAAATTTCATGTTGTAAATCGTCCAGGACACTTAAATTGCCATTAAACAATGTTAGATGCACCAAAGCAGCGGCAAACTCACCATTGCCATGGTGGTGTAACAGGAGTTTGGTGTCATCTGCGGAGAGAGATTGTTGTTGTACATGGGGAGATGGCAGGGCAAAGACGGAGGCAGGAACAGCACAAGAGCAAGTTTAGCAATTAAGCGCACATGCAAAATGCATTCACCACACACAAGACAAGCACAGGTAACATATTAATGTACAGCTTACAAGAGCAAGTGCGAAAGCAATGTGTTGTTTCAAACTCCTTGTGGATAATACAAGACATATTTGCATGTATTGTATAAGCATCTTCAGTATTAATAGCGTAACCGTAAATGACAAATTGCAGGTACTTTATCTGTAAATCTTCACAGTTAAATATCATATAATCATATACAGTATGTGGTTCATTCTAACGAACACATTTCAGACTTTTAACTGACTTCAACCTAAAATCCTATTGCTCTGAGTGACCCTGTACCCTAATGTACCTTAATTATGTTTATTTATGAAGATAAAAGTTAACTTTATCATTATCAGAACAGTCCTAGCACTCCTAAACTTTATTCAGTATTTCAGTAGTAACAGTATCAGTGGGGACAATTTCAGCTAATGTTGAGCAGAACTCAAAACACTAGCCAGAACATGACTAGCAAACCGAGCTTTAAACAGTTACACATGCATAAAATCATGATCATTTATTAAAATATATTTTATATTTTATATATGTTTCTGTAGTGACAGTTCTTAATGTTACACACTGATTTTCAGACTTTGGGACACATTTCTTTTAAAACAATGGAATCCAATGGCTCACCATGTGGCCATTAGGGGACAGGGATCCAGTCTCACTTAAATGCAAGGGTGTGGCTAAAATAAGGCTCCACCCATGGACTAAAACTCTTTGTGTTTCGGTAGTGACATAAGAACATCCGACAGCATTTTTTTAAAATTTATTTATCGAAAATAATGAACATCTAAAACTACTAAATCTAAATTGTGCAACTACTGCTTAAAAGAAATCAAAAAGATTTTAAAAACACATTGGAAAAGTATTGGAAGTGGAAATGTAGGGGTTAAAGTTTTGGAACAGACACCTCCCAAAAGAAATTATCCTATAAAAGATGATTTTTCTTTATAAGCTCACCAGACGAAAATTGAGTCACCTGTGACTGAAACGTACCTAATAGCATATAACACCTCCACAAGCACGAATAACAGCTGTGATTTGATTCGACATGCAAGTTTCTGGATGTAGGCCACATCAATGTTCAGCCACTCTTGCATCAAAGAATTGCACAGTTAGGTCAGATTTGGTGGAATGCCTTCCCTGGTACAAGATAGACTGGGATTTTAGCCACTGCTGGTAGACCCGTATGACCGTACACTTCCATACACCTGCAAATCCAGCCACACACTATGGGCTTTGACACGCCCAAATGCAATCACTCCTTTTAGCCAATCATTAACATCTGCTTTGGAGCCATTTTCCACACATCGAATGAGACATTCACTGGACTATACCACCTCTTCTCAATCTATGAATCCTGCAATACACCCTGCAGGTATTTACAGCCCGATTATCCTCATGCAATGCCATCTGCAGGAGCCTGAAGTTACTACCGCCTTAAACACACAAGGTTACTTATTTTTTGTCTGGTAAGCTTACTTATCTTACTACTATCTCAATAAATGTCTGACTTTAAATAGGTCACAATGTAGTCCTGGTAAATAAGCAAATACATAATCGTTTTTACAATTTGTTTTTACAGTGGGTCAACAGTTTGAGCTAATTTGGTGAAATGGTCTTTATACAGTGCGGTGTGAGATGACTCACCCTCAGTGACAGGGCTGCCTGGTCTGGCTGCAGGAGAAGGCGTAGCTGCGGGAGCAGAGGAGCTGTACGGGCTGATGGAGCTGTCTGCACCTCCCTGAGCGTAATCTTCACATGTGCCCTCTTTTGCCTGAGCACACAGGAGAAGGGTCATGCAGTATTACAGCAAGGGCATTTTCTGAACGTTTGGGGGCTCTAAGCAACATCTAACTTTGAGCCGTAAGTGTTGCAATGCAGACACACTGTTTATTTGTCAATGGTCAAAAGTGTTGGCAGCCAGAAAACAGGGCCACCACAGAAAACAGATCATTCTCAGCACTGCAGTGACACTGACGTGGTGGTGGGTAAAATTTCAAGCGAACAGCGTCCTGTGGACAATGTCCTGTGACCACTGCCTCATGCAACTCGAAGTACGAGTGCAGGTTGGGTGTACATGTGTATAACAAGTTGTTTTTGTATGTGCTCTAAGTCTGAAGTGGCTCTACCTCCTCTGAGCAGCTGTAGTCAAGCCATTCTTGTCTGTGCCTGTCTATCCCATCTGAACACCTGCAAAACAAGAAAGACATAAGCATGTGCAAGCACCCAAAACAGCATGAAAAGGCACTACAGAAATCCATTCAAGGCCTGCATTTTTTCTACCTCTGCAAGACGTTGCACCAGCCACAGCCTGAGGTGAGGTTGGAGTGCAGGCACTGGTCGCAGGTGGTGTGCTGGAGACAGGCTGAGTGAACCAACATGGAAGGAATGGAGAAAACATTATTAAAACGAATCAATCTCTGTGGGAGAGTAGAGTTGAATCTAGTGTTGATGGAGGACCACGCACTCACTGGGTAACGGGGTGAACTCAAAAGCAGAGCGGTTAACGATCTTAGACGTATCCACTTCAACACGATGGTACTCGTAGATTGTCCTCCTTCTGGCATCTGCTGAGGTGAGAATGAAACTCTATTACCCATTTTAGGACTAGTCCCATGAGAATCAAGGTTTTCGGAAAACACGCTAAATAGAGGTGTTGGAAAGAAACTAACCTGGGGATTGCGGGGCGGAGAGAAGGGCCATGAAGGCATCAGACAGGCCCACCTTCACTGGGTGCTCAGTAGAGTTAATCTTCTCCACAGGTAAAGGCACCTAATGACAAGACATTCCACAGGGTCCTTATGTCTGTCTGTGTTACAGCTTTCAGAATAACTTTGACCCAGTAAAAGTGCTGGTCATTTAATTAATGTATTTACTGCATGCATGGCAGAAGCCCTTAGGTGATCTCATCTCTTTTTCAAAGTGACATTATGCTGCGGCCCTGGAGCATCACGGGGTATGTGCTTTGCTCAACAAGACTTGTTTCCGTCTCCAGATTGTCTTTGCTCCTACTCACTTGGTTTATCAAGCCTGGGTTTGGAACAAGCTACAGAAATGGGCTAAAGTCAACAGTAACTAAGCATGTAAAATTGAACATGTGAGCACAGATATATTAATAATGTGAACTATCATTTAACAGAAACTGTTGTCACTACCTGTATAACAAAGAACATTTCAAAAGAAACCACTTTCTGCCAGATTGTGTCTGCCTGGTATTTCCCTAGACTAAATTCAAGGTTAATTTGCTAACCTGCTATTGGGAAAGACTCCTAGAAAAGCTGAAACCTGCAAGCAGTGCATCATAATTCTGTGTAAGTGATTACATTTTCTGGTAAGTAATATTTGTTCACTGTCCAACCAAAACATGTAACACTCTTTCTGTCATTGCACACCTGCTAGATAGCATGCTTTCTTCTTATCAGGGTATGATTATGTGTCAGTCCCATTTTGATTGGTGCCATGGAAGTAAACTGTTTAGTTTAGACACAGCTGTGTAGGAGACCCTTACAAAACAGATGTTTATCCAAGTGAGCTATTGATATACTTCCTTTAAACTAAACAAAATAAGTGATTATGCTTTCAATTTACTTAGATACTAGAGATAGACTGCACATGTGCAAAACATATACTAAATTATAGTTAAGTATACTTGGCTTATACAGACAAGTATACAGACAAGTCTATTTGGCTTTTGTATAGTTGCTTGTTGCAGAGCATTTCCTTCTCCTGTGGTTTTATTCATGATATCATTATTTAGGGGGTGTCAAACTGAGTTTCTTCTGGGCCACAGATCTACAAAGCTTCAACTAATCAGCTAATAAGAAAGAGTCTGAGTGTTAAAAGAGAGTTAGAAAAAGAAAGATGCTAAAATTTGCAGAGTAGTGGCCTAGAGGGAACCCAGTTTTGATGCCTCTGTTGTAGAGACTGGTTTGCCCACAGTAATAGTATTTGATCTGTTCTCTCCATGTAGTGTTTGTTTGGTTTGTTGACGTTGCATAGTGTAGGATCATTGTCTGCCATTATATAGTCTTTGTCAGGTATGTGGTCCTACAATTCAGTTCCTCACTGAAGGGATATTTTGTCCATGTAATGTTGCTAACTCTGAATGATATTTTCTATCTACATAGTAAATATATCAATGGAATCATGCTATTCGGTGGCTAGAAGGTTCCAGTCATCATATTCAGCAGCTATTCCTTTAAACAGAAACCGTACTGCATTGTCTGCGGCAGGGGTGGTGTGGGAATGGAGTATCATTCAGTCTAATACTGTACCTTATATTTGCCAATTTCACCACTGGGGTATTGTTGTTGCTTATGTTAAAAATTATTGCAATTTTATCACAAAAAGCTGAATAGAACGACTAGGCTGACATCTTTTATGCTCACTCTGGGAATTAACCTGGAACCTTCCCGTTCCAGCATATTTGAATTTCTGGTCCAGAGCCCTAACATGCTGCTGCCAAGTGTTTTTCTTATGTTTCTTGGCTCCATAAAACACATCATTATTTTGTTTCAACCAAGTCAACACTGTTTACCACTGGAAGGACTCACGTCTCTATAGCCAAAGACAATGGTGCCGTTTCGATGGAGAGCAGCTTGGAAGGTGAAGGATCCCTCTGCTTCCCTGCCCTGCAGCCTCACCTTATCCCACTGCACCACAAACACCTCACCTAGAGAACCAGGGGTCAAAAGTCAGGTCAGAAGTGACTGGTTTAGTGTACCAGAGTATTTGTAGTCAGCAGAACTTCCATTCCATAACGTCCACCAGGTTTGACAAGGGGCGAGCCAGCCTGAAATGATTGGGCTCATATGGAGTTTTTGTGTAAAAACATAGTTTGTAAATGTTTTATCCTTTTGCATACAGACAAATGCACTCGTTTCTGAACACAGGACAGCATATAATACTTTAACACTGCTACTACAGTACTTTCTCACAGTGCCTCATGTACGCTCATGACAATAAGTGTGGACCGATTTACTCCTCCACTGAGCCAGCCATCAGCTCATCAAGCACGTCGCTCTCCGTAGCAGTAATACCCACTTTGCTGTAGAAAACCAGAAAGATCCTGCTACATTTTCTTGATTGTCCAGTGATGTACTACTTATACTTTCCTATATTAAAGGAAGGTCCCACACAAATGGTTCTGTTGTTGTTAGCCATTTAGCTCCATTCAGTCCTATTCATTAAGGACTCACTCTTTGGCACCCTCTAGTGTTTTGCAGCCAACTTTCTGATATAAGGGGTGACATAGAATGTGTCCAGGCTCTCCTCAAACCAGCTCTGAATATATTCAGTTTAAATGTACTGTAAGTCCACTTTTGACAGATGATAATACGTGTTTTGTCACCCATACTACTAAAGTTTGTAAAAACCTGCTACAATGATGCAATAAGGATATTAATCCTGGAGTTTCACTACAGTAACAGCCTCTACTCTAGGAAAAGGCTTTACACCAGGTGTTGGAACAGTGCTGTGAGGATTTGACTCCCATGAGAGCATTAGTGAGGTCAGCTCCTGATGTTGGATGATCAGATGATCAGTTACGTTACTCCAGAGAACACTTTTTTTTATACCCCTCTAGCTGACGCTGGACATTGGGGATGGCGGAACTAAGGTGGTGCATAAGTTTCAATGCGAGTTTATTTGAATGCACAGTTTCTGTTTATTTGGTGAATTTACAGATCGGGAAAAATAAAACATGAAATCTTAAAAGTGCCATCATTTTTGCACAGGCCACATTTTGTTTTTTAATGTTTTCCAATTTGTTAAATTCAGCAAATACATTTTTAATGTGCATTAAAATACACTCACATAGTTTTTATATAATTTCACTCACCATTGTCCAGGTAGCGCACAGTGGAATTCTTGGAGAAGCTGGGATCAAAGTTGGCCATGAGTGGAGCGATGTACTGGGTAGCCGTCAGCATGCGGTGTGTGATCTCCCCAGTGAAGATGAACCCTGTGGAAGGTCAATAGATCAAAAGTGAAGGTCTCTAACTGAAGTCACTGAGATGTTTTTAGTATATATGGATGGTTACTTTTCCCATCTGTGAAAGATAGGCGAGAAGGAATCTTTAATTAATAAAGCCCTCCTCATTAGTGTCCCATTTTCCTCATGCTAATTTAAGAAGCAGCCAATATGGGGAGACTGTCATAAAGTTTCCTTAGGTAAGGTGTAGCTTGTGAAAGACAAAAAGAATCTATCCTGCCCTTAAAAAACAGGAAAACGACTGTTAGTACCCCATGAAACTTTGTTCAAACTGCAGGCTTATTATCTATCCTAAAAGGTCACGCTGTAGCACTCTAAACTGAAAGCGCACTACAGTTTCTCTTTAGGCTGAATGAGTCTTCTGCGAGTGTTCTGTAAAACCCAGCAACAGTAGCTATGAAATAATAGATTGGCAGGCAGAGCATATATAGATCTGTTTAAACCCAGAGTTGTAGACGCACTGACATACTATACACTGGTCTGTTATACACTGATCTTTTGTATATTGACCTGCTACACACTGACCTGCAATATACTGACCTGCAATATATTGACCTGCTATACACTGACCTGTTATACACTGAACTGTAATATATTGACCCGTTTTTACACTGACCTGCTATTCACTGACCTGCTATATTCGGTATATTATACATATTATTTGCTATAGACTGACCCATTATACCCCGGCAGGCTATATACTGATGTTCTATAAACTGGCCTGCTATATATTGACCTGCTATACACTAACCTGTTATATACTGACCTAGTGAACACTGACCCGCTGTATACTGACCTGCTAAATACTGACCTGCTAAATACTGACCTACTATACAGTGACCTGTTATATACTGACCTGTTATACACTGACTTGTTTACACTGGCCTGCTATATAATGATTTGTTATACATTGGCCTGCTTTATAACAATGTGTTATATATTGGCCTGCTATACACCGACCTGCTATATATTGATCTGTTATACACTGGCATGCTACATACTGACTTGTTATATACTGACCTGCCAAATACTGACCTGCTATTTAACAACCTGTTATACACTGACCTGCTAAATACTGACCTACTATATAACGAACCTGTTATACACTGACCTGGCATGCTACATACTGACTTGTTATATACTTACCTGCCAAATACTGACCTGCTATTTAACAACCTGTTATACACTGAGCTGCTAAATACTGACCTACTATATAACAAACCTGTTATACACTGACCTGGCATGCTACATACTGATTTGTTATATACTGACCCGCTAAATACTAACCTGCTAAATACTGACTTGCTATATAACAACCTGTTCTACACTGAACCGCTTTGTACTGACCTGTTATACACTGAACCGCTTTGTACTGACCTGTTATATACTGACCTGTTATACACTGACGTGATATATACTGACTTGCTATATACTGTCCTGCAAAATACTGACCTGCTATATAACGCCTTGTTATACACTAACCTGGTATATACTGACTTGTTATACACTGACCTGCTATATAATGACCGGCTTTACATTGACTTGTGAGAACAGAAACTACAGGCTAACTGAGTATGTGTGCTGTACCTCCAGTTGCTATGGTGATTTGCCTCACTTGGTGTCCGTAGAAAGGGAAGTCAAAGGACAGAGCCACCCGCTAGAGAGAGGGATGGGGGTGGAGGGTTGGTTGGAGAAAAACAGAAAGGTGGGAGTGGATATAAAATATGTTGCCAATAAAGACTTAATTAGAAAGTAAAACAATATGTTTCCCTGTGCTCAGAACCACACACAGCCCTGGACTGAAACGCTTTTGCAGAGATTTTTTTAGGTGTGTTCATGTGTGTGGGAGTGTCTTACCGCTGCCTGTCGGTGTGTGTTGGACAGAATGCCATGCACTCGAACTTGACCCTGCTGGACCGAATTCAGGTCCACCCAGAGATCCAGAGTTCGTCTGTCGGCTGGACCAAAACTACGCCATGAATAATACCTCTTAGAGTCCTCCTGAGAGGGAGAGAGAGAGAATGTTGAAGAAAATTTGAGAGCCAGATGTACTAAGCCTTTTGCGACAGCCTTTAGACGAGTTCTGACCATATGTTATATCAGAAACTGGTGTACGAGTCTAAATTTGTAGTTTATGTGGCATGAGTGTGAGATGATATATGGTCTAGACATATGTCTGGTATTTAAGGGAATTACTGCCCTGAACACTGAACACCAGTTTCCTCCTTTTTACTATGTCCACATTCTAGAATAAACATGCAGCGGAGAAATACAGAAATGCAGTGTCTTTTTAGTGAGATGAACAGTTTTATCTGTCAGGATAGCATTTCATTATGGAAAAACTGCCTGCCACATATTACATCATTAACACCATTGTCTTACTCGCCAGCTTACTATCCTTCACCTCAACACTATTTTCTCCTTTAATTTCCTGCCTCCTTTCCAACATGTGACAAAGCAGCCTTGGTCACATTGTTTTGCATTATGTAATACAAATGAGAAGCCTTCGTTGGCCAGTGCTACTGAGCTCCCACCTTTCTCAACTGCAGTCTGGCTTTTGGAATACAGCTATTCACTTAATTAGCACCATTTCACCATTTCAAGTGTTCATAAAATGTGATTATTTTTCTTCAGTAATGTTGATAGGAAATATTTTGATGTAAATTGGAAGCGAACTGGATTTTCATTTACATTTCTAAACATTTTTATTGAATTTAAAGGCACTTTTTAGATTAGTTTAATGAATTAAATTGAACATAGCATTAATTGAGGCAGACCATAGCTGATCGCCTGCTACGCATAGGATTGCCAACATTTGTCTGGGAGCTTATTTAAAGCAGGTTTTGCCTGCCAAGTCTTTTTCGTCGACATAGTGGTCCTGACTGAAATTATTATTTTATCTTGGCACATTGTGGAGCGGTATGCATTGTTTTCAGAGCAAGGGATTCTTACTCCACCCCCACCCCATGCCTCCCTAGCAGCTCAACACAGAGTGACATTTCACACAGAGAGAGCCAAGAGTGTCTATTAGGACTAAGAGGATGATATTTAAGCTTGCAAAAGAATTTCTCCCTTGTGTGCATGCATTTGGGTGATGATAAATGGAGATACTGCCTGATGACATGTTCTGTTAATATACCACAGTGTGAGTAACAGTGCTGGCCATATATATTACATGACTTTTTCACCACCTGTCACACAGGGGTCCTATTATGCTTTTCCATTTATTGTCTTCTCTGTAGTGTGTTATGGCTTTTTTGGGCATGTATATGGTCTGTGAAGTTATAAGCCTAAAGTGTGAGTCAAAGGGTGGAATTTTCTCCCACTTTTCTCAGCTGTCTGAAACGCCTAGTTGGAACTCCAGCCCTTGTCCTGTTACATGGTCACATCATCTCATAATACAATCTTTATTGCCCATCTACTGGCAAGCTTAGCATGCCCTCAAACAATGTTCAGAGAGCCAAAACAGTTAATACTGATCACTGATCAACATTCTGCTCTAGTCTAGTTGGAGAAGGTGGATCGGGTCTACCAACACACCGAATTTCAGGATGGCACGCTGGTTCAAACTGATCCTGCAGAGCTGATGCCATTGTAAGACCAGCCACTGTGGTGTGGGGCCGGAACCAGCTCTGCTGGTAGACTGATCAGAAGAGAGCGGGTGAGCTGACCAATCTGAGCACACTGGGCTCATTGGGAGGTGGGGCTTAAAGACACAGGAGCTCTAACAAAGAGTTCTAATATGAGAAAAATATTGTGTTATTGGAACATCGAAGCATGTAAGCCTGTTTTCATAGACGACTGAAAATAAGCATAACAATGGCGGACATTATGACGGAGGCACAAGCCTCAAACATGCTGCAAGACAATTTACCAAGAGAATAACAATACTTCAACAGAATAACAGTATTTCACCTCTCAAAACTCCTTCAGAGATCCCTTAGTGAGTCTTTTGCCACTAGTTTATTCATATGCTAGTTTATTCATTCTTATTTGCAAACTGGCCAAAAGGTTATGTATGCCTGCTCCTAAGAGAGACTGGAGTGAATAGCTAGACTGCACCAAGACACCTGGAGAAGGGACGAACCAGTGAAGGAAAGAAGGAGGAGAGAAAGTATGGAGGAGAAATGTGAAAACACCAGACCCAGATAACATTGCATCAGTCAAAACGTTAAGTATATTTATTCATGAATGTGCCTGGAACAAACTCATGCCCATATGGCTTCAATTCGAAGCTTTCACATATTACACCACAATGAATTGTACTGTGGGATTAAGAAAGCCATAACTCATGATAGCTTTCAGTTCATTGCAGTGACCCAACAAACAGTTTACATCAGAAACATGTAGGGAGGTCACGAAAGTTGGGCCACGGGATGCCTGGAGTGGGAAGAATTCGAATTATGTGTGGAGAGAGAGAGAGAGACAGAGAGAGAGAGAGAGAGAGAGAGGATGGATACTTTGAGATATCACATGTGTATTACTACATATGTGTATGTGTGTTGAAGGTTTTTGTGGTCCAGATATCTGCTGTGTTATTAATGCATTCTCTGGCTGAAGGTGACAGAGAAGGATGGAGACACTATAGTGGAAAGGTATGGGGAAGAGTGGAAAGTAGAGCAGTTAAAAGCAGTCCCCCCCCCCCCACACACACACACACACAGTGCAGAACTGCTCCACATTACAGGCTGCGACCCAGATTCTCTGATATGAGCCTGTGTTTCTGGGGGAAACCTCCAGCTCCAGCTCCACAAGAGGTGGCATCCTCTCCTCTCCCAGCAGCACCCAACATCTCTCTGACCAGTGGTAATGCCTGAGGCCAAGAATGCCCACTAAGACTTTAATGGCTGCCCAGAGGACTTCTAAACAAAACCCAAAAGCATCTAGAAAGCATCACAGAAATGATAATCACAGTGTTGGTTATGAGAGGATGTTCTAAAAAAAAGGTTTATGTGCAAGGACACACACACACACACACATGTGGGGACCACTGGCATACATATAAAAGGCGAAGAAAACCAGGAGTTTCCGAAATTAGAGCACAAAAATGTTTAAATGTTTTTAGGCCATTTAGTCTGTCAACAACTGACAAACAACATAAATGGAGTTATGGGGTTTTGGTCTGTTTGCAGTGATATGTAGAAGCCTTCACTGAGAAAAAGAAACAGACAAAGAAGAAGAAAATTTGCAAATCAAACAAACAAGCTGTTATTGCTCTTCTCAGAACAGACTCACTGGCCCACAGTCCAGCATCTTTCAACGTGTTTGGCTTTATTTGGATCATGAAAAGCTGAAAAAGCAAAACTGAACTTAAATAAAAGATGACAGGAAGCAACTCATTTACATATATCCACCTATTCAGCCTAGAGCACTTCAGCCCTGTCCACTTTTTAAAGTAGTACTACAAAATATTTCAGTTCTGAGTGATTTTCTGAATGAGGCTCAACACAAGCCTCATTTATCACAGATCACTCTTACAGTCACACTAACAAAAACTGGTCATGTAAAATGAATTATGGCCATGACTGGTACATAAAACCACACAAATGTTATAAGGTAACCTCGAGGCAAAAAAATGTACGATATGCACCCTTTAATATTTTTTTTTTTATAGTGATTTCACAAAAACCAATGGATTTGTATCATCACATCACCAAAAAGATGTAATAAATTCAAGAGAAATCTGGAGCCAAACTTTTTTCTTCAGTATGGCATCGGGCCGCCATGTTTGCTAACGCAACATGCCAGACATCTCGGCATGGAGTGGTAGAGGTTCCTAACGGTGTCCTGTGATAATCCATCCCATGCATCTTAAATATTCTCACATAGTTCCTGCAGATTTAGCGGTAGGGGTGGAGGTGAAGTGACAGCAGGCCCTCTGGACATGTGACGTGTGACAACAAACCATTCATCTTGGCGCTGACCACGGTGCCTCCACACACAAATTCGTTGGTCGTCTCCACCAAGACAAAAGCGGGACTCGTCACTGAAGATGACCTGCTTCCTGCGTCACTCCTTGACTGTGATGCGGTGTTAAGGACAGTCATTGTAACGGTCTGTGTGCATGTAGTTCAGTGTAGTGCAGCCGTCTGTCAATGGTGCTACCACTAACAGGATGATTCATGGAGGGCATTACTGCTTGCAATCTGCAGTCGTGGCTGTTGGGTCAGCCAGGCTGTTGGGTCAGTCAGGTACAGTGATAAGGCCCGTCACTGCTTATGTCACATGCATGGCCGAGCATGAAACTTGAAATATTTGCATGTCTCACAATGTCAAACCTAGCCACCAAGTTTCATTCGTGTTGGTTGATTTCTCCTGGGTGAATTTGTGCAACTATTTTTTGATGATGAGTGTTTACTGTAAATGTCTATGTATACATATTTATTAAGTCACCTGTCTTGAATTTTGATCTCCGCTTTTGAAATATGATGAAAGAAAGTGTATCTATGTAAAGAATGTTTTTCTGGTCCAGTTTTTTTTTTTCTCTTATTTTCCTGCATAGTCGAGATATTTTCCTTCTGAAAATTTACAAACACAAGTGCACACGCAATACATACACACATTCTGACATGCACCAGGATGCTTAAAACAACCTCTGTTGGCACAGCTTGGGGTAAATCTGGTTTGAATTTGTTTTTGAGGAGCGGGAAGCATAACACAGTTTATGGAAATTATTATATGTGACTGTTAGAGAGCTACAAAAAATACCGAGGAAGACTTAAATAAACCCACACACTGGAGGCTGCGGCGAGATGTCTTCGTCCTCCCACTGGGATATTTAAAGAAAGATCAGTACACGCTCCTTCATCTGCTTCATTTCATCATTCCCCCGCATAAAGCGACAATTCCTCAAAGCCTTTGGTGAACCACACTGCAGACCATCAGGACCTTCCACACCTCATTAGCGCACACTGTACATGTACACGATGATGATAAACCTGATAATGCAAACATCTCAGCCTCTGAATCTGATGCAGTCTGAAACTTTCAAAGATGAATGAATGATGGTACAAAAGCAGATCTGAACTGTGTGAATGGTAAGAGCTTATTTAAGCATGTGTTATGAATGAATGTAAAGATGCTGGTGTGCATTACAGCAGAGGAGAGGAGAGGAGAGGAGAGGAGAGGAGAAGACAGGAGAGGAGAGGACAAGACAAGACAAGGCAAGACAAGACAAGACAAGACAAGA
>CM067491.1:5644169-5669646 GCA_034552555.1 Semaprochilodus insignis
TATATATATATATATATATATATATATATATATATACACACACACACACAAATGACACAGAAATGTTATACTTAGTCATTAATTTATTGGTGAAACTGACCCAATATAATACATGTGTAACTGGCATAAGTATGTAAATGTCTTGGATTAGCAGTCCATTAGAAGGTGATATTAGAGTATTTTTTTATCCATGGGATGACAATCTGGCTCTGTTGTATTTAACGAACATGGATCTAGCAAAGTCAGATCTGAACTACACATGTTTATGGAAGTGCATCATGGCACAAACAAAGGACATTTAAGACCTCAGAAGAAAACTTTTTGATGCTAATCAGGCTGAAAAAGGTTACAAAACCATTTTTGAATCCACAGTCAGGCAGGATGGAAATTCAAGACCACTGTTTCAGACCTCAGGAAATCTGTATATAGTGTATAATACAAAAGCCCAGGTGAATGCTGACTCTCTTTAACTGGATTGAATTTTTTTCCTAGAAAGTAGATTACAGCTGGATGATACCGTAGTCTGTTGCCTGGAATGTTGTTTCGCTCTGTTATTACTCAAGTCAACTAGAATGACTTGTTTGAGCTGGAGGTCACTATAACATGGTTGAAACTTAACAGTACCAGATTCCAGGCTACATCCTGCTTAATGTGAGACTATAATTCATGCCTGAAAAAAAATTTGTGAGAGGTAAAGGAAACAGTAGAATAGATTAAAAAGGGGGGGCTGGTGGTGAAGCGTGTTGGGATGTGTGTCATGGGGGAGCTGCTGTTCTAATAATGGATCTTGTTTGATTTCATTGCCGGAAAAGCTCAACNAGTGATGAAGGAGAGGGGTAGAAGCAGGGTGAGAGGACAGACGAAGAGCATGTCTCTGTAAATGGACTCTTCAAACTGACATGTGAGATGCTGGCAATATTCAGCAAATTAAAGCAGCCTTGTGTAAATACACGAACACCCATGGACTAGATGTGCCACAACACATTAGCTGTTGGAAACATCAGTGTGTAGGCTCATTCACTGTCCACCACAGAGCATTTACAATAGTATGTAGTGAACTGGCTAGAGTGTAACCAGAATAACCAAATGGCCAAATTTGAACAAGACTAGGGGAGAGTGTACACAACCTAACACATTTTGGTTTTTCGACATCTACCAAATATATCCAGAAAACTTTTTACTTTTTTACTTTTTGTTGGTGGCCTGTTTTATCTACAACAAAGCTACCACACTTTGTAGTGCTTTAAAGGGGCCACAGAATGGAAAATTGTATTTACATGGTTGAATAATGACAGTTAGGTTGTCACGTCCTGTCTAGTCTAGCCCCTGTTTTTCTGTTCTCTCTGGTTTTCTCTTTGTCTTGTCACTTCCATGTGCCCTTTTCCATGTGCTTCTGTTTTGGTTTTTGGCTCCTCCTGTCTTTGCCCCCTTGTCAGTCCCTTCACCTGTCCCTAGTTTGTAGCTCCGCCCCTTCCCAGGTGTTCCTTGTTAGTCCTTGTTCACTTATACTCCCTGTAGTCCCCTGTGTTCTTGCTTGGTGTTTTGTTCCCCTGCTGGTGTTTTTTTTTCCTCTGCCAGTCGTTTGTCTCCATGTCGGTTGCTTTTGTAATCCTGTTCAGTTGTTTCTTAGTTTGCTAGTGTTTTCTTTGGTTTTGTTTCGTCTTGTTTGTTCTGTTTATTAAATCCTTGCACCTATATTCTGCCTCCTCGTCTTGACCTCACGTGACATAGGTACATTGAAATGACATACAGTGAATCTCAAACTCAACGGTTGTCTCCGCCTTCAAATCCAAATCCTGTGTTTGTAAAAGAGGGCAGAAAAAAATATATTTCCAAATGATTGTTCCAAAAGACTGTTATGAGTCCTGACGCCACCCAAAATTTACATATACCTCCTCAAGTTCCAGCCCAGAAGAAACAATGACAACAGATCAACAGCAATGGTGGGTAATACACAGTGATGGATGACGTTAAAGTAGAGATATGCCTCCAGTAAAAGTCCTCCTTTTAGACCTCCACTTGAGTAAAAGTATAAAAGTATCTGCCATACAGTATGGAGAGTAAAAGTAGCATGATTTATTATAGCTCTAATGTCCTATTATAATTTCTGGAGCAAGACACTTGCTTTATCAGTTCATTCTAGGCGTAAAGACTCTAGTGTCACTCTCAGTCCACCAATCCAATTTTAACAGAAGATCATTAATTAGTCTGACACTGATGTCTATTCAAATGACCGTAAGCACAGAACACTGAAGGCAAAAAAATCTGTTAGGTAGAACCAACTTAGTTACAAGTTTAAGTTTAAGTCTAATACAAACGTAAAAACTTTAAACACAGGTTCACAAATTAGTTTTCCTTTGCTATATTGCATCTGTTTTTACACGCACATAAGCCAAAAGGAACAACAAATTTTGCATAATGTCATGGAGTAAAAATTAAGATATCTGAGTTTGAAATGTTAAAGTAAAAAGTCATCCAAAATGGAAATACTTCATTAAAATACAGATACATGAAAAACTACTTAAGTACAGTAACTAATAACATTTACTTAGTTACTGTCTGCCACGGGTAATACATGCGGAAAGCTGCTTCTCAGGCTGTGAAGGGGATATTGTCCCATTATCAGTCATCTCTAACCAGCATGCATGAAGTTCAGCTTTAAACTAGGCTAAAAATTGGCTTCCTATTTGCCATCTTCTTAACCGAATGTTCCATTTCCACATAAATGCTACAGTTTGTAAGTGGGCCGGCAGACTACGAAGAAATGTACTTTTGAGGCTTAAAGGGAAGCTTCCTACCCGCCAGTTTCTTAATCAAATGTTCTGTTCCATCACATCTTTAAGAAGATCCTGGATGACTTTAATTCCAAGGTCTTAGCTTGCTCTGCACGTTTCACCCCAAACTGTTTTTTTCAAATCTTGCACATCAAGTCTTCACGGAGCACAGAGGGATCTGCAATTCCACCTCAACTACCATCACAACCTCAACAGCAACCTGTAAGTAGCAGCCACGCTGAGTTTTTGTACTCTAGAGGATAACCCAGACGCCGTGAAAGAGAAACTGTGTTCTAACTCCTGGAGAACTTCCTGTCGGGTCTGAGTGGCGCCCTGAGCAAGCAGCATGAGAAAAGTGTGACTTTTCACCTCTAGTAGGTCAGAACATGACTGACTGTCTGGACAGGTGACTTAATGCAGTGTGGAACACGGAGCATCAATGCAGGGACCTTTCCTGTCAATGTTCTGGACACTAACAGAGGAAAAACAGGTTCATGACAGCTCTTATAAGGTTGATTCATCACATTTCCATATCAGATGAGTAAATCCTCCATTAAGCTGCTGCCTCAGTCCGGATCTATAAATTAGTCTGGCTGTCCCTTTGAACTCTCTGAGATCAGCGAACACGTATGGGAGACCATAGCACAAGTTATAAGTTCCACATGAGCATTTCATGGCACATGTGAAGGTTTTCGCCTCTTGCAGAGGGGAAGAGTACGATCTGGCACAAAGACCGAGACTGTAACCATAGCACACAATCACAAATAGAGTCAGCTGTGCTGATAGGTGAAAAACAGCAGAGAAAAAAGAAAGAGAAAGAGAGAAATCATGGCTGGGGTACATGGTTGAACTATCCATCTAAGATAATGCCTTGAATTTGAACCATATGAAGACGGCCAGTGTCAGAACAATGTCATCAAAGGCTTTCAAGTGCAATGCCCAGAGTGACCTAAAATGGAAACATGTGGTGAACCTGTTTATCATTCGGTATCAAAGGACTGGATTCATGTTAGATTGATGAGTGAAATGTCAGCTCTCTCCCTGAACTGAGCAAAGTGATCGTGCTCGATGGTTGGTGTTACAGTGTCTTTCTTCACACTGCCATGTCATGGCACTAATTCAGTCAATAAAACTTTCTATGGCTTCCAGTGAACTTGAATTTCTTTATTTTCTAGCATCAAGCAATGAACAGTCAAATATGCAAAATATTAATGACAAAGCAATAAAATGTACAGCAATAAGTGATAGGCGGCATGGTTATTATCATTAATGAATAATACTCTGAAAACAAAAAGCAGCAGAGAAAAAATGTATCCATTAACCAAAAAAGACATAAACAACAAACTATAATCATTGCAAAATTCTATTAAAACTTATTTATTGTTCTCTGTAACAATATTTTTTCTAAGCATGAAGGACAGTCTAAAAGATTTCCTTCTATGTCAAAGCCATATACTGTTTCTACAGGTCTCCTAGTGGACATTATACTGATGGAATGAAAACTGGCTCAAATACTCATTCATTTTTGAGCCACTTACCCTTCTGGGTCGTGGGGGGTGCTGGAGCCTGTCTCAGTGCTCACCGGGCAAAAGGTAGGCGACACCCAGGACAGGACACTAGTCCATCGGAGATCAGACATACATATACGCACTGATAGCATCTCCAATCAGCCTGATTGCATGGCTTTGAATGGTTGGAGGAAACCCACACAGACACGGGGAGAACATGCAAACGCCACACAGAAAAGACCCCAGACACCCCAGACAGGAATTGAACCCAGGCACTACTTGCTGTGAGGCGACAGCCCCATCCACTGCACCACAATGCCACCCAACTGGGTCAACTCTCTGCATGTGACTTTTTAAAATTCAGCTACTAGCGAACAATGTGAAATAATAGAACCCCCAGTTGTGACAACAACACACATACACAACGACGGCCACAGCAGCAGGTTTGCAGTAAATACAGATGGGCTGAATCGTGTAGTGTGTAAAATTCGTCTATCCTCTGCCTCTGAAAGCACCATCAGCACAACAGCTGTGCGTTGGGAGCTTCTCAAAATGGGTCCCAATGTCCGAGCAGCTGCACACTATGCAAGCCTAAGATCACTATGCACAGTGCCAAGCGTTGGCTGGAGTGGTGTTAAAGCATGCTGCCACTGGACTCTGGAGCAGTAGAAGCATGCTCTCCGGAATGATAAATCACTTCCTGGCAGTCTGATGGATGAATCTGGATTTGGCTTGACGAGTTTGGTGTGGAAGAACTCCAGTGGCCTACACAGAGCTCTGACCTCAACTCTGAAGAACACCTCTGGGATGAATTGAAATATCGTTTGTGAGCCAGGTCCTCTCATCCAACATCAGTTCCTGACTTCACAACTGTTCCTTTGACCGAATGGGCACAAATTCCCACAGACACACTCCAAAGTCTTGCAGAAAGCCTTCCAAGAGGAGGGGAGGCTGTTTTAGCAAGGTGTGTGTGTGGGGGGCTAATCTAATATTAATGCCATTGGTTTTGGAATGGGATGTGCAACAACTTCATATAGGTGTGATGGTCAGGTGTGCAGATACCTTTGGCTATATAGTGTATATACGCTTCCTTCCTGGTCTCATAATGATGATGTTAGTTTTAGCAGCAGTGAGTAGTATGTACCATAGACACAGTAGTAAGAGAGTGTACACAGTAAGAAACATAATTCCTAAATTCCTAGGTCACTAAACCCGCTAAATATGAAAAATCATATGCAATCAAAACCGGCTCCAGCAGTCAGTGATGTCACCTCTGGTTCAGTAACTTGTAGAGAGGGAAAATAATTGATGTCAGCGTCTTGGGTCAAGGACTGGGACAACTTGTACGAGGGCTGTGTTAACCGCAGGGGTCTGAGTAAAATGTAGCTTCTTGACTTGAGGCGATTTGCTCTGATTTGACTTGGGCACAAAGAAAGATTCAGTCTTTAAATCAAACAAAATCATCAAGTCAGACGCAGAAATACAGGGAGAGAAAAGAGAGATGTGATGTGGAAGAGGTTGACTGGCAGACAAGAACGCTTTGTGCTAGAACCAGTATATCAAAAGAACAGATCCTGCTTCTTATGTGGGCTGTGATCCCCATCTCATCTTCACTGTTAGGGCAAGTTCTCCGTAATTTATCACTCTTATAAGTACAGCGCTTACATGTCAGTTACATAATGGATAGCAAATAATTTAGTAGCGGTTGCTGAATAATAAGCCGTTAGAATAAGCCTTTAGATTAACAACTGAATCATGAAATACTACTTGAAATAATGCTAGAGAGTTTTTCAGTAGAGGAGGCTCCTGTGTCCAAATCATATGGGAGCATAAGAATGTGTGTGTGATTTTGCCAAATTCCTCCTGACAGGCAGAATTTAAAGATCATAACAATAGCATCATGGTACATGGCCATGTCTTTCAACAGATTTTCTTATTTTATTACTGTGAGGTCTTTCAAACAGGAGTAATATTTCTAATGGAGCTCCAAGTTCAGCCAATTACAGAAGATAATTCACTTGGAATTTATTAAAAGCAGACTTGCAAAAGCTATAGACATTGCAGATTTGTACTGGGTTAATGGAATAATCCAGCAATTTTCAATCTCAGAATTAGGTTGAATGGTTATTCTGAAAATTCCCTAATAATCAAAAACTCTTAAAAGAGCAATTTGTAAGATGATGCATGTTGAACTTGTCAAACAATAGGGGGTGACATATCATTAAAAACTTCTATTTACTGGCCTACAGCTGTCTCCAGTGGTGGAAAGCAACACCAGTGTTAACTCTTGTTTTTCTTATTATTATTTCACTTATTTTGTCTGCTGCCAAATGTGTTTTTTTGCCAATAGCAGGTGCTTATGGTCAATATAATGTACACTTTCCAAGGGCATAAGGTCTGGTTCATATCCACTCCGGACATGGACGCTCCATGTAAAAACGTAAATTGATCACTTATTAGCCAGAGAAGACTTATCCTTTGTTCCTTGTTTTTGCTGTGATGGAAACAGGACATCCCCGCAGCATAGCACCAACCCAGCTCTGGTGTCAAAATACACAGTCGCGAGGGAAGTCAATGTTCTTAAAATGAAGATAAAGTTCCTTTTTTTCAAGGAGCTTCTTTTTGAAGATGTCTGTGTGATGTGGACATATGACGTGAACCTAAAAAAACCCTAAACATCACTGTAAATGATTTTTTCAGGCTTTCCAGAGTGACTGGTAGCAGAACATGCTCACTATATTTCAATGTGTTGTTTTCCCCTCCTGACTCTAAATCTTATATAGCACTGCTTTTGATTATAGTAACCTGCCAGTTTCAATCAAGTGGCGCTGAACAAGAGCTTTAGCCTGCAATTTAAAGGGTTAACTCGGCTCTGCTTCAGGGCTTTGCACATGCTCAGTGTGTTCTCGGCTGCGCAGAACGTGATGCCCAGGTGCAAAAGTGGATCACACAGGACATGCGTTCATATAGGTCACACACAAACTCAAATCCTTGGAGCCCTAGTGTTTCTTTCATGGCTTGAATGAAAACTGTAAGTCACAAACTGTCACATGCATGCTCACATATGCGCATGCAGGGTGTCTCAAACCCGCACATGCAGTGATGTGGTGGGGCCGGTCGGCTCTCTGCGGGAGCAGCATGAGAACGGAGAGGCACAGGAGGGACAGAGGCCAGAGAAAGTAGAGCAGCACTGCTGCCTGGCAGAGAGGAGAAGAACCAGGACTGCTAAAAATACAGCATCTCCAAGGAGGACAGAAATACACACACACATACACACACACACACACACACACACACAGCCACCAATACTGGTGCACATACACACCCACACTGGGTGTGTACCACTGAAAGGAGAACAAAGTCTTCACTTGTATGAATGTTCATACACAATGCAATGGCATATGTTGTGTTGAATTAACAGCAAACACGGTTTAAATATCTGAAAGTACACGTTTTGCTAACACACTAAACAACCAAATGTACTGGGGAATATCATCAGTGTTGCAACACAACCTCATATTTATGGATGGTGACTTCACAGAAGAAGGAAAAAACATATGCACTTTGAAAGGAACTTAAATTGCATTTTTAAGAAGTAATTTCAGAGTATTTCTATTGGTCTGTTCACCATGAAACAGTCTAGAGTAGACTGCGATTTAAAAAAGCAACTAAAACTGGGATACAAGATTTTGTCTTTCCAGCAAACCCTGGATCACACTGTAAGTCTTCAGGGAACCAGAGATATGAACCCCGCAAATTTCGCAAATTTGTATCCGACTTAGGTGCACCTTGGGCGCCCAAGAGAGCCAGAGAACCAGATAACATTAGTGCACCATAACTCACAGCTCTCAGGAAATCTGAAATATGAACCTCAGAATCACCTGTTCCTCACCTGTTGTCTTGTCTGAGGCATGTTGTTAGCATCACATCAATAACCTTGCTCGTTAGGCTTGCACAATGTGCATTAAGCATGTCTGCAGTAGCAGCTGCAGCATAAGGTCCAGCAAAGCTAAATAGAGTCAGGTCTGAGAGTCGTACAGTGTCTGGCTCAGGCTTCAATTTCATGCCTGTGCAGATATGCTTGTCTACTTTTGTAGAACTTCTAGTGCAGCACTGACAGTGACATGCAAAAGTTTGGGCGCACCTAGTCAAATTATGTTTCTTATAGTTTTATTTAAGTTTTTTTCAGGTTTATCCCACATTGTGAGGACCAAAACCTCACATTGTGGGGACCTTGTCGGGACCTTTTGTACCTGTGAAAACCAAAAACTGGTCCCAACAATGTAGATCATTACATTTTAAGCTGAGGTTAAGGTTAAAGTTAGGATATAGGTAAGTGTAAAGGTAAGGTTAAGGTTAGGGTTAGGGTTAAAGGTAAGGGTTTGGCTAGATGTAGTAGGTTTGAGTATGTCTCCAGGTAATGAATGCCAGCCTGTGTAACGGCACCACAATTCACATAAACAAGATTGTGTGTGTGTGTGCGTGTGTGTGTGTGTGTGTGTGTGTGTGTATGCATGTGTATGTGTATGCATGTGTACTAAGAGACAAGCTCTACACAAACACAAACACGTGTGTGCTGTCAGTTTCCTCTGCGTCATAGGGACCCTTGGAGAGGCACACACTGAAGCATCGTTACTTACACACACACACACACACACACACACACACACACACACACAGACACACACACACACACACTGAACAGAACAGAACTCAAGTGTTCTCACACAGGAACACATCAACATCAACCCAAGAACAAAACAACAGCCCAAGTGATCTTTAACCCACATTTACTGGTTCAACCCCTTAAAATCGTATTACATCCTAAACTCCATCACGTAGTGATTAAAAAGTAGTCATAAATAAAAGAAATGTGAGTTGAGAAGTGGGATCCCCGTTGGTGCAGCTCCAGTCAGTACTGCATTAAATATCCCATTACAGCGTGACCCAGAACCATCATGTTTTACACGCATTAGCAAGTTTGAATTTAATTAATTGCTTCTAATGTTCATATCATTTCCACCACAATACAGTATCATTGCTGTCCAACACAAAATCTTGATTTGAGTTTTTCTACATCATTTGAGCGGAGTAGCTGCCCTTTACACTGTGTATCAGGATGAATGGACCAATAGAAATGCCTTATAATATTACTTGTTACATTAACTTTTAAAATATTAAATATTATTCTTATTATATTTCTGTCCTCTTCTGTAAAATTACCATGTTAGAGATGCAGACTTCCTTTTTCAGACAGCAACAATATGTCACAGCTGTGTAATTCAAGTGGAAGTGATGAGCACGTTTGAATAGTGCTGAGATCTACTTCTCGACCTTCTCGCAGGTCTGTTAGGTGACCTGTCTCTGTCTCAGTGTGAGTGTTCAGGGTTCTTACCTGAAAGCTCCTGGCTCCATACTCTGGCCAGTTCAGCCTGCGATAGACAGATAAGCAGCACAGCACACAGACCCATGGCCACCTTCTCTTCTCTCTTTCACTCCTCTCTTTCACTCGCTCCTCTCCTCTTCTTACTCCTCCTCTCCTCTCCCTCCTCGGCTTCTCTCCCCTCTCACCTCACTCCTCTTCCTCCTGTGTATGCTTTGACGGACTCTCTTTCTCCAGCACTTTATTACTCTCTCTCTCTCTCTCTCTCTCTCTGTCTCACTCTCTCCTCCCTCCCACTCTCCCCTTCTCTCCACTGTTTTCCACTCAACAAAAAGAAATAAAAAAATAGCCACAACAACAACACAACAGAATTCGGAGCGTTGCCTACCCCTTCCTTTCTGCCTCCGTTCCTCCTCTCTGTAAATTCTGGGATGTGGTAGTCATGGTAATGCAAGAGTTCAAGGAGGGACAGTCCGGCAAATAGTTCAAGACAAAAAAACGAAGACTTCTCCTCCCTGTTTCTTTCTGTATCTGAAGCTCTTTCTCTCTCTCTTTCTTTCTCTTTCAGCTGTATCTGTCTTTGTTTCTCCCTCTGTTTCTATGTTTCTTAATCTCTCTCTCTCTCTCTGTTTCTCTCTGTTTCTCTTTTTCTCTGTTCTTGTACACTTCTCTTCTCTTCTTTCTTTTTTCTTTCTTTCTTCCTTTCTGTGTCTGCTTGTTTCTGTCCCTCTGCTCTTGTCTCTCTGTCTATTTCTCTTTCTTTCCGTCTGTTTTTTTCTCTGTCTTGCTCTACTTCTCTCTGACTGCTTGTCTGTCTGTTTCTCTCTATTTGTTTCTTTCTGTCTGTCTGTTTTTGAGTCTTTATCTCTCACTCTCTGCTCCTCTCTTTCTCCTCACTCTTTTTCTGTACCTCTCTGTTTTTCTTGCTGTCTGTTTTTGTATCTCTATTTCTCTTTCTCTTTCTCCCTCTCTACTCTCTCTCTCTCTCTCTCTCTCTCTCTCACACTCTACTTTTCTCTCCCTATCTCTCTGAGTTTCTCTCTGTCCGTTTCTCTCTCTCTCTCTCTCTCTCTAAACTGTTCTGTATGTGAGGGAAGGCTGACTCTACCCCACTCACAAATATTTATATATTTCTGCTTTTCTCTTTCTCTCAAAAACAAGCTGGACTGAAGCTGTACAGAGCTCCACCTAGTGGAAATGATGCAGAGGAGGCCTCCGCTCACCGTCACAGTGTAGAAAAGTGCCCCAGCCTGCTGATGAATGGGTACACAGAGGTCCTGTAAACTCAAACGCCTTTAAAACGCTGCCAGACTCACAAACACACCTTCTGCACAGGTTTAGGTCAGTTACACCACAGTTAGGCTTTCTAAACCTAAACAACTTCAGCACTTGGACCTACATGCCACAGAACCAGAAGGCCAAGCATAATATTTACCCACGCTCATGCTGACCCATGGCCTGTCACCATGGTGAGAGCAGTGTAATTCTGCACAGCTTCACTGGCACAGCGAGGGAACCAAGTGGAACAAGCCGAAGAAATCCCACACAGCTGCTGAACATGATCAGATGCCAATACACCCACACACAGATCAGCTCTCCAAAATCAAACCCTATGAGGACACACACACACACACACACACACACACACAAACACACACTCAAAGCTTGTGTTTCCAGTGATACTGTCAGGGTAACTGAACAGAGCTTGGCAGAAATGATGATTCCCTGACAAGGCCACAGCCAGTACATGGGTTTGTGCGGCTAATCCAATTTACAGGAAAAGAAAATGTTTAAGGCAAAGCACTGGTAAAAATAATGCATCCCATCCAAACGCAAGGATCAAACAGCAGAGCCTGTTTTACCCATCTGATCTGAGATTAGAATATCCTGCCTGAAAGCAGTAAAACACATAATGAATAAAAAAAGACACTTGAGTCTGGTTTAGATATAGAAGGCCATCGAGCTCCCCATGAGTCCTTGTGTTGGTGTGAATGGAGTGTGAGGGATACAGCTTGTCAGGTAGGCGGACTGTAGATCATTCAGTTAAGAAATGGCAGCCTTGCTTGCTTCCCACTCATTTTGCTGTGAAGAGTGTTACTGTACATCTCAATTGAACAGAGGCTACAGAAGATTCCCTCTATGAATCGAATTTTTCCTCTAATCCTATAAATAGTGAAGTTGGCTTGAGCTGGTGAACCCTTTGCGCAACATTTGTTACCTGCCTGAAACCAAATGGCACCTGAGGTGCATAAGGCAAAGTATCTGGTAACTAATTTGAAACATGTCGTCAACTTTAAATGGAACTCAGTTGCAATTGAGTTGCATTTGGTAAAGCACCCTCAATTGATACTTGGCCACAACAGGTGCAAGTATTCACTTGAGGTGCTTGAAACTTACCTAAACACAAAATGCACTTAAGGTACATATGGTTCGGCAACTAATTTGGAACTTTTGTGCAGTTTTAATTGCTTGAAACCTACATGGAACTAAACTGCACTTCTAACTCATTTGACACTCAGACACAACAAGAGTAAGTCTCTTCATTTCATTAAACGGCCAATCAACATTGTGAGAATGCATCATATGATCACATCAAACAACATTACACTGAATCCACCAAATCATGAAAACTGAAGATGATTATTTTAGAAAGAAAGAATCACCCTCCCCCCACCAACTGGCTGATAGTTTTTCATTATGTCAGTTTCCTGAACCATGACAACAAACTCCTTAAATCATTTCTGTTAAACAGCTGGCTAACAGCTGTTTAAACCACTGTTTGTGCTGCTGTTAATTAGCTAGATTCATTTTCTTCTCTTTTGATGCCCTTTCATTTTACACAGAGCTCAGGTTCATTAGAAATGAAAATGGTGAATGTTATTACAGAATAAAAGACCTTATTCTGAATTCTTGGATTCCAATGTAACTGAATACATGTTTTCAGAATGTGTATTTAGAATTCGGAGTTTAAGCATCTGTATTCAGTTTTGTGCATCTTAAAGTCATAGACAGAGTGATTTCAGACATTTTAATACAACTGACCAGCAACCGACCAGCAACTATAGATACTGTCAACAGTCAGTTCAAGGCTAGCTCTGTTATGTTTGTTTAACTGAAAATGGCAAGTTAGCCTGGTAGTTTCTGGCAGTTATGACATGCATATGCTGGAAATAAATAGATTCACATCAAAACTTAACGACTGTATAGATTCCTGTCTGCAGTCACACGCCGTCCACTTTTGGTCTCAACTGTCTCTGAGTCATACGCCTCAAGGTCCAAGTCAAAGTCTGAGTCGGTGTCCGAGTCAAAGTCAAAATGCAAATCTTTCTTGATTTTGTCGAGTTGTGAGTCATCAAATTTACGAGTCTACACCTCTGCCTTTAATATTCTTAGGAAAATAATATTTTTCCCAGCAAGTACTCTAAAGCATGACTCAATAATTGGCTTGTTCACTAACGTTTCCGCTAAAATCTGAAAAGGCTGATAAATCAATGTGATGATCAGTTATTAATCTCAGTGTTACTGAGCTCTGCTAAAGTCTGAGTAGACTGATGAAGATGAATCAATGTGAGGATCAGTTATTAATCTCAGTGTACCAAGCTCTGTTTTTCTCTCTTTACTGAACATCATCAACATAAAACAATCCTTTCTCTAACAAATTTAAATAAAGTCTGCTCACTGCCAAATATATAGTATAAACTCTATAGTATTAGCACTGCTTTGCCACTAACATGCCACCACCACCATGTCAGTGTCACTGCAGTGCTGAGAATGATCCACCACCCACATAATACCTGTGTTGTGGTGGTCCTGTGGGGATCCTGACCTTCGAAGAACAGGGTACAAGGGGATTAACAAATTATACAGAAAAACAGATGGATTACAGTCTGTAATGGCAGGACTACAAAGCACACCTATACGATAAGTGGAGATTGGACAGTGAAATGGACAGTGAATGTAGATACAAGGTGTTACTAATAAACTGCTTAACGAGTGTACAGCATGTATAATGAATGGTAATTAATGTGTAATGAGCTACAAACATATTTCAGGGTTTTTTCTGTTTTTCCTTCAATTTTTAGACTCAATTTTAAAATCTAGTGTTCTTGACTACAACTTTGACTACTACTTTTCATAGTTATTACTTAATTAATCATAGTATTCACTAAGAATAAGTGATCATAGTAAAGAGGTCCATGGTGATATAAGTCCAGATTTGTGTACCCAAAACCCAGTTCTACAATAAAGTCTATGGCACACTGACCCAGCATTCCACAATAAACAACAGCATCGTAATGTTGGCAGCTACCTTTATGGCGCTTTGGAATTAGAGCTGAAGGACCAAATATGAATGAGGGAGAACATTTTAGAGACGCCAGACAATCACAAATCAAACTCACACAGCAGGTGACCATACTGTCTGGCAGAGCTAGACAACATGGGATTCTGGATGTTCTGCAGATCAGAGGGAATGGGAAAACCCTGGGGAAAATACTTTTGGTTCTGGACCAGCCCAGTATAAAACCTGGGCACAGTGTGCAATGTTCTGAGACGGTGTGAATAATGGTGTTATGCAATGTTTGTTTGTTTTTTCCACCGGACAGACGTAGTGTTTGTGTGAGAGATTGTATTAAGCACTTTTATGGGTCTAAATAAACTGATACAACAGCTTGAACAGCTTTGGGTTGAATCTCAACAGAGGAGAGGTCATGATCTTGTAGATTGTTCCCATTTGCTTGTGCCAGTAAATGTTCTTCAGCGGAAACATGTCTAAATAACAAGGAGCTTGTTTGACAGGCCATGAGATGCTGATTTAGAGCAAAAGAACTGCACTTTAAATCATGTCCTTTCTTCTAAGTCCAGATGACAACAAGGTTTTCTGCGATTTGCATGCTACATAACAAAACCTATTTGAGTGGTAACCTAAAGAGCAGCCACAGATGCGTGAAAAGCTCTGATGGACGTCCCATCGGTGTGGTGTATTTACACTGTGTAACGTGTCCCAAACAGAAACCGATGTACAACGCCTTCTGATGTAAGGGAACCAGGACCAGACAAGTCTTTTATCTGTGTGGTCTTGGTTCAGACTGTCAATAAGCACTGAAATACTTTCAATGTGTTCAAGTAGGATTATTTTTACTGGAAAAACTTCAAAGCTTTAGGAGTTGATGATGAGCATGACAAGACTAGTGCTCATAGTCAATTTAAGCTCACTGGACAATAAATGAGTCACCTTGCGCGTTTAAGGTGGTAGGAACTTCAGGCTCCTGCAGATGGCATTGCACAAGGATGATCGGGCTATAAATACCTGCGGGGTGTAGGAAGTGGTGAGAAGAGGCGGTACAGTGCAGTGAATGTCTCATTTGATGTGTGGAAAATGAGTCCAAAGCAGATGTTAATGATTGGCAAAACAGAAGGACTGCATTTGGCCGTGCAAAAGGCCATAGTGTGAAGGAAGTAGCTGAATTTGCAGGTGTATGGAAGCGTACAGTCATACAGGTGTACAGGCAGTGGCTAAAATCCCAGTCTACAGGAATTTCTCCTCAGAATTGTACAGGGAAGGCCTCCACCAAATCTGTCTCAACGCAATTCTTTGATGCAAGAGTGGCTGAACATCGATGTGGCCTACATTCAGAATCTTGTCCAGTCCATGCCAAATCCAATCACAGCTGTTATTCATGTTTGTGGAGGTATTACACCCTCTTAGGTATGTTTCGGTCACAGCTGACTATTATTATTGTCTGGTGAGCTTAGTTTTACTTGTGTAGTGCTTTTTACATGACAGCAAAACTTCTCTATAAGAGCACAAGTAGTGTGCAAACATTTTAGGTATCTGAGATTTTTAAGATTCAAAATTTTTGTTTTTATTTGATTTAAAAAGCTATTTATCTGACTAACACCTATTTAATTGCTCAAAAAAGCATTAAAATTAGAATACAAAAATATTTATATAATAAGTAGTAATTTTGTGTAGCTCATTTAGTTTCATTTTTTATGTTCATTGAACTATTTCTAAGATAACATACTGACATTCATAAAGTCTATTATTGTAGCAATATTATTTATAACTATTTTATCATTACAAATAATATTCAAAGTATAAAGTTGCTTTTTTTAATTTTGCGCTGGAGCTACAAGGCTAATGCAGCTAATATGTAACTTACCAGTACTGTACAAACTACATCATAACATCAAAGTGATCATTAACAATCATTTACTTAAAAATCTGATTATTTTTACATTAATGTGTGAATCCATATAATACCTAGGGTTTGAAACAGATCATGAAATATTTACATTTTAGTCTCACAACATTCACTCAACCCTGTTACCTAAACATGTTCACCATCGAATAAAATATCTAGAACATTCCTCAAAGCATGTCCAACAGGAAGCTACTTCATCTGAATTTCCTGAAGATCAAGGGAAGAAGAACAGTACACGTTGAATGATATTGTGATACTTGCTGGCAATAGCATGTACTTTGAAATAATGTAATAACAATAACATTTGAGGTGATTTATTAGGATGTCCTAATAAGTGCTAGTTATTTGACAATTTTATACAATAAATCTCAACCTTGTTTGAGCCATGGGCAGCAGAAAAGCCTTGTAAAACATGAAGTACAGTGTCTGAGATGGGTTCATCTATTTTGAGTGATATCCTTATTCAATTCAATTCAATTCAATTCAATGCATTAAAATGAGAGCTTCCGGCTTTTAAATACATATTCTTAAGAATTTCATGGACTACATTGCATTCCTGCAATTGCATTCCCGCACCCATTTATAAAAACAGTCAAATGGACGACACGCTCGAGATGGCTTCAAGACGGCTTCTAGTATTTAGCCATGCAGCATACTTTTGTCCATGTTTAAGGCAGTATATTGCCAGTATATCACTTTGCTGCGATAGTTTAAGCATGTAGTTTACATGACAGGGGTGGAGCTGTAGTGCAAAATTTAAAAAGCAAACATTTAAAAATACATGTTTCCAAACATCTTAGCCAAGCTGTGTTTAAGGGGTAACCATCACTTTGAAGGAAAATTCCACTGAATTCACTGAATGGTAAAAATTGTAGAGAAAATGTTCGTTGTAGAGAAACATACTGGTGTATAGAAATATATTTCTTTACAGTGATGCTGATGGGAACTAGGGGTCACAAGATCTGCAATGCAACTATAGCCATTTTACTTCCTATCCAAAACCAACAGAGAGCCTACACAAGTTTGTATGTAATGTTGATGATGGTAAAATGGTGGTAAATCTGAAAAATAATCATTTCTTTTGAAACTATTTTGCCTTAGAACGCCCTATATGTACCTCTCAACCATAAATGTATTAACAACAAATTCTAGGCCAAAATCTTCACTCAAAACTGTTGCAAAACAATGTCTCAGGCATAAGGCAACCTGCTGGGAAACATTTTGTGTGATAATTTCCCGTGAGGAAGCTCTTAGAGGCATTAAGGGTTTCAGACCTCTGGTTCCTATCATCATACATGTAAACAATTTTGACTCTGTAAGTTTCTCTAGAACAGAGGACATCAAATCAAATCTGCTCTGAATGACTCAATTTACATTTGCACTGTTTAATTCTGCAGACATTCTAAAAATCCATGGGATAATGGATTTGTTAGAAACACAGGAACTAGGTAGGAAGAAGTTGAAAGTACAAGGTAGATCCAGGAGACTGAAAAGCAGTTCATTAGGCAGATTACATGACATGAGGCTGGTCAGGAGGGGCATAGTGTTATATAGGAACTCTGAACTGAAGCTGGTGTTGATATCGGAGCATCAGAATCGATTATAACCCAATACTATAATATTCAAAATTCAGTTAGGAGAAGCTTGGTGCCTTATTGGACACATTTGTGTCCTTATTATGCATTTATTAAATTAATACTGAGCCATGCCAGAATAAACCAACTGCACTGAATCATAGTGAAGACAGAAATTTCATCATGCACCGATTTGCTAACGAATCAGAATTTGAACAAAAGGTATCTCCGACACCCTTACTGGTCAACAACCTTAAAGCCAAGCATTTAGCAGCTATTAGTGTGGAGCTCGACTGACCCTTGCTCTAGATCGTCCTCCCCATCTCCTCCTCCTCTACCTCATTTTCTCCGACCACCTGGCACCAAGCACGGCGGCATGGTTCCGATTAGAGCAGGAATCCCTCTCGCCCTGCTGTTATTAGAAACAGGTTCTGTAGGGAGGAGAGGAGCGTGTGAGAAAGCCAGCACCAGCGTCAGAGCAGTCAAACAAAAAGAGAAACAACCGAACAGATTATGTAAGCCTCGTGAAGGCCTCTGTAAATCTAAAACATATTATTCAACATGGAGCTTGTGTTCAGGCGTGCGTTGATGCCATCAGTGTGTGCTTTTGCCCGCATGGATTTATTTGTGTGTTTGTTACGGCTGTGTGCGGATCGGAGGGATGTGCGCAAATAGGTCAGACACTAAAATGAGCTTCAGTTCATGAGCATGAGTCTCCCATGAAGCTAGGAGCCCTGACTGCCCCTAGCTTCATAGCCCAACACCAATTCTCTTGTTAGCCTTTATTTGTTTGTGCCTACATAAAGACTAAATCATCTATATCACAACTGGCAGCGTTCTTCTACACTGCCTGTGGTTTCTAACATAAACCACATCCTTAAACATGCTCATAAACTACACACGTTTTATTTATTAAGCAATATTTATTCCAACCACACAATCTGATTGGTTGAAAAGGGTTCTATGTATGTTCGATAAAAGCATGTTTTCTTCCTGTATAATTCCAGTGTATGATGCAGTATGTATGTCGGTGAGAAGAACACAGCCTCCATAACCAAGAAAGCACATTGTTCCTGGGACAGCTGAAGAAATTCAACCTGCTGCAGACCCTCATGATCCAGTTCTACACAGCGATCATCAAGTCCATCCTTACATCATCCATAACCATCTGGTTTGGTTCCTCCACCTCACAAGAACAAGGCAAACTCCGGTGCATAATCTGGAGAGCAGAGCGGATCATTGGATGTAGTTTGCCAACGCTTCAGGACTCCTTTCCATGACTCTTCGTTTTTCTTATTCTTTCCTTTATTTATTGTAATTTATTTTTCCCTTAGTTAAATATTTGTTACTAGTCTGGGTGGTTGTCTGGTCTGTTTAGTATGTTACACGTCATGCATGTGTGACTCACCAAGACAAATTTCTTGTATGTGTAACATACACCCATCGTCAAAAGAATAGTTGCTTAAATTATTGTATTGCAGGAGCTGTATGGGGAGGACATAGAGCGGATTACACACCGCATGACAGACTACATGAACTTTTGCATGGACATTGTTGTTCCTGTGAAAACTGTGTGCTGCTTTGCTAACAACAAGCCCTGGATAACCAGCAGTGTTAAAGGCCTTCTGAACAAGAAGAAGAGAGCCTTTAAAGACAACAGCCAGGAAGAGCTTAGGAGCGTACAGAGGGAGCTCAAAGTCCACTTGTGAGAGGCCAAGGAGTCCTATAGGAAGAAAGTAGAGCAGAAGTTAAGGGAGAATAACATGAGGGAGGTATGGAACGGTATGAAGACCATCACAGGCTGAAAGTAGAGGACGGACAGTACTACAGACGGTGATGTATAGAGAGCCAATGAGTTTACAGAGTTTGCATAGAGTCTACAACCGGTTTGACTGCCCTGTTCAAGTCTCTGCAGCTTCAGCGGATACCTCCTCCAAACTCCCCCTCATCTCAGCTCCTGATACTTCAGTCTCTGACTGCCTGGACATCAACACCTCACCTTCTTCCTTTGTTATTCATGCACCCCTCCCTCAGGCTGACAGCCCGGACAACACAGCCCCTGCTCCCCCCTCCTCACACCTTATCTCATCAGACTTGATCTACAGCACCACTGAAGCGCCCCCTTCTCCCCCCCTGCACACCTTCACTGCAGACCAGGTTAGAGGTGAGCTGAGGCGACTCCACACAAGGAAGGCAGCTGGACCGGACAGAGTGTGTCCCAGACTACTGAAGTCTTGTGCCGCCAAACTGGGGGCACTCCTGAGTCTGCACATGGGGAGGGTTCCCACACTGTGGAAGACATCATGCCTTGTTCTAGTACCCAAGAAGGGGCGACCCAGTGAGCTCAATGACTTCAGGCCGGTCTCTCTAACATCGCGTGTCATGAAGATACTGGAACACCTTCTTCTACACATAGACTAAAGACCTACAGGCTGCTCCTGACTGCACCTGGATGATAGGTTGGACTGGTCAGCCAACACAGACATCCCGTACAGAAAGGGGCAGAACCGGCTCTAATTTCTGAGGAGGCTGGGGTCCTTTAACATTTGCAGGAAGCTCAGACTGTGGTGTCCAGCTGTCACTTTTATGCTGTGGTGTGCTGGGGAGGAAGAATTAAGAAGAGAGATGAGATGCGATTGGACAAGTTGGTTAGGCGAGCAGGGTCAGTTGTTGGTGCGGAATTGGACTCTGTGGTGAAGGTGGCAGAGAGAAGGACACTGCACAAACTGCTGTCCATTATGGATGATGATGGGCAACCACTGCACACCATCATTATGGACAAAAGGAGCAAGTTCAGTGGCAGTTTACTGTCACAGAGCTGCCCCACAGACAGACTCAGGAGATCCTTTGTCCCGAGAGCCATCAGGCTCTACAACTCTTCCCAGTGGGGCCGGAAGAGGGAAGAGGACAGATGAAGACTGAATCTCTTCTGTTAATCTGAGGTTTATTTATCTGCACTATTGTCACTTTACTGTATATCCTGTTCATCTGCACTCCTGGACACTCTAGACACTTTACTTAAACACCAGTTTATGGACATGTTTATTATGTTTCTTCAGTATTGTCATTACCTGCTGATACCTGCGCCCCTGGCACATTTTATTATTATTGCACATTGTATTATTGCATTGCCTTTTTAATTTCCGGGATCTTATATATTTTAACATTTTTATATTTTCTACTTGTTAATCCACAGTGATTTTTTTTTTACTTTTGTAGACAGACTTTCTTGTATATATTCTTGCCTCATTGTAAAGTGAGATATATTTATCTATAGCAAATTGTATTATTTATAGTTCATAGTAAATAGTTTTTTTTTTTTTTTTGCTGAGCCATTACTTACTTATGTTACTTATGTTTCATACTGTAGAACCCTTTTTTGTATTGCATTACTGTGCTGTATTGTGTAATTGTGTAACTGCTACTGGCTGTCTATCTATCTATCTATCTATCTATCTATCTATCTATCTATCTATCTATCTATCTATCTATCTATCTATCTATCTATCTAAATAGTTGTACCCAGAAAAAATCAACTGACAGGTTTGACATTATGAGACATGTGAATGATTCAAGTTTAATGCTCAGCTGGGCATGTAACATAAGCAAGGGCAGGCCTCATTGATGTACCCAACAGCCACAATTGCATACATTCAGTGAGTAGTGATGCCCTCCATGAGTCATCCCGTTAGGGCCAGCACCACTAGCAGACAGCTAAACGACGCAGGACTAAATGCACGCAGACCGTTACAAAGCCCATGACTACATCAGTGTCTCCAAAGACTGCAATGTTGTCATGCAAGACTGTCCTGGAGTGACACAACAAATGGAGACAAACTACAAATCTGTGTGTGGAGGCACCGTGGTCAGCACCAAGATGTAGGGTTTGTTATCACGCACCACACGTCCAGAAAGCCTGGTGTCACTCCACCCCCACCCTACCACAAAATCTGCAGGAACTGTGTGAGAATATTCAAGCTGCATATGATGGATTATCACAGGACACCATTAGGACCCTCTATAACTCCATGCTGAGACGTCTGACATGTGCAAACATGGCAGCCTGATGCCATACTGAGAGACACTACTTCTGTATGTGTAGCTCAATAAATATTGACCATATCAGTCTAAATTTATCATAATTTATAGTTCCTGGTAACCTCTAACTTACTTCTGAACAACATTGTTTTGATGACTATTCTTTTGATGATGAGTGTACTTTGTAAAATTAAATGATTCTGTATACCAGTTACTAAATATCAGTAGTGGTTGCTTAATTGTAAGCTGCTGCTAACCGTTAACCATATATCAGTTTTTTGGTAGTAATCACAACCATGATAAGTCATTTCCCTTGTGCTCTATTGCTTAACTACAATAAGCTATTCACTAAATAATCAAAGTAATCTGTAAGATATGTGGTATTTACATACAGACCCTTAGTCTGTACAGAGTTTTAGCAGTTAACTAAATTGTTACTTTGTTTCTTGATCATCCATATTGTTGTACTGCCTTAGACTGACTGTTAAAACACCCAATAGCTTTTAATGTCTTCTTTTGGCTTGTGCCCTGGGTTTCGCACATGAAGACGGCAATTGTTGGTAAAAAGGATAAACCATGAAAAACAGACAGCTGTCTTTGGGAGAAAAGCAAGCCATTTAGAAAGAGGGGGACATTCAATCAGAGCCATTGCACAAGCATTGGGCATTTCAGGACAATTTAGAACATCCTGAAACACTGGTGCAACAACCCGACACTGACCAGATTGAAAAAACAATAGCAGTTAATGCCTGAAACATTGTGAAAACCGTGAAGAAAAACCCAAAAACAACAGTCAATGACATCATCAACAACCCCCAAAGGGAAGAGGGTGGGCATCACAATCCACTGTTCAAAACAGACTTAGACAGCAGAAACAGAGAGGCCATACCACAAGATGCAAACCACTCACAAGCAGTAAGAATCAGAAAGCCAGATTGGAATTCACAAAGAAGTACAAAGAGTTGGGATATGAACTGAGGAATGTGTATTATGGTTTGTTTTATACATATTCAAAACAAACACAAGGAAAAACACAGGAAGAGTAATACTACAAAATACTTCAAACTTTTATTTATTTATTTATTTATTTAACTAGAAGTTACCAAGGTTAAGGTTAGGGTTAGACTCAGGGTTAGGCTTAAATAATAATTATCATATATGTACACCAATCAGCCATAACATTAAAACCACCTCAATATATGTACATCCATTTTATCAGCTCCACTTACCACACAGGTGCACCTTGTAGTTCTACAATTACAGACTGTAGTTCATCTGATTCTGTATACTTAGTGATTCTCCATCACCGTTATTTTTTCAATAGCCAGAACCCCACAGGGTGGTGGATCATTCTCAGCACTGCAGTGACACTGACGTGGTGGTGGTATGTTAGTGTGTGTTGTGCTGGTGTGAGTGGACCAAACACAGTGTCACTGCTGGACTGAGAATAGTCCACCAACCAAAACCATTCAGTTAACAGCCTACTGTGTGCAGCGTCCTGTGACCACTGATGAAGGACTAGAGGATGACCAACACAAACTCTGCAGCAGCAGATGAGCTATCGTCTCTGACTGTACATCTACAAGGTGGACCAGCAAGGTAGGAGTGTTTTATAAAGTGGACAGTGAGTGGACACAGTGTTTAAACACTCCAGCAGCACTGCTGTGTCTGATCCACTCACACCAGCACAACACACACTAATACACCACCATCACGTCAGTGTCACTGCAGTGCTGAGAATGATCCACCACCCACTTAATACCTGCTCTGTGGTGGTCCTGTGGGGGTCCTGACTATTAAAGAAACTACTTAAGGGTGAAAGGGGATTAACAAAGTATACAGATAAACAGTTGGACTACAGTCTGTAATTGTAGAACTGCAAAGTGCACCTATATAGTAAGTGGAGCTGATAAAATGGACAGTGAGTTTAGATAGTCATGGTTTTAGTGTAATGGCTGATGAGTGTATAATAATTATAATAATAATTCTGGGAATGGTTCACACTAGATGTTGTAATAACGCTGTGAGGATCTGACTGCACTTAGCCATGAGAGCATTAGTGACGCCAAGTACTGATACTGGAAGATTAGTTCTGGATTTGCAACTCATCCCAAAGGTATTGGATGGAGCTCCATCATTCCTCAGAACACGCCTACTGATCCACAAGCCAATGCTGGGGGCTTTATATCCCTTTGGCCATTGCTCAGCACTGGGGTGGTGACCTTAGACACAGATATGGCATATCCCAGAGCTTCCTATTCTATTAGTAATGCTTTTATTCTATGGAGATTATACTAACTGCATGTGTGCAACAGAATGCCTATTATCCCTTAAGATAGCTGCATTTGCTAATCAGAAGGGGTGTCAGGACACTTTTTGACATATAGTACCAGAGACCTTTTTTCTATATAGTTTCCAGTAAAAGTGGAAATTAAGTTATCTGTTTTCACAAGCAGAAAAAAATAGGTGTAGACACCTAATTTCACAATTAAAACCATTTATTTCAGCAGTGAGTGTGTGCTTGTAAAAGCTTAATTTATCTATTAACATCATCTTCACTTGGAAGGGACACAAAGAAACATAAATATATATATAAGGTAACTGATATATTGTGAGCAAAGTGTGGTTCATGATGTCTCCTAGAAGCCTTCAGTTACCACTTGTCATTTCTTATATTACATAACCAGCACACTTGATTTCATATAGTGAAGCACTTGGTTTCCAGGTATTGGATGATAACTAGAATATCACTGGGCTGCCACAAAAAGAGTTTGTAAAGGTTTAAATGAACACACTGACATATTTGAATGCACTACTTATTTTGCGAATACTATTTGTATTTATTCTAATATTAGCCTCTCAGTTGAGACTACTGTGTCAATCTCAGTTTTTCAAATAAACAGGGATCTTTTTCAGTGCATCTTGTCTCAGAAGTTGGTTGTAGTTTCTGCTTCTCATGATCCAAGTAATTGCTATTGCATACATTCAGTCTCATCCATTCATAAAATCTTACTTCACAACTTAAATCTTCAGTTTGTGTTCTAGTGCAAATTTCACTCCTTTTGTTTATTTCCTTTTCTCAGTTTTTTTGTTGATAGCCACACATTCTTCAAGAACCCACTGTGTTGAGTTATCGTTTCACAGTGGAAAGATGAAAAGAAACACCTGATATTCTTTAGATCTGAAGCTAGAGTGAAGCTTAATCTTCTCCTTTCTCTCAAAGATGAAAGCTTTAACTGTTTATCTGATGGTGACAGTTTTGATGGTCTACCAGGTCTGGCACAGTTGTTAGCAGTCTAATCTTCTCTGTATATCCTTATATCTCCTCAGAAATATCTCCTCTCAGAGCCACATGAGGAAGAAATTTGAAGGCACTTCAGGTGAGTGTGGGTAGTTTAGCTTGTGCGAATGTTAGTGTCTCTTTGAAGAGGAACATAATGCCAGTGACTTATTTGGAGAGGCTTTTGTTTGGAGGACACAGCTGAAACTGGTTGGTTTTAAGATTGGAAAAATGGAGAAGTTAAAGTGCACAAAAGTAAACAGTGGACAAATTAAACCCTGACAGACTTGATATTGCACATAGTGTTGGTTGCTTTTGTGCAATTTACTGTTAAATACTGTGGTGTATGTGTAGAGTAAGAGACAAGGGAGGCCGTGATTCTGCTCTGAGCAGAGCTCTTTTCTTGGAACACCATCAGAAAGACTCATGGAACACAGCTAAGCCAACAAGGGAGAGTCACCATTAGCCAACTCCTCCATGGTTAACAGCAGCTCACAAAAAATGACCCTACATCCCAACACAATAACACATAAACAACACATATGCCACACTTAAACTGACCAATAAACACGTTAACAACAGTCCCTTTTTTTATAGGGTGTGCGCGTCCCATGAGCCTCCATGCATAGTTCTTTGCATGGCCACAACTCTCAGGCTTGTGTGGTTGGTAGCAGGTCTCTACAGCAGGTCACCCCCCCCCCCCCCCCCCAAGGA
>CM067491.1:5675837-5703221 GCA_034552555.1 Semaprochilodus insignis
GAGAAGAGAAGAGAAGAGAAGAGAAGAGAAGAGAAGAGAAGAGCTTTGTAATGTTGGTGTGTGTTAACGCCACAATGATAAGATCAGCTCTGACAACTCTCCACCAACAAGCATCCATTCTAATTTGTAACGTGGAATAAGTGAAAAAACAGATAGAGAGGGAGGGAGGGAGGGAGGGACAGAGGGTGTGCAACTTTAGCTTAGTAACAATACATATTGCTGAAATGTTGTGGAACATCCCTCAAAATAATGATTTCATGCATGAAACTCTTTCTAAGCCTGCTCTGCTCTGTAAGTGGGTTTTTAGGTTTTCATCAGCTCACTTTCATAACATCCAGTAGATTTATTTTGATTGGAACACATCGAATGCCAATGACAGCAAAGATAATGTGTGAAGCATTACTCAATAAATGAAAACACATTCACTTGCCCCGTGACCTGCAAGCACATAGAAACAAACACTCAATACGCACGTTAGTCTGCCCATCAACACAATGGATTCCAACTGTTTTACAATGGGGAAATCTACGATTTATTTGGAGGTCACTAACACAACACTAACTGCAGAGCGACTCGCCCCACGCTGGGCTGATCAGCACCTAATTAAACGTCGCGAGAGAGTGTGGGTGTGTTTGTAAAGGAGAGTGTTAATGCGTCAAGGAGGCCTAACAGAGAAAGTAAACAGGGTGGGGTAGACCTCCACTCGGTTCCAATACCACAGACACTTCACGTCAGCATATTGTCTTGTGTTGGGACACCAACGGTGGTCCATCCAAATAAACAGTCTGTGTTGGATTACGCTGTCATTCACACACTGCTCCCTGATGCTTACTGTCTCTCTTCTCACATCTGTTTGTTCAGGAAGTGCATGTCACCTCTGAAATTCATGCTCTACTCAGAGACAGTGTTATAAAATCCAAGACACGCTACTTTGGAATGCTCTGTGTCACATGTGTATGTGTGCTTAGGCACTTAAATAAACTTATTTTGACGTATATGGCAAACATAGAACTTGGTTGTCAAAACCTCTTTACTCCATTTTTCGCTGTTATTTTCTTTCTGTACTTTGAAAACTGCAGCTGATCTTTGCAAAATTTCAAAATGAGCAGACCAGTTCAAATGTTCCAGAATTACTTGGAGCAAAACCTCAGCACATTAACTTGAGTTCAAACGTTTTTTCCTTCTGCTCTAAAGCTAACATTTAGGAGGAATAAGGTTTTGTTCCAACAGTGAGGACATGCAACTGTGACCCCAGTCAACCGCAGTTAATAAAGAGCAGTTCATCTTTCACCAGTGGGTATTAGCGTGTGTTAACGTGAAAGCACCAAGGAGCTGCTCTGTAGGAACTTGCGTAGTTCCTGAAGACTTGAGGCAAAATGTACACATGTGAACATTTATATCTACAGTGATATTTATGTATATTTGTATATTTGTAGATGGATTTTTTATTTTTATATATTCTTGCCTCATTGTAATAAGTGAGACATATTTATCTATAGCTGACGGTGTTATTTATAGTTGATCATTTTTGCTGAGTCTGTACTTCTGTTCATACTGTACAACCCTTATTATTGTTTGTATTACTGTTCTGTATTGTGTAACTGCTACTGGCTGCTAAATTTAGAAACTTTAAATTCAATAAAGTATCTATCTATCTATCTATCTATCTATCTTTCTATCTATCTATCTATCTATCTATCTATCTATCTATCTATCTATCTATCTGTCTGTCTATCTATCTATCTGTCTATCTGTCTGTCTGTCTGTCTGTCTGTCTGTCTATCTATCTATCTATCTATCTATCTATCAATCTATCTATCTATCTTTAATAAGAAAAATTAATGAAGGAAATGGATGCCCTAGGCATACAAACGTGTCAAAAGACCTAGAATAATTGTTTGCCATGTGTGTGCTGCCTCATAATACTTAGCCTGTAATCATTAATGGTATAAAAATCTATGTAGCTATGTAGTTGTATATTTGAAGGAATTATTTTCTAAATAAACTGTCTATGGTCAGTACGGTCTACGTGAGGCCTGAGCTATGCAGCCAGACACATTTACACACACACACACACACACACACACACACACACACACACACACACACAGACACACACACACACACTCTATCTTGCTTGGGTGAATTGTGGGATTTTTACATAGACTTCCATTCATTTCCTGAAAACTTACACAGCTACTACTAACTTTTAAACTTTTTTAAACTCTTAACAGATGTCACCGCTGCCAAGGCCAAAACCTTGCTGCTGTTAACTTACATTGCATGTGAATATATATATACACACTTCTCATCAAATGAATAGTTGCACATATAACTGTGAATTAAGTGTCTCGCTCAGCCGTGCATGTGACGTAAGCAAGAATAGGTCTTACTGCTGTACCTGACTCACCCAACAGGCACAACTGCAGAGATTCAGCGAGCAGTGATGCCCTCCATGAGTCATCCTGTTAGTGTCAGCACCGTTGGCAGGCGGCTGCATGCTGTAGGACTACATGCAAGCAGACCACTACGATTGCCCTTAACACCATGCAACGTGCCCAAAGACTGCAATGGTGTCGTGCCAGACTGTCATGGAGTGAATCAGAATGGCAGCAGGTCATCTTCAGTGACAAGTCCCTTATTTATCTTGGTTGAGGGGACCAACAAATCCGTGTGTGGAGGCACCGTGGTTAGCGCCAAGATGAACAGTTTGTTGTCATGCGTCACACTTCCAGAAAGTTTTGTATGTGTAGCTCGATAAATATTGCTGATATTTTACCATTACCAGTTTTGTGCCAATACTCAGTATCAATCTTATACTACTAACCAAAATCACTGGATTGGTATTACAAGAAAAAGTATAACCCGATATATAATCCACTGGCCTAAACGATTACGTGAATGCTTAAGTAAACTTTTGCACACAGTTGCACTTTCAATCTGAATTTAAAAAAAATGCTAATATATTTTTGTGTTTGAAAACGTTGAAATAAAAAGAAACAGCAGTATTGTATAAATCATAATACATATAAACATAAGTCATGTTGTGGCTTATGTATTTCTTTCTTTAGGACAGGAAAATATGTGTTTCACAGTTTGAACATGATCTTATTTAGATGTATGCTTAAGCAAGTACATCCAGACAAATGTATTATTACCAGCTTAGATGTGTAAGCTGTGGGAAAAGGACAGTATCAGGCTGATATCAGTACTGGCAGATACTCAAGACTACACTTTCACTACAGATATTGGGCTGAGTTGAGAAAAACACAACAGCTTAATACCTGCTGCCCTGTAACATTCTTGAAGGGTTAAATGGTTTTGCTCTTTCATTTCAGACAGAGAAAAGGCTCTTCACAAACTCATGTTTTTCTCTTGTGTTTAGCTGGTTAGTTTTCTACAAGGTCAATCCGTTTTTGTCCTTAAATCTCTAACACACACACACAGCTTCTTGCTGTGACATTTCTCTCTACGTCTCTCCCTCATTATCAGTGCAGCCATCATTAATTGATAAGGGCCTTTAATTGGCTCCTAATGAGACGGCAGACGATGCTCTCAGCACAGACAGGAGCTGTGTATACATGGAGGTTTAGGACACAATGCGCCTGCGTTTCCACCACAATGATCCAGACACACTGAGAGATCTTATCCACTCACTGCTGCTAACCTACATAACAACCTGAACAAACAGAAATTAGCTGTTTGTGTGTTTACCCCTCAGAGCCCTCAGAGGGGTGTGTATGTGGATCAACATTCCTCACTTTCATAACTACATAATTAGTTCCATAGTAGTTCCAAATACTCAATAAGAGGATTTTAATATTAATATCTGACCAAGCCTGGACATTAGGGCCTGTCACCTCCATCTAAAAGAAGGAAACATACTGCACACCGCTTTGTGGTGTGAAGGTTTCTTATCTGTGCACTTGGGTGCAAAACAGATCAACTGATAAGATGAAAATGGGATGAGAAATTTTAGAATAGCATTTTTCTGTAGATTTGATCATTGTTGAGAAGAGCGGAGAAAGACCAGTCAGAAGTCAGCATGGTGTCTCACAGAGTTTTGACCTTAGGAGGTTAGTCACAACATTGGTATTCAGCAATGTGGACAGGAAAGAGTGCAGAAGAGAGGAAGAGAGAGACAGTAAAGACTCATCTGTTCACCATAGACATGTGCATCCAAAGAACATATGCTGCTGTATCAACAACAAATCTGGTTAACCCCTTGACCTCCAGACTTACTATTCAGAAACTACTATGTGTGTGGGCCCACATATAGCACCTTGTACCTTAAGGGGTCAATGGAGCTGTGATGATCTCACCTTAATAAAAAAGACACTGTATATTGCTGAAAACATCTCTGATGAGTCTGGAGGAAAGTTCTTGAAGAAAAAGTCCTGCAAATTCGAAGAGAGGTATATAAGAGGGAGATGGTAAAGTGATCCAAAAAAGGAAAAGAAATAACTTACATTCTTTTGTTATAAAGGAATTCCACCAATGTTTCTGCATAACTGAGTCATATAAAGATGTTAACAGAGTGGTTTGATGGGAACTGCTCCATTCTAGGATGGAGGTTACTGGGTCAGAATTATTCACAGTGATGATTGGAACCAGATGTCTAAAGGCTTCTAAAAGTCCCTCATAGAAAGTTATTACATACACTGGTTATAAATACACTGCCTGATGCCTGAGACATTGTTATATGACAGTTTTGCGATAAGGTTTTGGATGTCTTTTATTCTGCATTGCAGTGAGGTACAGGCAGGCTGTTGTAAGGCTAAATCGTACCCCAAAATAGCTTACTTTTCCTGTTTATTGCTCTATTACCATCATTAACATTACATATTAACCTCAGAAGACACATGACCTGTGTGCACTGACTGATTCAAATTTGTATATGAGTTTCACATGAATAAAATGTATTGCATGCACACATTTTTTATTTGAAAATACAGCAACACAAACTATATTTGACATTTTATTACTTTGAAAATGATGTGCACAATGACCGATCAGTGCTGATCTGTTTTAAATAAGCACATGTAACAACAATATAAAGGCTATATTGTGCTGTAGATGTTGTGGCGCCCGGTTCCTATCATTAATACTGTAAAGAAATCTCAGTTTGTAAGTTTTTCAGTGAAGCATTTCACATCAAACCGCTCTGAGTGACTTTGTTTACATCCTGAATTTCCTGTTAAATATACTTTAGTCCTTCCTATATTGTCAAAACATTGACTTCCATCACTGGTTGATATTGATTGGTGAAATCTAATAATCTAATATTATTAATTATATTGAATGCCTTTTCTGTAACACAACCTTGCAGATGAGAAAGGCTTGGACTATATTTGGTCTAAAACCTTAACATTATGTGGAGATTCTTTAAACTTGAAAAACCTGGACACCTCCTTTACAAAGTTTTTTTTCTTTTAGCCATTTATTCATCAACCATTCCTTGAAAAGATATCACTTTGCTTCAGGTAAACAAATGTCAAAGAAATGTCAAAGTACTTTTAAGTAATTTTAAAAGTAAATCTACTCAAAGCAGTTTCAAAGTCATTCTATGGCATTGCTTTAGCCTCTTTTGTATGGCCCTTATTTTTAAGCTTGTACATAAATGAACTATTATTACTGAATGATTTGATTGTTAAAACAGGTTAGAGAAAGCAGCATGGTGAAGAGAAAGCAGCAGCAGTCTCCTGGCTTTTGGCCGTGTTGTGCTGCTCGCTGGGTGCTGCTGAACACTGATGGTAATTATATTTAATGAGGTGACCATTGTCGTCTGTGGAACGCGCTACTGCAAATTACTCCCAGCATGAGGGGGGGGGGTCCATGGGGGGTTTTTGGCAGGGCCGGGGGGGGGCAGGGTTGTTTGTCCAGAGGCAGGGGGCCGAGGTCAACACCAAGCGGCCCTCCACACTGTCTCTCCGTGGACTGTTTGTCTGCAATTCAGACCCTCACCCTGTGTATGTGTATGTGAATGGAGGTGAGGTGCCTGTCCTGCCCCTTTGTGGGAGCTTGTTATCTGTCCATTAACCCAGACGACCCCCCCCCCCCCCACCACCACTGCAATTGAAAAAATTGCCAAAATAACCTAAGTGCAACGGGGGTTAAGGGGTGGGGCAAGCAATTTGCTAATCCATTAACTACTAATTGTCTCCTCCTATCTTGTGGCTTTGACAAACAGAGGAACGAGGGAAAGGATGGCTGCATCTGGCTATATAAAGTCACAGAAGACAGAGGCAGTCATAACTCCCTGATGCCTTGCAGAGAAAGCATCACCGAGAGGGCTGTTGGCTTTTACTGTTGCTGAAACTTTGTGAATTAAACATTTCTGGGCATTTTCCAGCCATTTTTGGAGGTCACGCTCACTCTTCACTCTAACTTCAGACCATTAGAATGAGCCCTGCAGCAAGATTCCTATGCATGCTGTGCATGTGTATGTTGGCATCAGTCGCTCAGGCACGGATCTGGGCCTGGATGCTCTCAATGCCCTACAGCCCACCGGAGGAAGGACCTGTGGGACGTAGAGACAGAGAGACAGAGGCACATCCAGCCAGCCAGAGAGGGGATCTGGTGAGTTGGTCACACTTCTATGTGATGGGTTTTAACATGTGCATCATTGCCATGTGAATACAGTATACTATAGCAAGACAATTAGTGTCAAAACTAGGTAACACTACAGGGGTAATGGTATATTTTACTACTCAGGAATGTATGTGCACATTTATAAAGGTGCACAATGACCGATCAATGCTGGTCTGTTTTACTAGATGGCAAATGAGCAAACAGAGGAAATGAGCAGATGTAACAACAATATAAAAGGTTTTGGGTAGTTATATGGTGCACAGCCTAATACAGTACCAGTCAGTTGTACTAAAGTGGTCTTAATAATTTATAACAGTGATAAATGTGTGCATTAATAGCAAAAAACATATAAAAAACATGTATTTCCATTTTTTACCATTTTTACGTAATTTTAAAAAACACTAGTTACTCTTTGCATTGTGTCAGACCTACCCGATGAATGGACCAACAGAAATGGTCCAACTTGGAGATTAAGATCTTTTTCTTTTGCTGTCAGTTTTGGAGTTGTCTGGCAACAGGAACATTGTATTGCGAGTTGTACATGATTTATACTGTATATTTGTATATCGTACACTGTGCTGTGTGTTATGCTGTATATTCCTATTTGTAGACTATACATGTATTTTTTGCACGTCTGTCCTTATGATAAAAGAGATTCTGTTTCTGATCCTCATGTCTTGTTTTAGGTGGCATGTGAATATGATAGAGCTTGCGGAAAAGGTTTCTCCTGCGATCGTCATTTTGGCCTGTGCGTTCCCCTCAGGCAAGAAGGGAAGTACTGCCGGAGAGACGCTCAGTGCGTGCGGGGACTCAGCTGCATGTTCGGCAAATGCATCCGCAGTATCCCAGAGGGCCAGGAGGGTAAGAACAACACCTTTTAATGAGTGACGAGAACTATACAGTCAAATTAGAATCATTACACAATGAATAACATGATGTACAAATACATCATGAAAACAGTGATAATAACGGCATCGGTGTTGGAATGGTATAATCCATTATGATCAATAATATTCCAAGGACAGTGAATCATGATGAAATAAACAAACCGAACTGTGGTGAAATGAAATGTCATGATGCACCGAATAAATAAACTCTGATCAAATCTAATTATTGCAGCATTATTGGATCTGTATGTTAATGTGGCCTGCCTCTGCCTCTTTGTTCCTCTCAGGTGCTCGGTGTAAAGTAGATAAAGACTGCGGGTCTTCGATGTGCTGCGCTCGCCATCATGGTGAGATGGTGTGTAAGCGGCGGCTGGCACTGGGCGAGAGCTGCTTTGTGCCAGACGGAGGACTGGCCTTCAGTATCAACCAGATCTGCCCATGTGATGAAGGTCTGCTGTGCAGAGGAAATGGACAACCACAAAAAAGAGAGTGAGTTATTTTTCTTTATACCTACAACACAAACGGATGTAATAGAGTCTGATCATGAGATGTGGATAGCAACTGGTTCCATTTTCTAAGTTCTATGTACTTATACATGCAATGTATTGCTATATACCACTGTGTCGTTACTAGCATGTTATCTTGTGGCTAGTTTGTTAGCTTGAGGCCAACACAGAGCAGTAGAATGGGACACTATAAACCACAGCTTTTGTATCAAATACCGTACTTTTATAATATTACATTCTCTAATAAACTGAAAATTAAAGATTAACATTTTAGCATAAGCCACTCTTATTTTTGATGTATTGAGACATAACTGCCCTAATAGAAAGCCCTTTGGCTTACTGCTCACCAATTTTCCAGGCAACCCACTGGTGATTAAGCAGAGTGTTAGACTAAATGCTACTTTCCAGCGCTCATTTTGCACTCACAGCCTAATCTACTCATTTTTCCTTCATTTCTTTCTTTTGTTATCTTTTGCAAATTATAAACTAAGTATGTTAAAAGTGATAGCATAAATAAAGCTCTTTGTCACAATCACAGCCTCATCTACAACATCATCAACAAAATCGTTTTGCATTGGGCCTGGTCATTATTTTACTCTTTATTTCCTCAGTTGTTTGTAATATTTGCCTCATTTTTTTCTCCAGATAAAAGATTGGTGTGTATTTCAGATTTGTGTAAGGAGATTAAAAACTATTTAGACTTTGGAAGAAGGAGAATAATCTAGGTGGTCCAAATATGGACCAGCAGTAGCAACCAGGACTGATGTATGTTTATTATTTGGATTCCTTCAGCCGGAGTTCCTAAGTAGATTTTTAGGGGCTTGAGCTGCTTTGCAGTAGTTTAGACCAAAAAAAATCCAAATAAGTGAAGAATAAAGCCTAACGATCTTTAGCTCCTGTGCTGGTAGATGTTGGATGTACTATTTTCCACTGCTGTTCTATAGAGAAGGCAGTACTTGCGGAGTTTTTAGACATGACGACGTTTTAACTCAAGTTGCTTTTTGGCTACTTCTGCAGACCTTTACTTGAGTGTGGTGTCAGGCTTTTACATCCACCCCTCATGATACTCCTACACATCCTGTTGTGATGATGATGTAGATAATGATAATGTTAAATGCATGATTTAATTATAACATCTGTTTTTTTTTTCTTCTCCACAGCAAAATTTGTGTATCAGTCTTCCAGCTGGACCTGCCAAGTTCCAAAGCTATAAGAACCGACTACTGTAAACTTTATTTATTGAACTTTTGTATATACTGTTTGTAAACTGTACATATGAATAAAAAGGTTTATTCTTTTAAGCTGTGTTCAAAGATGTGTTCATTCTTTTTTGCCAGCAGGGGAGATTAATGTTAGTCTTTTACACTAAAAGTGCTCTCAGGACAAAAACTATTTTAGGTAATGATACTGTTAAACAAATGACAAATTATTATTATTATTATTATTATTATTATTCCTTTAACTGTTATATTCATATTACCAGTAAACGTGTAGTTAAATAAGAACAGACAGTAGCAGCATTTTAAATAGTATTAATTGGACATTTTAAGAGAAATTAATTTCTTTTTCTAAAACAAATTTAAATTACACTCACATTTTATTTTACTATATAAATACTATATATGTTGAACTTTGAGAAGATAAAATCTGAGCTTTGAGTCTGACACAGTTTGGAAACAGTACATTCATACATTTCTGAGTGCCTGATAGAGTATGTTTTAAATTGTGTTTTACGATCATCTAGTGCTGCCCTCATCCATAATCCACACATTTAAATTTTATTTATTTATTTTTAATTAATTAACATATCCTCTTGTCAGTTATTGCTTTTATTTGTTGCATTTGTAATTGTTTTATTACTTTTTTATTTCTCATCTTTCTGCTTTATTTTACTTTGTATTGTACATTACTTTTAATGCATTTTGCATTATACATTTTCAATTGCAATAAAAGTATAAGTAAATATTATTATTATTATTATTGTTATTATTTTTATTATTATTATTATTTATTTATTTTTTTGAAGCCTTAGTTCTTTAGGAAAAAAAATACTTCTATGACTTTTTATATGACCAGTATGACGTAAACATTTATTTCACCGCATGCACACAGCCATTAAACAGACACGCAGGCCAACGGTGAGGACTTTTATTTTGAAGTATAAGATGAACGTTTAGTGGTGGTGAGCTTCCCAAAACAACTGTGTCCTCAGTTTCGGTCAGATGTAGTTATATCATCAAAAAAGGGCAACCATGTCGACTGCGATGAATTTCGGAACCAAGTCGTTCAAACCTCGTCCACCGGATAAAGGATCTTTCCCGTTAGATCATTTCGGTAACCGTAAAACACGTAACTTTTCAGAGCTAGCTTTAGCTTCTTAGCTAAGCAGTAATCTAACAGCGCCCTTCTGAAAGCTGTCAACTCTGCGCACATGCAGCGTGTGCTGTAACGAATGTAATATCCTGCTCTCTATCGGTTTGATAATGATATCGTTCATGTTCACAGGTGAATGTAAAGTGTTCAAGGAGAAGTTTATGCGCTGCCTCAGAGAAAACAACTTCGACAACTCGCTGTGTCGACTCCAGTCTAAAGAGTACCTGGAGTGCAGGATGGAAAGGTAGGTTAGCTTAAGTTACCTTTTTTGTTCGCCACCTTCTGTTTTGAAAAGGGGAGGTCCAACATTATAAACACACATCATTAAATGGAAAAGCGTAAACAAAGTCATTCAGAGTGATTTGATATTAAACGCTCCGCTCTAGAGAAACTTAACCGAATCAGAAGTGCTCACAGTAGCGGTGATGGGAACCAGACGGCGGCAGAAGAGTATACTTCTTCTGAAAGCTCCCACACAGAAAGTTACTACATTAAGGGTTAGATATACGATGCTTGGTGTTTGGCTCATTGTTTTGTGATAAGGCTGAACATGTATTTTACTCCATTAATTTTAGTCCATGAATAGCGGAGGGACACATGCAGACTGTTGTAAGGCAAAATAGTCCCCAAAAGAAAGACTTATCTTCTCAGATTTATCACTATTTAACCTTTTTACCGTCTACATTACATAAAAGGACTCAGACATGTGTAAATTCACTGGTGTTTTTGGATAGTAAATAAATGTGTTGCAGACATCTTGACCCCTGGTTCCCATCACCACCCACCACTGTAAGGTCAGAGTTTGTCATGTCTGTACAGTGAACCATTAGGCATCAGACCACTCTGAATTACTGTGCTCACATCTGTATTAGTCAGAAATGTTGAGAAATTGGTGCAATACCCCTTCAACTCTACCCTCACTGCTTATGAGCATTAACGATACTTACAGCACCGTGTTGTTCATCTTGTTTAGGCAGTTGATGGCTAAGGAACCTCTAGAAAGGCTTGGCTTCAAGGATTTGATGGACCAACCCCAGACAGAGAACACAGAGGCAAAACCTTGAAGGCCACTTGTGATGAAGTGCATCACTACTTCTTCTCCCCCTTTCTTCTCCTTCAGGTTATTTAATTTGTGATGTTGGTAACGTTATGTACATTATGTAAATATAAAATTGTTTGATATGTCATTTCTGTTGAATGTGTGGTTTATACACCTCAACGGTAGGAGATAAAAATGTCTAGTCAATGTAGAGTACGTGTTACTTAAAGGAAAATTCTTAACAGGACTCTCTGGCCAAAATGGAAAAAAAAGGTGTATTCAGTACCACTGTTGTATACATGCCCGTTCGCCTCCCACGGCTGAGCCACAATAGTGTCTAGAGTGAGTTTTCCAGTTTAAAGACTAGGAGAACCTCCTTCTCATAGTGTAATCTTTAAAGGTGGAAGGAACTTTTGAAAAATGACAAGCGCTTTAGGGTGGATAGATGTGGGAGGATGCAAAGCTGCAAAATAGAACAGTACCAAAAATGACAACATGAAATGCTAGTTTTAAGCAGAAACAGCACAAATATTCTCTACAGAATACTGAAAAACAATGCATGAGGAACTGCATTTAAAAGGCATGCCTATATTGTTTTCAAGTGTGCAGGACTTAAAACAACGTTAAATTAATGTAATGGATCTGTTGATTTTCATTTTGGCGTGTTTTCCGTATGTTACTGTTTAAACACCTAATGCGCACATCACGTTTCACTGTTTTGCCCTCTTTTTTTTTGGTAAATACATTTAAAGTATTAAGAAAAGAGGTCAAGTGGCATGAAAACACTGTCATAGAGGTTTTGCTTTTCATTCTGGCACATATTCTGCCTGTCATCTATAGACTGTTGAACCCATATATGCATTATATTTTACTGTTTTGACTATTAATGAGTGCAATTCAATACGCCCAAGTATTGCACAGGGGAAAAGTGCATACAGAATGATGGGCATCAAGTCAAAGTGTCTTTAAAAAAAAAAAAAAAAAATAATAATAATAATAATTGTGATAAGAAATTTCGGTTCAGTTTATGTTCAAAATCTCTAACACAGTTTAATTAATATCCTAAAAATATGTTTTGTGCTGGTTTTATACTTTTTGTCCAAGACTAACTGGACAAGAACTGAATGCAGTTCAGTACTCTGATTGTGAAAGGGTACTGTTTTCGCTGTGTCTATTTTAAGCACGCCTTTTAGCAAAATGCACATACCAACATTGTCTTAAAAACCTGAAAACTGGCTTTTACAATTTCCCTCAATATGCCCATACATACCATTCACAGGGCCACATAAAATGGAAGGGGCCAGTGGCTCTATGGAACTAATCTATATTGTGCCTTCTTTAAGAAACTGTGTTCAGGTTTGTGAGGTATTTGTTCTGGTCCATGACTGACACATGTCCCTGTTTGCCTGCATGGTGGGGACAGTGACGGGACAAACAGATCTTATGCAGAGTTGAGTTTTTGCTCTTTATTTGGTCATTACACAAATAATTTATCTGCTTGGGTCACAGGGGGCTGTTTATGAATAAACAAAAAACACAATTATGTGTATTATGGAATGTTGTTAAAAGAAGCACAAACAAAAACATCTCAATGTATTCAAGACTATATACAGCTTTGGGCATTTATACCCTGATCAAGCTCAATCACTTGCACATCCAAGGATAGGAAGAATCACTCACTACAGGTCATGTACAATAAAGCACATATATAATTTTATATATATGTGTGACTTAACTAAAATATGACTGATATTTATTTACAACACACAAAGGTAAAGCCTTAGCTTTTTAAATAACACAGTTTAAAACATACAGAGGTTGCAAATGTCAGCAGACAGTAATCTTCATAAACAAACACAACAGAACGAGATGAAGACTTTACATCTGAAATGGTTCAGAGAAGCTAAACAGAAAGAGCAGAGACGGGAGCGACACGCTGCCCTCTACCGTGAGGAGTTGGAGCTGGAGCGAGAGCGGTGGCGTCGTCGTCCTGGTGACCGGGATCTAGACCTACGGCGTGGTGGAGAGCGTCTTCGGGGAGACCGTGACCTACAACACGTTTTGGAATGCAGTAACAGAATATAAAAGGGAGCATGTTATCAACGTCAGCATAGAAGCCTCAAATATTGTTTTTTATTTATATATATTGGCAATTACATCTGCCCTTTGGAGATGCACAGTTATGCACACACTTTTAGTAACTTAACACCCAGTAGTGGTATATTAGATGCCTTGTTAACCTGCGCCTCATGCGGGGTGGGGTCCTTCGCCACATGGGTGGTGGAGGTGGCATCCTGCGTGGAGGAGTGAGTCTGCGTGGGGCAGGGCGCACTCTGGGGGTCAGGACAGCTGTAGCAGTAATCTCTTGGCCATCAATTTGACCTGTGAACAACACAATTACAATAATTAAAAAAACTAAACATAAATAAAATGCCAACTTACAAGTAGGTATCACTGTAATATCCTTCAGGAAGTGTAAGGAAAGGAATTTTGGTTTCAGCCAACCTCCATCCATGTGTCTGAGTGCCTTTTCTGCCTCATCCGCAGTTTCAAACTCCACGTAGGCATAGCCCTTAGAGAGATGAGGGTGTAGTCTATCCATCGGCATGTCAATCATCTTGATCTTCCCATAGGTTGAGAAAATCTCTTGGATGTGTTCCTTAAGAAGACAATCGATAAAGCGGCTCCAGCACTGACAATCACAAGGACCAAAACCAACAAAACGTTCAACATCACATGGACTGTGCAAGCTCTGACTCACCTTAATGACATTTCTGGTCAGACGGCCCAAGTAAACCTTAGTAGGACGTGGGCTCGGGCTTCTTCTACGGCGCTCCTTCTCATCCTTCTTAACAGACTTGGATCTAATGAAGAGTCACAATTACAGAGTCGGTCTTAAATGCCAAGAATGCCCCTGAGGTACAATACAAAACAACAACTAGTAAACTAAGATCTATCTTTGCTGGAGATGAATCTCATTCTTTAGCTCATCATCTGGATAGAAGCCGATTCCATTTATCCATTCCTTGAATTTTTATGTCCTAATTATGTCCTCATCTGTATTTCTGACCTGGAATCTTATGTTGCTGCTTGTGTGTTCACTTTTTAAACTTATCACAATGTCCAATAATACCAATTACTGTCCCAAGGCTACATCACAACTGTACATTTAGTAAATAAATGCTCTGTTCATAAACATGTTTAACCTGCTGGTTGTTTATATTTGACTAAAATGTAAAATATGGAACTGGACCCTATAACTAGCAAAGCCTCACGGAGGCCAGGAATATCGGCGGTAGAACGTCCATGCTAGGACAAGATAAGGCGTACTTGGAGCGTGAGTGTCGTCGGTTGTCATGGCGACGGCGGCTGGGGCTGGGAGAGCCAGATGAGCTTGAGGAACTGGAAGACCGAGAGCTAGAGGAGCCAGACCGACTAGAAGCAGAGGATGAACTGGAGCCGCTCGATGAGCCGGAGCTGGACGCGGAGCTGCTGCTGGAGCTGGAGCTAGAAGCAAACCAACAGGAGAAGTAGAATTAGTGAATGGCTTTCCCAACTGCACCGCAGTCCACTGTAAGCATGTTAACAAGCAGAAACAAGAGCAGCTGCTTTATGGTAATATACCACAAAATTAATAGTGACTAAGCTACTGTCATACAGGATATACACTCCGACTGGTCAAAGATATGAAAACATATGACCAACCTACTGCTGCCACTCGAAGCGCTTCTGCGTTTGCGGGCCTTCTCCCTGCCCCTCTCCTTTTCAGCATTTTCTTTTGTGCCTGCTTTGTCCTTCCCTCGTTCTTTGGGCTTATCGTCAGAGCGGTCCTTTCTCTTGGTTGGAGACGGAGCCCTGAAAAAGATGAAGAGAGGAAAATGTAACATACCTCAATACCATCAAAAGGGTCTGTTTTAAGGATACGTGCAAGTTCAAGTAACACTCACGTATCAAAGAATATCATTGTAATCTGTCCACTTTTGGCATGAAGCCAACTGGTAGGTGATCAAAATGTAGTCATAAGCTCTTTTTTCAGTCCTGTTCCATCTGGCTTGTGGAATCTTAGATTATTTAAACTATATTCCAGTTTGCTTTGTCTAGGATCCCTCATCCACCAGATCCGTTACCAAAATATGGGCATGGTTTTCTAGCTACAGTTTGGTTTCAAAACAATGTGACGATGCTGCAGTACAAGACAAGCCCAATCTAGGCCTAGTAAACTGCAGGTTAAGATTCAATGCATTTAGAGAACCCAACAAAGCAAAGTCCACAATTTCTTTATATTTACATCCCAAGTCATGGTCTTCATTTATTTATAGTCCAAGTCTAATTCTTAACTCCAGTAATGTCCAGTAGTTCACCTGTACTGCTAGTTTTTGCACTTTCCTGATGTGTCATACCTGCTGTTAAAACACCTGCTTATGCTTAAATGGGCATAGCTTAAAAAAAAAAAAAGTATCATTTTATGTTTTCTGTCATGTACTATTTTGTTGTGTATACTCTGCCTCATTGGTTTGACACTTGTATAGTTGACTTGTATAGTTTTTGTTCACCCGTGTTTCCTCAGTACAATATCCAGAATGCATTACGCCAGTGTCCCTTGAACAGCATGTGATGTAAGGAATATTGACCAGGTTTCCCTATCACTGATGGAGGACTAACCAGGCTTTCCCGCTGCAGACTAATTTTTCCACTACTGCTACCTGCATCGGACTATTATTTCACTATTAGTTCTTCATTAACTTCATTGTCACCGCTATGACTAGATCAGCATAATTAAATACTAAATTGATGTTACTTTGTACAATTTCAAAATGTAGTTTTGACCAAAGGAGGATGGGTCCCCCCGTGTGAGTCTGGTTCCTCCCAAGGTTTCTTCCTCCAACTTGAGGGAGTTTTTCCTTGCCGCCGTCGCCGTCGGCTTGCTCACCGGGGGCTTCTTTCTTTTCTCTCCTTAATGAATTATTATTACCGAATTTCTGTAAAGCTGCTCTGAGACAACATCAGTTGTAAAAAGCGCTATATAAATAAATTTGATTTGATTTGATATAGAGACTAACACTGCCTTTAAGTCCTCCTAGCATGTTCTAACTTTGGAGGCTGCTTTTCTTTCAAATACAAAGTGGTATTACGAGACAGCGCAGGCCGGGGCTAGCTGGTTAGCATGCTCATTTTAGTAGATATCTCTGCAACACAGAGCGTTTTTGATGTAGCACCGAAATGGTTATTTCTTCACTTTCTGTTGATTTATTAACATTTTGGGATGTTTAAACTAAAAATCGTACATATTGACTACATCGTCTGGTCTGTTTATATTGCACTGCTGCAGCAGAATGAATAGCAGAGGATTATGAGATTTTTTTTTTTTTCCGGCTGGACTGTCCCTTTAAGAACAACTTATGATGTGGCTGATGTGCATGACTAGAGCTGGTTTAAGAACTAAACTGGCGTTTAAATGATTAATTTACTTTAACTGCCATTAATGTCACTTATCCTCTGCAGAAATGCTGCGTTAATAATCTAACGTGGCATCCCAGAGCTGCGCGCCGAACTGACTGCAGATACAAGACTACTGCTGTTACTGCTGCACCAATTAAGGTCGAACGGTATAATTCGGAAAACACCGGTATGTAACTGTTGCAATATTTAAGGTGGAACGGGAAAATTTCTAACAAGAAGTTGGTTAACTAGAAGAATGCAACTGCGAAAGGTGGCGAATTGGAAGATGACACTGGGATTGAACGCAGAAACTGATGTAGCGCCGTTGCTTCCTCAGAGGATGAACAGAGAGCTGAGCTGAGGGAAGCTGAAATAACACCTCCTCAGTGTCTCAGACTTCACCACCGCTGCAGAGGACCGAGTACCAAGATAAAATAAGAAACGCGTTCTCACAAACGTCTCGAAAGATTAAAAGGGATTTTATAAGAACTTACATTTCTCTCCTATGTTTTCGCTCGTCGCTCTCTACATGACGCGTCACTCCGGGCGCATGTGATTGACGTCATTGCAAGCGCCTGTTTTCAAAATATGATTTTGTATATATATAGATCAATGTGAGGGATCTGTGTGCTAATATTTCAATTTTGTGTAAATAATCTGTTTTCTAATATTGTATTGCATTTCTTTTCTCTTTTACTTCACTGATTTTTCCTTTGTGTCCGTTTGTTTATTGTTATGTGTACTTTGATTCATTTTAATTTCTAATCGGAGAAAATACGTTTTCTTTTGGGGACTGTTTTGCCTCACAACTCCCTGCGTGTACCCCTCCGCCAAGAATAAATTGAAATAAATTGATTAAAATAAGCTGATTAAAATACGTGAATAAATAAGCCAAAAATTAATATCATAAAACTATCATAAAACAACGTGTTCAACATTAGGTTTTTTGCATATAACTATTTAGTGTAACAGCTTTCTTTGAGGGAGCTTCTAGAGGTGGACGTTTGGTTCCCATCACCACCACAGTGAACAATTTTGACTCGGTATGTTCATCAGGACAGAGCATTTCACATCAAATCACTCTGAATTGCCCTGTTTACATCTTATCTAATTAACTATGTAGGTTTTTGTTAAAACGGTGGAGTTCCCCTTTGGAGTTTGTGTCCGTGGTGTCCGCTTACGTAACGCTGTTCGTTTAGACAACAACTGTCCGGTGTTGTGGACGCTGACTGAGCCTATTTTACTGCAGTATCTACAGTCTTTCACCATTAAAGTCGTTTATTTGGTTTTAGCTGGACGTAGACTTGATTTAAAGTACAAACTAATCCGTATGACGAACATAATTATGTTTTTGGGAACTTTTTTGGCAATTGATCACATTAAACAGACCTTGCACATCACGGTAGCGTGGCCGAGCGGTCTAAGGCGCTGGATTAAGGCTCCAGTCTCTTCGGGGGCGTGGGTTCGAATCCCACCGCTGCCAAGTCGCTTTTGAAGGTGGAAAGTAACTTCACGACACTGACGTTGTGTGAATTCAATGGTCTAATTAAATCTGCTAAATAGTAAGATTTATGCCCGAAAAAATAATTTTTAAACTGTGCTACTTTTTCGTATACAAAGCTGCACCGGGGCTTTTATTTTGAAAACACAGCTCAAGATCTTTGTGTCCGGCTTCACACATCACTGGGAGAACGGTCTTTGCCCTCAGTCATTCTGGATTACAGGTCGCCAAGGTACGTTAGTCGTCGTGTGTCAGCATGATACAGGTTTTTATAAGCACTTTTCTGTTTTCTTCACAAGCTGCCCTCAGGCCTGTACTTCACTACTGAAGATGAGTAAGAATAGCGAGGGCATAAAGGGCTGTTCTGTAACTCTTGTACTGACTATATGCTCTGCTGCTGTTGGAGGGACTCTTCAGTATGGCTACAACCTTACCATCATAAATGCTCCTACGGCCTACATTCAGAGGTTCATCAATGAGACATTTATGGAGAGGCGGGGCATACCTCTGCAGTCCAACCAGGTTATCCTGATATGGACCTTAATCGTTTCTGTGTTCTGCATTGGTGGACTAATGGGATCACTGCTGGCTGGTCCAATGGCTGTTAAATTTGGACGCAAGCGAACCCTGCTGCTGAACAACTGTTTCCTTCTGATTAGTGCAGTCATGGCCCTGAGCAGTCGCTCGGTCAAATCCTTTGAGATGATCATCGCTGCTCGTCTGCTTGTTGGGATCAGTGCGGGGGTCAGCATGAATGTCCAGCCCATGTATTTTGGAGAGAGCGCTCCTAAGGCCTTGAGGGGTGCCGTTGCTTTTTCTTCTGCTGTGTTCACCGGAATGGGAATTCTTCTGGGACAGGTGACCGGGTTGACCGAAGTCTTGGGCAGTGAGGTCCTTTGGCCTNACCTTGGTTTCCAGAAAGCCCTCGTTATCTGCTGATCGACAAAAAGGACAGGGAGGCGTGCAGTAATGCGCTTACACGTCTGCGGGGCTGTGATGTTTCTGATGCTGAGATGGAGGAGATCCTGGAAGAGCAGAAGGCAGCTGGAAATGCTCGTGCCAAATCACTGTGGGAACTAATGACTGACCGGAGCCTTCGCCGACAACTGTGCATAGTCATGGCAGCCAGCAGTGCCATGATGCTCTGTGGGAATGACTCCATCTACTTCTACGCTTCGTACATCTTTCAAGAGGCTGGAGTTCCAATGGATAAGATCCAGTACGCTACCATTGGCACGGGCGCTTGTGAATTCATTGCGTCCATAGGGTCTAATTTGCTGATTGAAAGATTGGGCCGGCGTGTGCTCCTCATTGGTGGATATGTCTGTATGGCTTGCTGGGCTGTGGTCTTCACCGTGGCTCTCTTGCTGCGGGGCAAAGTGGCGGGCATGCCTTATCTGAGCATGGCGTGTGTGTATTTTTACATCTTTAGCTTTGGCATCGGTCCTGCAGGAGTGACCGGGATACTGCCCACCGAACTCTTCTACCAGATGGCGCGGCCTGCAGCTTACATGATGGCCGGCTCCTTGATGTGGATCAGCCTTTTCCTCACGGGAATGACCTTTCCCTTCATAATCAACGGTCTGGGACAGTACTGTTTCCTCCCCTTCTGTGGGGTCTGTGTTCTCTCAGCCATCTTCATTGGTTTTGCTCTGCCAGAGACCAAAGGAAAGACTCTGGCAGAAATCACAGAAGAGTTTGATAAATGCAATAAGAAAGGTTTACCCAATGCAACACAGGACGATTTACCGCTACAGGAGACTCAACACCTCAATGATCTGACTTCCGATCATGTAGAGGCCGAGAAGATTTCGCCAATGGAATAATAAAGTGTATTGCATTGTAATATCCAGCACTTATTTATCCAACATTGAGATGTATAGCCACTGTTACCCTAATGTCTCTGATATGAGAACTGCGATATGAAGGTCACAGATCGTTTTTACAGGATATTCTAACGCACATTGCATGTAATTGCACTTTTCCACCAGAAAGGTTTCCAAATCCCCCAATGTTGCATAGTGTAGCATTCAAGATAGGCTACAAGGTTTTAGATAGGACAGTGAGTGTGTTTACATGCACTTAATAATCCAAAACCTCTGCAGAAAATCAGATTTTGTTAGTAATCTGTTTAATGTGTGTATATACACATTTAATCAGATAAGGGGAGAACTCCAGGCCTTCATAAGTCAGACAGAATTATTATTTTGACTTGCCGGATTTCTCCTTTGCAACCGGCCAATAAACTGTCAAGACATGAAATAAACATAAAGTAAAACTGATAAAACGTACATCATGAAGAAGATTATTTCGTCAACAATGTAGTTTCAATTTTACCGTCACTGTACAATTGGTTGCTGTGCTAAACGATGCTTGTTTATTTCTAGTATTGTGGTCTGTTTTCTCGCATACACAGGCTAAATAAAGGCGAAAGAAATCAGAGCAAGAGTATGCAGAGCTAAAATCGGAGTATGCTGTTTACTTGGCCTCTTGTATAATCAGATAACTGCAGAAACCCGATTATGATCAGATTGTCATATGCATGTAAACACACTCACTGATGGCATGAGATTACATAAGTCTGTCCTGTATTGTTAGGTACATTCAGGTCTTCCTTTTGGAAAGTGCTATGCTGTTCGTTAAAGTTTCTTCAAACAGTTCAGACAAACATGTGAAAGAAACAACACTATTTTAATATCAACAGTTATGCACTGAACTTGTTTGTGGTTAGTGGTTTGATGTGAAGCATTCAGTTCAAGAGAAACTTTGAGTCAGAATTCTAACCAGACATCTGATATACGTTTAAAAGCTACCTCTCTGAAAGCTTTTTCATGAAATGCCTTTGAGTCATATGCTTACCGGCCAGACAGGCTGCTATATTTTCTGATGCTGAGATGGAGGAGATCCTGGAAGAGCAGAAGGCAGCTGGAAAATCTCGGGCCAAATCACTATGGAGCTACTAATCGACTAGAACCTTTGCTGACAACTGTGCATTGTCATGGCTGTCAGTAGCACCATGATCTTCTGTGGGATCGACTCCATCTTTGTTCATCTTTCAGTAGGCTGGAATTCCAATGGATACAATATGCTACCATTGGCACAGGCCTTAGTAAATTCACCACTTCCACCGCGTCCAATGTGCTAATCGAAAGACTGGACTTCTGCTCCTCTTTGGAACTTTTGAAATAGGTTTTGGCCTGATACCTGTTTTTTAAAATCCGTTTATGGCAGAGAGGTGCATGTAGGGCATTGTACGGCAAAATATTCTCCCTTACTCCCATTTTATTATTATGAGCATTGCATGCAAAAACTCAGAAGACTCGTGTGGGTTCACTGGTGGTTTTGGATAGTAAATAAAATGGCTGTATTTGTTGTTGAAGACATTGCGACCCCTGGTTCCATTCAGCCACCACTGTAAAGAAATCAGTCAGTCAGTTTCTCTACAGTCACCCGCTCCACATCAAACCACAGAATGAATCTTTACACATCTCAACGATGTAATTATGAATACATTTTTGTAGATATTATTTGTATTAATGTATGCATACATCATTAGGGTTATGTTTATTTATGACTATGTATCAACTGATTCAAACTGCTGTACATGACATGATACTTAAGGAAGTGGTCAACAAACTCTAGTTTGTGAAAATTGTGAAAATTTACCGAACATGAGTTTCTCAAATTAAGTGACTCCAAATATTTTTGAGTGCATCAATTGTTGGATTGTTATATACCTCACAACTCGTTATATACCTCACAATTTTTGTTAGATTGTTATATACCTCACAAGTTTCAAACCAAGCTTCTTTGGTTTGCAACTTTGATGCAAACCCAAGAAGCAGACCTAAGACAACAAACATGCTTTGGCTAATCAACTATACTTGGGACAATGGGAAAAATGTCTAAATTGTGTATCAGTTTCTGAGATACATGTTCTAATATATGAAAAATTATTTTCTCCTGCAATGAAAATGGATCTATATACAGTCACATGCAATAGTCTGAGCACTCCTGGTCAAATTTCAGGTCGATGTTGATTTTCTAATCATAAATAAGTATACCAAAAGGTATAAATATCTCAGTTTTCTGTACATTTTAATATACTATTTCAATTTGTTTGCTTTGTTTAACATGTAGGAAAAATACTTAAAACACTGAATGTGCCTTAACTTTGCCCGGCCACATTTATGGTTTGTTTTTCCCCCAATGTTAAATTCAGCAAATAAACAGTAATTATGTGTTATTGAAATGGACAGACTTTCTCTGTAGAGCATGTGTAATTTTTTTGTCAACAACACATGCAGTTTGACCAGGCGTTACCACATTTTTGCAAACTGTATTAGGCATATTTTGAGACATTGCTTTAAATACATATGTAATTTTGCTGTGATATGTAGGATGATGTACATGGCTGGGCTTTCTGTACTAGGAATGGCATGTCACTAGGAACATTTAAACCAACATGTTAGTTGGAAAAAAAAAAAACTTGAAGTGAATGTGTGTTAAGGGATCGTTATTTAAGATACTGTGCATGAATGATGTATTCTAGAAATGAACTGCACTGCGTTCTTTTAGCCTGTATTTAAATGTCTAACTTATTATATTATTACTTATTGTAATTATCTTTCCAAAACAAACTATGTGAAATAATAATTTATTTTAAACCAAACACTGGTTTCCACTTTTCCTTGTTGATTCATTTGTTTTCTGTGTTTGGCTTGAAGATTAAGACAAAGCCTATCAATTTGTACCTCTACACCTGAAACTTTATCACATGTACTGTGTTGTTTTGCCAGTAGGGGGCAGTGTGTCCTAAAGACACTCTTTACTGTGCTTGTGAACTCCTCAGCACTTTATTACTGCAGTTGACTGTTGTCTCATGTGAGCAAGGTCATCCTGAGCATGCCGAGCGCCCTGCCCGCAGATGACATGATAGCAGGTGCTAGAAAGGGCTGACCAGCAGCTCTAATGATGAAGCCTGTTCTGCTGTTCCTCTCCAACTTTTAAGTCCAACTGTTTTCTTCCTACTCTCTGTATACAAAGCAAACATTTGCACTTATATCAGTGTATAATGCCAGTAAAGCCTTACCTGTGCTACACGTCATGGTGTTGAGTCTTATTTGATAGAATTTTCAGAAAATGTCTGCGCCTTTTTCTATATCTGGTATATTTTCACTACTTTTGGGACCGTGTAACGGAACACCAAATTGATCTACTTTTTACAAATGGCCGAGTCTGATGTATAGAGGTGCATCAGACCCCTGTAATGGTGGACTAGATTAACCAGGATCCTTCATGAATGGGGGGCCCTCCAAAAGTCTTGGAAATAAGTTGATTTTGGTTTCTAGTTTTGAAGTGCTACGTTGAATGAATGAATGAAAGAAAATAAGTAGAGTATAAATATAGAATTAACCACAATCATATTTCAAGCTCTTTCTGGTTCTATGCCTGCTATGCCTGGCACAAAAAGTTTGTCCCCGGTTGTATGTAAACATTGCTAGTGTACTAGGGATATTAATTAATTAATATTCATTATGAATAGGCAGGTTTATTGTTCACGTCGAGAAAATTTCATGCATAAGAGCACAATCCAAATAGGAGTGCTGTAATATGAAGTGCACAACTAAAAATAAATATAATAATAAATTCTATGAGAAAGATGTGTGATGTGCATCCCTATCTTGGGTAATGCTCCCATAAGCATCCCCTTAACCAATCACAGGCTGATATCTCTTGCCCCGCCCACACAAAACAGTTTCAGAGTCAGAGAAACTTAAGAATCTAAATGTAACCAGCATAACCAAAATACTAGCAGGTTAGACCACCCACGAGTAGCTTTGTTGCCCTTTCATTAATTTCATTCTTTCATTCATTTATCCAACACTGTTTCATCCGTCCATTTATTTGTTCATTTATCCGTCCGTCTGCACATCTGTTCGTCTATTCCTTCATCCATCTGTTTGTTAGTCCATCTGTCCATCTCTTCACAAATTGCTTTGTCCATCCGTTTGTTCATCCATTCCTTCATTCATGTGTTGCTTCCATCTGCTCGATTGATATCTGTTTGTCCATGCATCTGTCTGCACATCTGTCCATCCATGACTTTTTTCTGTCCATTATTTTCTGATTGATTATGATTGTAGTGCTGTATGAGTGGCGGAGCAGGATAGGAGTGTTGGACAGAGAGTTGTCAGTCAAGCTGCTCATTAGCCACACCCACACAGTTCTCAGATAGGTCTGATCAGCGGTTTTGTAGTGTTTTATCATGTGTACATCACATAGTTCACTTCACTTCATATACATGCTTGTGCCTGGCTCCACCTATCAGTACCACATTTTTATGGTCCACAAAAGGAACGCTTTTTAATATCTCAGTGCATTAATAGAGTAGCTCACTTAATGTGTGCTCCCATAGATCTTAGAACCAGAACTTTCCATTATAAGATTTAAGATTCTAAAGAGCTACATTCTTGATTTTAGACTTGTCGGTTAATAGTTAATCACTGACTAACAATGGCCAGTTGTTTTCAGTCATCAGAATTTGCCAAAATTTGTATTCCTAAAGTATACAGGTCACTCTCCTGTCTTTGGAAAATAAGTTCATTTTGAGGGTAGTGTTTTTGTGTTGTTGATGTCACAAAACAACAAATTTACATATATTCAGCTTAAAGCAGTTAAGCACTGCCCTGAAGGTATAGGGGTGTTTTAGCCTTGAGCACTTGCTGAATGAAAATACAGTGCAACCAACCAGAACAGATGATATTTACATAAGATAGCAGTTTGTGCAAATTGGGTTAAAGAAATGCTGGGAAATGATCATGTAAAATATGCTTATGATTGCTTTTTACATAAAAGCTGTCAGAAAAAATATAAGAAAATTGTAGAATATGACCCAGAAAATGGCAGCTGGTATAGAGATCCTGCAGATTCCCCAAAAGAAATGTCTGCGGCAGAAGATGAAAAATTGATACTTGATGATGCCACACTATAAGAGAATAGAAAAGCATACTGTCACGAGGCTGGGAGATTTGTGGAAGACTGGCAGAGTAACACCAGAAAGAGAACGAGGTGACTCTGCTCCCCTGACACTGTGTGATGAGAGTAATTTGGCAGAGTCCTCACACATATTAGAGCCTCAGTGTCCCGTCAAGGAGGAGAAAGGTGGGAAATGAAACGGCTTCGAAAACTTGCAAATAACATGGCAGGATTATTCCGGAGGTAGCTTGGTGGTTGTCCCTGGCTTCTGTTTGATGTGAAATCTTGGTGCGCTGTCTGGGCTTGAAGCTAACAGGACCATAGTAAAGGGTGAGCTACACTAGGGCGCTGACTCATACTTGGGAACCTCATTACATTGTCTCCTGAGCCTCATGCCAACTTTTAAGAGTTTTCAGCAAAAAGTTGTAAAAGAAGTGTTAGTGAGAAGTGCCATGGTCCACCAACACTGTTATTGGCGTTGTAATGAAGGATACCATTTTCTGAGTTACTTGGAATACGACTTTCGGGAGAAAGCATGCACGACTGCTTACGGTCCCACATCAGTAATCATTCTGAGGCAAGAACAGACTGGAAAATACGCATTACGATGTGGCCTTGCCAGCTGAAACGGCCAGTAATGAAATGGCTGGCAGCTTAAATCATTAAAATAACACAGGGATTTACGGTAAGACCTGGACACAAGACAGAATGATGAAAAACACTACAACAGTTCAGGAAGTACTACACAGTCGGCTGTACGTATGCTTTTAAGCTTTCTTGGAACATGGTTACACAGTTTGAACAGTTTGCAGTGGACAGGGTGAGTTTTTAAGATAAACACACCAGTTGTGTTCAGCAAGGTTTTCAAATATAATACTGTCCAGATGTAAAAAAAATAAATAAGGCAGCAGACGTAGTACAAGTTGAGTCATTCGGCCACAATCTGTTCTCCCCTCTTATGATGTTTTTTAACATTGGGTCAAGGGAGTTCTTATAATATAAATATTAAAATGACTGTGTTTATAACCAGTCAAGGCTAAAGTTGTAATGTGAATCATTTTCTTCTGGTTTTCACAGAGAAGCCCAAACATGCAAACCATTGCTAACTATTAGTGTTGTAGTCACGACCACTAGTACTCAAGGCCAGTCTGACATTCTTAAGATTTTAAGATTCAGAATATAAAGAATAAAAAATGGGAAAAATAACATTTCAAATACATTCATTACACACGAAATATATTAATCAGTAATAGTTTGTTATATTCAGTATTTTACATGTATAATAATAATACATAGCCTAAAATAATATCAATAATTACTACATTATAGTGTTAGTTCAACTGTGCATTGTAAATTTTGGAAATCAATGATGGTAAAGCTATTCTCTGTTTGATCCAGAATTAGCACCTAAAGACTGAATATGAGCTGAAGCAACATTCATTCATATTTATTATTTAATAAAAGCACATCAATGATAACATTCTGATCGGCCCACAGGAGATGATTGAATTTTGTAACCTAAGAACATCACCAAACTAATAACACCCAGCTATAACAAGATGGAAAATCAATTAGATTATCGGTGATCAATCTGCGCTTAAACATGTAGATAAATAAACAAACAAATGAATCGTCATTACCTGTTTTGTTCAGCAGTATTACAGTTTCATGCTACCATTGCCAGTACTTGTCATAATAAATGACATTGTTATTGATGTTATGAAATTTAGCATGCATTTTTGCTCTATTTAGCCATCCTTATATGACCACATTAGGATCTGTCATATCAATTTGCAGTTAACACTAATATTAATATTAACATATGTGGACATAATCGACAACAAAGTATATAATGGCAGCATATTTCTTGGATGTATGATTATATCAGTGTTATGTAGCCCAGTGTTACCAAAAAGCTGTTTAAAAGTACATTCCATAAGAACATCTAGGAGTTATACAAGTACACTAAAGAGGAGCAAAAAGCAAGAGCACTCTAGAAGATCAGGCGCCTGCGTAGAGAGAGAGAGAGAGAGAGAGAGAGAGAGAGAGAGAGAGAGAGAGAGAGAGAGA
>CM067491.1:5703590-5738518 GCA_034552555.1 Semaprochilodus insignis
AGAGAGAGAGAGAGAGAGAGAGAGAGAGATAGAGATAGAGAGAGAGAGAGAGAGAGAGAGAGAGCGAGAGATAGAGAGAGAGAGAGAGAGAGAGAGATTTATATGTCAGCTTTTATGTAAAGGAAAAATACATCTATAGAGTGTCTACTCTACTAACGGCAGCACTCCCAAGACATAAAGCAACAATCCAAAAACAAGCAACCACATCACACATGTATCTGATAAAAACTCTTTGTATATGTCCCTATTATGTGTAACATTTATCTTGAGACCACAGCATCCTTGACATTTCCAAAATAAGGCTTTACTGCTGATTATTCTAAGGGTTAGGTGTAACACAGTGATCTGTGATCACAATGGGATCACAATCAGGTGTGAGTGGCTGCCCTGTTGTGTTTAAAGAGCAGGGATTTATCAAAGTCAGATCTTTATAATACATGCTTTCAGAAGAGATTTCTGAGGACCTCAGAAAACAAGTTATTGATGTTACTGAGGCTGGAAAAGGTTACAAAACCATCTCTACAGTGTTTGGACTCCACCAATCCACAGTCAGACAGATTGTGTACAAATGGAGGGAATTCAAGACGGTTATTACTCTCTTCAGGAGAGATCCCCCAACAAAGATCACTCCAAAAGCAAGGCATGTAATAGTCTGCAAGGTCATAAAGGAAAACCAGGGTAACTTTCTCACACTGGCTAATGTTTATGTTCATCAGTCCACCATCAGGGGAACACTTAACGATGGAGTGCATGGTAGGGTTGCAACATTGTTGCCTGTCTACACTTTGTTAAAGATTACATGGACAAGCCAGAATACTGGATTTTGTGGACAAATGAGAGCAGAAAAGACGTTTTTGGTATAAAAGAGAACACATTGTTCCTGTAACAAAAGAAAACTCTGCGTTCCAGCATAAGAACCTTATCCTGTCTGTGAAACATGGTGGGGTTGTATCGTGGTTTGGGTCTGTTTTGCTGCATTATAATCAGAGTAACGATTGGAGGTGACTGTAAAGTGTGAAATATATTCTTATTCATATGTTTGCTTTTTGTTGTTTTACTCTTCATGCCTGCCCATTTTCCCACATCCAACACATCGCCCCTAAGAACCATCTGTTCGCTTACTATTACAGGGGCATATCTCAGATTTCAACATGTGGCATTGTTACAACATAATCAGCATTATTCTCTTCATCTGTGAGTGGTCATGATGTTTTGACTCATCTGTGTTTGATCTTAATACTTATGGAGCATGTGTGGTGAACAGTGCACTCCCATTACTAGAAAGGTACACATTAGAGAAGGCCAGAAGGCTGCAAATACAGAAGGGGCAGACAGAGAATAATGAGTCTCTATTATCATTAGCACATACAGGAAAACACAAAGGCAAATAAGATATATCAATGATGTTACGCTTAGTCACAATATCACTGACAATCATCTGTTCAGGAAAATGATCTGAACGTACACACACAAACACACACACCCCCGCGCATCTCCCTGCCATTATTCCTTCCTGCTATTGGATAGCCTACTCAAAGCATGATATGATCTCTTCAGGGTGCTGAGGTCCTTTTCTCATTAGAAAACTGTGTGGGCTTTGTCACACTGAGCACACCTTAAAGAACACCATCGAGTGCTGTGACCTTGTACTGCCAAAGCCTTCTAATCTCAGCAGTTCTATCAGTGTACATGGCACAGACTCGCACTCGGTCCACACTGAAAAACTGATGCCTTGAATGCACTGAATTCAAATGTGAATCATCGTTTCAATATCATTCATGCAAGCTCACCAGACGAAAAATTAGTCACCTGTGACTGAAACGTACCTAATAGCATATAATACATCAACAAGCACAGATAACAGCTGCGATTCGGTTTGGGCCAGATTTGGTGGGTGCCTTCCCTGCCACAATTCTGAGGAGAGTTTCCTGTAGACTGTGATTTTTGCCACTGCTGGTAGACCTGTATGACCGTGCGCTTCCATACACCTGCAAATATAGCTACTTCCTTCACACTATGGCCTTCAGCATGCTCAAATGCAGTCACTCCTTTTTGCCAATCTTTAACATCTGCTTTGGACCCGTTGTCCACACGTCAAACAAGACATTCACTGAACTGTACCACCTCTTCTCAGTTTATGAATCCCATTACCTTCACACACCCCGCAGGTATTTATAGCCTATAAATAAATAGATATTTATATCATCCTCGTGCAATGCCGTCTGCATGAGCCTGAAGTTACTACCACCTTAAACACGCAAGGTAACTGTTTTTTTGTCCAGGGACCTTATATTACAGTACTGTGCAAAAGTCTTTTTAAATTGGTTATTCATTTTTCAGCATAATAAAAAGATTTTTAAAAAGTTTTTTAGAATAATTACACAGCACCCTCAACAAATCAGTATACTATAATTTTTTGCATTATGTAGTCTGTCCACAGTTTGCCTTTTTTACAGCTTCCATTCTTTCTGGAGACTCACCTTCAGTTTTTCCAGAGAAACCTAAATGGACAGTCTTAGAAGTTGGTTGCATGTTCTGCTTCTCAGGATCCATTTACTCCCAAACACATTCAATGATGTTGAGGTCTGGACTCTGGGGTGGCCAGTCCATTGTTTTGAGAACAGGAGCATATTCTTTGCTTTGCAGTTTTCCCTCTTTTTCAAAGAGCCTCTTGCCAGCTACACATCCTTTCAGACCCATAGAGTTGAGTCGTCTTCTCACAGTGGAAGGATGGCCAGAAACACCTGAGGGTTTTTCAGCTCTGAAGCAAAAGTGGAGCTTGAAAGATACATTGGTGTTGAGGTGATATTTTAATGTGTGTAATGCTTTTAAACAAGTCAACTGAATTAATCTCCTTTTTTCAGGGCAGTCAAGTTCATGTGCAGTAGACTCAAATGAGGTAAATATGTAAAGAACATGCCTCATTAAGCTACATTATGTGTACAGGAAGATCCTAACATTAGGATTCAAACCAGGGCCGTACTTTGACAGGTTGATTTTTAACCTTAAGCAGACTTGAAGGCCTCAGAAATCCCTTTTATCCCTCTACTTCTATTAAATTTTCAAGATGAGTGTGTTAGGAAAGTCAGGGTGTCATATACATGACAATGCGTCATTTCTTTTTTAAAATGTTTTGCCTCAGAGGACCCTTCCCGGTATTAGTGGCATAATTAAATCTCGTTCAGAAATTGATAAAAAACCCACTTGGTTTCCACAATCAGTAATCTTCTGTAGACTTACAGTGCTACAGTTAGCACCATCTTAATTTCCATAAATTGGAAATGTGCAGACAGTTCTCTGCCTAATTAGATTCTCAAGTAGCTAGCAGTGTCATTTCAGATTCAGCACTGTTGGGGTGGGGGGGGTGCGTGGAAGGTTGCGGGGGTTGGGAGCTCCTGTACCGGAAACAAGACTTATATGGTTTGTTTTTGCCTCTGCTGCCCACTTTTCCTGGCCACAGTCGGTCGTGTTTTGAAGGTTGTTGTTGTAATGGGGCTTTAGGAAGGGTTTGAAAAACGGGTACACTTCAAAGCGTGCCTGCCAAGAGCGAGAAGCAAATCAGTAGCAATATTGATCTTCAGGAGGAAAACAGACAAATCAATTACTGGTAGACAGACAAATGTACTGATTGAGCGACATCATATGTGAGGAAAGAGAGACAGAGAGAAAATAATGTAATTGACAGTTCTCTTTACAGGTCAAGAATGACTTGAGGGAGAGGCAGAAAGGTCATTTATCACGGTCAGTGGCTGGCAGGTGACCAGATGCTGGTAAAGGTGTGATGTCCACTGGAGAAATCTATAGAGGGCCTGCTGGGACTTCATAAACTAGAGCTATAGCCTCAGGCCAGGAGGTTTTGACATGATATTTTCAAAGGTGAGACCTTGGGGTTAGCTCTCTTGTGTATAAAGGAGTTGTTCCAAAGGCCATTTTGCCAGGGAAAAAAAAAAAATTAGGAGAGATTTGCACTGCAACATCATTGATATACTGGCGAATGAAAGCTGCTAAATAATTGCACTGTACATAAATGCAGTTAACAATTTGATTGTCTATTTTTTTTTTGTTTATTGTATGTAGTTAAAGTTGCTTAACTAAAGTCTAAAGGTGTTATAGAGGTCTGCATTGACATAATTTTCCTACACAAATATTGGGCATAAAATAACTGAGTGCCAAAAAATCTCAAGTTCATTACAGGAAAGGGCAAAACCTGGAATGAACAAACAATTATCTGCTAAAATTAAAGCATTGGCATGTGGGCAGAACCAGGTTTCCTTTCAGTTATATGTCAATGATTTCGATGCCAGGGAATTAACACTGAGCAAAGCCTGAAGGTGGGATTTGTTGATGAAATTTTTATTCTGGTTGTATATATACAGATTTGTACAAATATTTGCATTTTTTACAACTATTATTTGGAAAACTGTAAGCTAGAAAGGCCTACTTTGTTTATAGCTAACACTGCCACTCAGTAAAGTTACATTTTTGTGCAAGCAAAACACAGTTTGAGTATGAATGAGCCCTCTTTGGAACCTTTGATAGCTGCAGAGAAGACAGGGCAATGTATATGAATAGCAAGACTTGGAGGGACATGTTCACATGCAGCATCCTTTAGCTTTGCAGTTATGATTGATCAGAGCTTGATTTTCTCAAAATCTCTCAAAGTGGACTGTTTTTATGGTCTACCAGGTGTCCCACATTTGTTAGCAGCTCTATTTTCTCTGAAACTTTGAATCATTTGAATTGTTTGGAAACACCTGATATCTATATTTGATTCGACTTTTCAGTTCCACAGGCATTATCTCCTCAGATATTATCTCCTCAGAAATGATCTCCTCAGAAATTATCTCCTCAGAAATGATCTCCTCAGAAATTATCACCTCAGAAATTATCTCCTCTGAAAGTGCAAAATAAAGAACATACTTAATAAGCTATTTGACTGGAAATTAAATGAGTGAAGGCTGATCTTTGACTTTTGCACTGTACCGTATATACCGGTCACAACTGTCAAAAATAAGTAAACTAAAAGATAAATTTGTTAGTTTTTTTATTTTAATGATTTTGAAATGATTTTAAACAAGTCAGCTGAATTAATTGCCTTTTTCAGTGCAGTTAAGTTCATGCGCTGTAGCCTCAAATGAGGTAAAATATGTAAGAGAAGTCTCATTAAGCTGTATTATGTGTAGAGGAACATGAGTTATTACATATTGTGATGGCAAAACTAATTAATTCTGTGACTTGCATTGATCCATTTACTTCTCTTTTTCTTTCTGCAGGCTGTAAAAAGATAGCTCTGTATTTATGCATAACCCGTTTGTACAGTGAATGATGTTCAGACTAAACACCAATGCAGCCATTCACTTAGGCGTAACTACAGTGGCTCCTGCCAATTGTGAAATCACATACATACTCTTTATTAACAAACATCAAATAAATAAACATTACTCACCACTGCACTCAAATCAAAAGGTAGAACTTGTTGACCCCTGACATGTTTCAATAAATGTGTTTGTTGCTTCCTTTTTTACACATTTGCCTCAATTCGACAGATGAAAACCACAACCAATACACATTCTGTCACAACATAAACTAACAACTTTTTAAAGCAACTAAATAATTATGTTCCAATAATTGTACTCATATGACTATGTAATGATTTTGACGGACGTAAAGGAGAGTTGGGAACATTGCAACACTGGGTGAAATATAACCTGGATAGTTTATGTAATTAAACAGCAGAACATGCTTTTGTTCATCTTCTTCATTGTAGTCATATAAATTTCCCATGTTTGACACAGTGTCTTTCATATTAAAAACATATATACTGTATATGCTGTCGGCTACTTCATTAGGTACACCTCCTTGTATCTAAACTAATTGTCCATTTTATCAGCCCCACTTACCATATAGATGCACTTTATAGTTACTTCATACTACAATTACAGACTGTAGTCCGTCTGTTTCTTTCCATACTTTCTTAATTCAATTTCAACCTGTTCTTCAAAGGTCAGGAGCCCTACAGTGATGCTATGAGTGGATCAGACACTCAGTATTTTGTGTGCTTATGCTGTAAAATGTGTCTGGTTCATCATCAGCATAATTAAGGAATGACATTGTATCAACCAATCATGTTTTGATTTCCAGTAGGATGCAGTTTGTGAGAAAAAACACCACTCTAGGCCTTTTGGAAGTCCCAGATACATCACTAACCAAATAAGAGCGGCCGCTTAGTCAATAGGCTGTTAGAAACAGCAAACAGTGGTGGAAGCTCTATACAGTCATTGTTCTCAGAACAATAATATCTCTACTGAAAAAGTCAGTGTGAAACTCCTACAAGGTGAAGCATATGTAAATGTACCTGTCATAAGCTGCAACAAAAACATGCAATGTCTTTTAGAAGCTGCCTCCTCATTAGTAAGTGTTTATGTGAATCTCTGTTAGCTTAGCGATTGCAAACTGATGGAATCCTATAGGGAGTTATTGCTGGGGTTAGTGTCTGAGGTGAGGTTTTTCCTCATGTGTTGGCTGAGTTTTTGTCTTGCTATCCAGCGTCAACCAGAGGAGAATGGGCTCCCCTTTTGAGTCTTGGTTCCTTTTGAGGTTTCCTCCTTATGCTCTAAGGGCGTTTTTCCTTGCCATTGTCACCCTTGGCTTGCACATTGGCGGCTTGGACCCGAATTCTCTGTAAAATTGCTTTGTGACAATATCACTTGACTTGACTTGACTTGACTTGACTTGACTTGACTTGACTTGACTTGACCTGACCTGACCTGACCTGACTTGACTTGACTTGGTTTGGCTTGACTATGTTTATGGCCCAAATTGAAGGCCAATCTCTAATACACCACTAATATAAATGAGATATAAGCATTAATTAATAGATAAATGATGCACTGGCAAACAATATTGCTTGTTTCAGGAAAGCAGTAAGAACATTTATCTTGGGAAGGATACTTTAAATAAGTCTTATAACATTCTTATAACATTCTTACATCAACATGATAATGTAATGCCTACATTCAATACACTTTTACATGTTGAGATTTCTTTTTGCAATACAGCTGCTACGAAATTATACAAAATTGTCAGCCATGGTGAGAAAAACAAAAATGCTGCAGCCTGGTGTGAAAAAGCATCCTTTTTTGTCCAGTCCCCTAGGATATGATTGTGTCAGCCAGCAGTTTGCATTTTGTTATTTGCAGGTTTGTGTTGTTTTGCATCAAAACATTATGTCTCCCACGACAGCCATGATTATACTGATGGTTCTCTAAATGAAAAATTCACAGGTACATGGCTTGTGAATCATGAAGCTAAATGTGATTTATGCTGAGAATAGTATATGGGGCTGTGTTGGTATAGCAACTGTGACATCTGCAGTCAACAATATCTGCATTTTGTGGTTTTATTATGCATCAGTGACATAAACATAAATGGCCAATATTTTGGGTTTGTTTATTCACCAGAGCAAAGCACTCTATCTCCCATAGACGCTTCTACCTGACTGGGGGACGTGGCAGTTGGCGCAGAGCAGCACACTTTGCCATCATTAATAATGAATGCATTACTATGATGATTGATCTTGTAATTCCAGATCTCGAAGCTACCCGCCTCCCCACCCTGAGGTACAGCTGATGTTAGCACAACTCTCTCGTAATGAATTTTTCAGATATGACCTTATAAACCACAGACGCATTGGTTTGTAACCTCATGCTATAAGGCCGTGACTCCACGGTTTGTGGGTCATAACAGATGGGGTGAAGCTGTGTTTGGAGGTTACTGAAGACTCAGAAGCCTGAGGCTCCAGTCTGTTGAGAGTGCTCATGATAGGCTAATAGTTTAAAATGACATTTGAGGCAATTTGTATCTAACAACACTGATCATCATTAATTGCATAGAAACTCACATAATCACACATAAACAAACAACTTTGCAAAGAGAATAAGGTAAGGTAATGTTGTTTTTTGGTGCTTATTTGCAATACACCTCATTTGATTAAAGCAGCCATATCACCCTTTTTGGTCTTGCATATTTTGGTTCATTTGCATCTGTTTATAAACCAATAAACAAATCATTGTCCAACCTCTCTTTATCATTTATTATACAGAATCATACAGACTGTAATTAATTTCATAATTAAATATCTTATCGTGCCTTTAAAACCTCAGTTCTGATTGAATGAATGCTGATTTGTGTGACATCACAAAAACAAGGAGCTTGAAATGTGCCACTCTGGCAGCTTTGTAGTACAATGGTATGTTTTAATAGTAAATGGTATGTTTTAATAGTAAATGGTATGTTTTAAAACTTTTCCCATGTTCAGATTCGACATCAAACTCCTATTTTAAGTGAGAGAAATATTTTTCCATGATATGGGCCCTTTAATTTATTAAATGGGGACCATTAGGAAATAGTGGAGCTAATCATCAAGCCAGTTGATTTTGTAGATTTGCAAAAAAAACCCAAAACAAAACAAAAAAAACATTTATTTATTTGAATATTTATAGGTAGTGTTAGGCAGAAAAAGGAAATCAGATAAAAGAAGGTTATTTGAGAACCTTAAAAGAGTCATTCACATTTATGTGCTCAGATTAATCACTAGAGGCTTTGTTGTTTGATTAGCATAGCAATGAGCCTGGCCAAACCTTTATGATCAACAGTGTAGATATGAGTCTGCGTAGGTTCACCGCCCACAGTTCATGTCCCCATTTATCTACAGCCAGTGACGCTGGTGAAGATGTGCTCTCTTCCACCATCCATTTTGTTCTGACAGTCAGACAGAGGGAAGTTATGTCATAGGCACTGAACAGGAGGTCTAACAGGTATGTGTAAAGAACAGCACGAAGAAGAAGTTCTGTTTCACAACTTTTGCATAGATTACATGACTTCTCTGGCTCACGTGTGTAACAGTTGCGGGGTGGTGGTGATTTACACAAGTTCACAAGTCGACCCTGTTAAAATAGCAGCACAGACCTTCACGCCAGCATCCAAAACACAACACATTGTATTGACCTACTACAGTCATGCACAGAGCCTGAGGGCAGACCCGGGCAGAAAAAGAGATCCTTAATCCAATATGGTGCCTTTTCTCTCCAGTGATGCTTCAAGCATCCGCACAACGGCATGGTTAGCTAAGGCCGAGAGTCAGGGCTCCAGTGTACAAGTGCAGCACCCTCACAAGCATCTAAATTGCAGTGGCCAGCAGAAGAAGCAGACAGCCGCAGACGGATGGTCACTGTTACTGCTGCTGCCCCCAGCAGCACTAGGAGTGACACCATGAGCTGCAAGGAGATCGACAATACTGGGGAGAAGGGTGCAGCACTCAGATTATCTCTCTGCTGTGCTCCCCTGAGACAGAGGACTAGGGTCAAATGTGTCTGGTACATATTCATTTACTAAGGTGGTGGACATTCCAAACCCCTGCTGAAGAGAGACTGCGTGTAGGAGGGGAGGTGATGTGTCCATACCCCAGTGACTCTGAGTTTTTGAGGTCGCCAGGATGGCTCTATTTAAAAAGGGACATATGTAGCGACCCTATATTTGCCTTGGAGAGATGGCAGGCGTGGTTATGCAGAGCAGCCATGCATTGAATCCGACAGCAGCACTGGACTGACAGTAAGAGAGACTACTCTTTGTAATACGTTTGTGTTGTGGACATTACTAATGCAGTAATGCTATTTGTGATATGTCACGCCGGGCTGTGGGTTGTCACGCATGGGGTGTACGGTTAAGAGTGACCTGCCTGCTTATCGGGTATGTCAGCTAGCGCTGGGTGGCAGAGCCTCCACTGCTGCTGTGCTCAATTAAAGACAATTCACTTGTATTAATGGTATATAAATGGATCAAATGTGTTTACTTGGCCATTCAGACATGGATTTAAAAAATCATTAATGTATGATAGAAACATCATAAATTTGAATATATATTTTGAATATATTATTGTGGTATCCTTTATTACAATTATACAGTCCAACTCTACACACAACATCACATGCATTAAGGTTGGCGGTCCTAGTTAAATCAGTTTTGTTCCTGTTTTTCACCTGGCTGAAATTTCTCAAGCTGTAAGTCTTCAGCATGGTTTGAGTCATGAGTTATTTAAGGGTGAATTCAAGTTGAATTGCATGTGAGTCGCTGACTTGAGTCTCCGTCTTTGCCATTAACATTTGTATTTTGCATGAGTAAAGGAAGTGGTTTTAGGTTTGGATTAAAATGGAACACTGCTAATGCTGTTTATGGGCTGAGCTGACGTATTTCCAGCATTGCACAAGCTTTCTGGTCACCTCTGTAAAATGCAGGATGACCTGAACACAGATCCTGCTAATTCATCCCATAATCTGACTGTTTATAGCTGATTGTCTCTTTAAACTGCGCTTATCTTCTATGTAATGTCACCCCTCATCGCGGCTCTGAGAATGTGACAGACTGCTTGGAGAGGCTGAGAAGTGTTCGTTAGGGAAGTGATTAGAGTATGAGGTTTCTCTCTTTAAGCTATGCTGTATTCATGTGACGTCTGCTCTTTCCTGGCTGATGCTGCTACACATCTGCTGCAGGCAGCACTTTTGATGATTTATCGGCACCAGATTTGTGTTGTGTAAGTGAATGTTGCTCATGAGTCATAGTGCAAGATATTTTATCCTGGAGCTTGACTAATAAACTTTATCTCAGCTACAAAATGACAAGATTCAATTCAAGTGAGAGGTAAAACTACTGGGTATTGACTGGGTATGGTACTGACCAAAGTAGCCAGCCTTATCAGTTAGCCAGTAATCATGTTGGTTCCAAAAATGATCCAGAGTGCTGACTGGCTGATGCAGAACTGGCTCTCCCATGTGTTAAGAAAACAAATTGAGTTGATCTGCTTAAATTCAATGAAATGAAATGAAAGAGAAATAATTATGTTTTTCCAGATTTGGTTCCAAATAGGATCTTTGAGTTTAAGTAACATATTGAAATTGAGGTCTATTACCATTAGCAATATTTTGTTGGCTCCTGGGTCCCTCTTTTTTGCATACTTTGCCGTTTCCCTTGTTTTACTCCAAGGATAAGTTCCTTTTAGTGTGTTTATATTTAGTGTTTATATGGTTGTGAATTCCCTAGCTATATAGCCTATGTTGGCTATAATAGTGCATTACTGTATTCTCAATTGCTGAGTATAATTTAAAACCAAGTTGGACACTATGGTGGCCACTTTTAAACCAACAATAATAAGATAAGTTGGCCAAGTGTGGGTTAATTCTACATTTGTAAAGTTCAACTAACATGAATTAAGCTGAAAATGTGTCAGCAACCTTGTATAATTCATGTTTACACTGTTAAATTCAGCACAGCTAAATAGAAATTGTGCACTAAGAGTTAGTATCTGTAGATGCTGTGTTAACTTTTTTCATGTACAAAATGAACAAAACTCATAATTTGACAGGATGTATTTGGTAATTTGATTGGTATTTAAAAGTCAAAATGTATCAATGAATCATTTTTAATGATACCCAGCTTTACTTAGAAATCACACTTAAAGAAAGAGTGAAAATAAAAATGGTTTAAAAACAACTCAAGTGCTAAATGTAAATATCCAATCGGACAATACAAAAATCAGCAAAAGCTTCAATTTAAAACCCACACAGTTTAATCTACAGGGAAAAAATAATATATATATATATATATATATATATATATGTATATATTAGTAAAAGTATTTTAAAGCTCACTTCAGATGAAGTGTAAACACGTAAAATGTCATTACAATAGAAAACAGTCATTACAAAATGAATGTTTCAAGCCAGGTAAAAGTAGAACTGTCAAGTGTTATCAGCAAATGGAGCAACAGAAGACCTGAAGCATGTTCCATGATACAAGCCAAAGAAAAGGGCAGAGAGGAAATAAAGGAAGAGTCATGCAGCTGTTAATACAGCCTCATAGAGCAGGCTTTTGTGGAGATCTATACACAGCCATCACATTTTGACAGCTGTAATTTGTCATTTTGTTGAAGAAAATGTGATTAAACCAACCACAATAGTTTAGAAATGCAATTTGCATTTCCACTCATTTTGCATTCCTCTCTCTCCTTACAATACGCGATAATGAAAATGATGGTCATTAAGCAGTTACATTTGAAAGGCTATGTCTTGTCTCCTGATGTAATCCACAGTATTCATGTTGTTCATTGTTTGTTATTGATTGAGCAGAGGTGGAAATGATGCAGTGCCCTTTAACATGATGCCTACAGAAGTCATGTCTCATTGATCCTTCTTTGGACTGAGTGATTTGCCAATGTGTACATGAAAAACGTACAGATGAAAATTATATATAATTAATTTTTAAAAGCCAAGTTTATCCTGCCACCGTAAAGAATCACCCTATTCTCTGGCAATGCAGTATAACGCACCATGGAGTGCCCCAAGGAGACTGACTGCCTTGGCAAAAAGCTCAAACAGGATTCCAAAGAAAAGGATTTGCTGATATTTATGTGTATTACTGTGCAATACTCTAAAAGGGATAATAACATTTGATTTGATGGTAGTATGAAAGAAGACTAGGCGGGAGAACTTGGGCTGGAGGTCTGGGTTGGAGATCTGCCTGTATCTGATTATAACTGTCCCAGTAAAGAATGGTTGTCTGTGGATGTCTAAAATGTGTTTAAATATAGTCAGATACGTGATTTCAATTTTATTTCAACGGTTCAAATGGTTCAAATGTATACTGGGGTGGTAAGACTGATTCAGGACTGAGAAACAGGGAGGAGATGAGATTGGGAAAACTTTGCCATGAGAACAAGGGAAGGTGAGGATGTGAATTTATAGGGTGCCAGACTGAAAGAAGGAGGGGTGTCAGACATTTCCCTCCCCAAAACTTCAATTATTACATAACTCCATTATGTTATGTAGTATCCATCAGCTTCATCAAACTGACAGAATCCACAATTGTATGTTGTTTTCTTTGTTCTCTCGTTGCAATATTCAGCATGCATTATGCAAATACGTCATACAACCTTTGGGAATCCCAGTGGTCTCAACCCATCCTGACTATTAGCCTTGCCACTAATTTATAAAGTAGTGAATGCAAGCAAGCTAGCATTTGTGTAACTCACAGTCACCAACCAAAATGATAAAGAAAACTGTGATTCTGTCTTTGATGGATGCCAGAGACATGTTTTTACCCTTTCATCCAGAGTCAAGAAGCAGAACTGATGTAAGGTATCTGGATAGTCAATTAATTTAGCTTGTCGTCCTCCTTGTCTGATGAGTCGTGACATTTCGGTAATTGATTCTCTTGATTGTAATGAAGATTTGAAGACATTTGCTACAATTATACAGCTGCGATATGATTTTCAGTTTCTTAGCTGTAATCTGTTTTCTGTCTGCATTCAACAGTTAAAGGACATAAATATCTACCTGGAAGTAGTTAACTGCTTAAAAGTAGAGTCTAAGACATTTCTTCCACTTTCAAGATAAATCACCAGGTTTGAGGTTTCCTAGACTTTTCACTGGAAAATCTCTCTACAGACACAAGTTGACATATTTGCACCAGTTGTAGTGTTGGATAAAGTTGTTATTTCAGGAAGCATGTCCCTTTAAACATCAGAGTTTTAATGGTATTTGTAAATTAAAATACTTCTACCCCAGTATATTCATTACACAAATAACACTTTTTCACTCCTGATAGTCGATAGAGGATAGCGGGCCACTGCTGGTTCATTGACTGCATAGCTGGCAAAGACAATGTTTAAGCAGAGATCTTTTTTAACTGCTCAATTCCCATCCACAATCTAGTTTATCATTTCTTTCTATCTTTCTTTCTTTCTTTCTTTCATTTTTCATTTTTCTTTTGCTCTTTATTTCACACTTTCTCTCTTTCATTCTTTCTTGCTTTCGTTCTTGCTTTCTTTCTTTGTAAATTGGTTTAAGTAGATAATTTCAACAGAAATACTATGAATATAGTCAGTCATATTCAGTAAGGCCAAACATGTTTGAATTAAGATTCTTGACTGCCTGAAATCAATATTGTTAAAAATGACAATTACAAACAAATATGTTAAATTAACGCTCTGGGCTGTACTGTGTTGCTTTACTGAGAAAGAGTATCCGTATCTGAGGGAAGGTGAGTGGATATAAATCTTTACCATAAAGACCCCCAAAACACTAAACAAAACTCTGACATAAGACAGCTAGCTAGATACGAAATGCCCAAAACGCTGGTTAAAACACTTGGTGACCGAATAGCTGTGTGTGTGTATTAGAAAAGTTTTCAGTGTTAAATGAAGAAGAGAACTGTAACCTCCACTAAAGGCACAGGCCATGGAAAACAACATCTTCATATAAGAGTCAGTGCTTCCAGACATATAGAACACCTTCGGTTCCCATACTTATGTCTAATAGTCAGCCTACGACCTCTGAAGCCTCCATGTGAAAGCATGATAGGAAAAAGCTAGTAGAAGAATGAAACTTGCATGTATTTGCTGGGGATCAATACATTGCCTTGCGAGAGTGAGCTAGTGCATGAATAGTATATAAGAGCTGTTTGGGAGGGAAAATAATAAAGGTTAAATGAGGGAGGATCATGAGATATGTATGAACTATAAATCAGTCCACTGGAATCCAAAATATTGCCGAGCACAAAATGAGAGGTATAAAATGAATAATTCAGGTGTATCTGCTATGTCTGTAGCATGTGGTTGATCATCACTGAGAAACTGAAGCTATTTACTGGATTCTGTGATATGTTACTACATAAAATGCACATACAAAACTACAACCATTACAGTCTTATTAGGAGGAAAACAGCAGGAGAGAGTAGTTTACCAAAGCTGTTCTTATAAAAGGTTTGAACAATGGAACAAAGCAGTAAAAATCTGTTCTGGTTATTTTAAGTTTGCTTCAAGCTTTCTGGTAGTGATATCCAGAAGTGCCATTTTGGACAGTCACAACAGATTTGCGCATAAGAGCATACATAAATACCAGCATAAGATTTATTATTCTGGAGATATCTAGCTTTTATGCCTTCAGTGTTAATGGACTGGTTGATTATATTGTCACATTCACATTGTTTATCTAATGCTATGGTGTGCGGCTTCTTTCACGCCTTAGAGCAAGCCATGTTCATATACTCCTAAGCCTTTAATCCATGCATTAGTCCACCTCATGTTTATCTCCAAAACGCTGAAAATATCGCTGCTAATGGAGAACCTAGGAAACTCACATTCCTCCTACCAGACTGATAATACAGTGTGTGCCTACTCCACCACACAGGCTCTTTCTTCCCTCTCTACAAGATGCAATTATTACATCTGTATTATTACAAATACCTCTGACTGAACGATTCATGAAAATGTTGCAGATGTTTTACTAATGGATTGTAGTTCCTGCACAGTGACTTGTGTTATAAATGTGTTTCAAGTCAAAAAGTTGTCAGTTCTTTTTTTTAAATGCGGTGAAACATTTGTGTGTAGATGCAGATGCAGCAGATGATAAATAGGTTGACAAGTCTTTCTTTCTTTTATCCTGATATACAAACCAAAGAGGAGTTACTGTTTAGACTGGCGACAGACTGTGGAAATGACATGCCATGAGCATGTTATTAACAACAGTACTAAGCTGAACAAAAGCTAGTACATATCCAAATTACAGAGTCTCTGAACACCCTTCTCAAACTCTGACAATGCCAGGTACATTAATGTGAATGAAACTGCTGAAACCTATTTGAAATGTAAAAAAAAAGCTTGCTACATGCCATTGACATAAACATACCATAAACATGTTATAAGTTGTCAAGAGCTGTCAGCAGGTTATGCTCAGTAATGTAACTGTGTCATGTATTGTCGATAAATGTCATGACAGATACGTCACATACTGTGATGCTGTTATATTGCTGATCAAAATGACAGCATATTACATGCAGCTGGGTTCATTAAAAATATGTATTGTAATTTTTTGTAAAATTGACTATTTTTATAAAATTTACTGTCTAGAGAAAAAGGTTAAAATTACTTTAGTCCTTTAATGCAGAAACACAAACCAAACGTTAGCTACCATTTAAATAATTAATTTGTGTAATTGATTCAATGAAGTGGATTGCAGAGTGGATGGTGATCTGCCTAAAAGCCTTTCAAGCTCATTACATAGCTCTTTGTGGTCAAGCCAGGAGGCTGGCTTCAGTTTAACTGATTATGGCGGTTGAGCCCAGGATAGAGTGATAAAAAAGAAAGGGTAAAATACAAGCCAGCAGTTCTATATATCTCAATCACATTCAGGCCCCAAGGGCTTTTAGAGACAGAGAGGTGCCTGATAGGGACGCCTGGATTCTGGAAAGATTGATTGAATTCACACACTGACATACTGGGCATGTGTCAGTGCATGTGTTGGGGAAATGACATGCTGGAGGGCTGTGGGTTGAGGGCTGTTTTGGAAGAAGCACTTGCTGTGCAGTTTTTTTCTTTTTTTCTCCCTCTTAAAGCAAAGATCTTGCTACAATGCTACGTTAGTGTTGGGTAAATAAAATAAAATAAAATATAACCCTGTGTAAAATGTTAATAATTGAAAATAAAAACAGAATGCAATGACTGCATCTCATAGACCCATATTTTATTCATGATAGAACATAGAACACATATCAGATATTGAAAGTGAGACATTTTACCATTTCATGAAAATTATTAACTCATTTATAACTTGATTGCAGCAGGGCATCTCATAAAGGTTGCAAAGTCACATGACTGGGCATGAAAAGAGCATTTTAAAGAAACAGTCTGTCAGAAGCAAAGAGAGGGCAGAGGTTCTCAAATTTACAAAAAACTGGGTGAAGAAATTGTGGATCAATTTCAGAATAATGTTCCTCAATGTAAAATTACAAAGACTTGGATACCCCACCATCTACAGTTCATAATATTATCTAAAGAGTCAGAGAATCTGGAGAAACCCCTGTGCACAAGGGACAAGACTGACGACCAATATTGGATTGGGCTCTCAGCACTGCATTAAAACAGGCATGGTTCTGTACTGGAAATCACTGCATGGGCTCAGGAACACTTCCAGAAACTTTGTCTGTGAACACAGTTCACTATGCCATCCACGAATGCAAGTTAAAACTGTATCATGCAAAGAAGAAGTCATATGTGAACACGATCCANAGTATGTAACGGGTTTACTTACCCTTTTCCTGTTTTCCAGCTTTTTAAAGCAGGTTGAGCTGCTTTAGATCCTCAACACCTCTTTTCCACCAACAACGTGCCAGTGCTCATGCCTGTGCTGGTTCCCAGGCTCTACTGAACCTGTTAGGAATGTGCCCCCTTTTCCACTGGTTTGAGAGCCAAGCGATTGCATATCTGGAGGTGGACGGTCCTTAGTCCGTAAGCAGAAGTTGGCGGACAACACATAAAAACAACATGGCGGAACATGTTCTTCAAGGACAAATTTTACTTCTTTCTTGAGGGCGTTTATCTTACCATCCAAAATGTTTTCCAATATTTGTGCGCAGTGCATGGGAATTGTCATAGACAGTGATTACGTTTGATTACATCATCCTAAACCGACAGGGAAAAACATAACACATTCAGAATGAAGTTATAATAAATTCTAAAATGCATAGTTTAAAAATAAAATATGGTAATCAAACAGCTTATTATAGCAGATAACTTATTAAAAACCCTATAAAGACACAATTACGGTAATTATTTAGTAGTTAATAACATTCAGTTATTCCAATTAAATATTCACTGAAACATCTTGAATGACCTTCTGAGATGTTCTGATATAGTATTTTAGTCCACATAAAATAAAACAATTTTAATTTGGCATGTGACTCCAAATGCAAGTGTGTTTCAGCCTAATAGGGACTGTGGTATGTATCTAGAATAACTCTCTGAGGTTAACAGATGGATCCCATTTAACGAAGGAAAAACAAAATGAGTTTGAAATTGACACTCACTCTCAGTGTTGGTCACTTCCTAGAGATTAATCTGAAAGGTCAATATATGCAAACTCACTGTAGTACTGTGACACCTGAGATATTGTTTCCCTTCTGATCTCACTGAATTGTTGCCTAATGGTGAAAGAACATGACCTTCTTGTTTGACTGGAGCCTGAGAATATCAATAATGATGTTTTTCACTCCCTAGCTTTCTCCCCAGTGACATTTTTGCCAAATGCCCCCAGCTCATCCGCCCACCCAGGCAGCAGCCACACGTGTGATAGCAGCAGCTTAGTGATACAAATCTGAGAGTGTGTGGGAGAGAAAGCGTGAGCGCGGAATTAGGGAGTAATTAGAGCTGATGTGTAAGCTACGCTGGATTGATTGCTTTAGTTAACTCAAGAGACAGAAAGGAAGCAAGTCAAAGGGTCTTCATGTGAAGAGTACAGAACATATCATGACGTGGTGGGCTCACAGTTTGCCCTCAGTGACACTGTCGTACACACCCACTCACTTCTATCAGGAAGGAACCTCCAAACCATCATTTACTACTCTAGACTGAAACATACCAACAGAGCGGGCATGAAAAAAACATGCATATGTCTGACCTTTAATGACTCCATGCACTGAAGACATTTGCTTTGACATTTTGACACAGTCCAGTTTAGCTTTTGTAGTACCACTACATTGTAAGTACCAAACATACAGAGTACTGACAAAACTGATCATGTACACTCATCATCAAAAGAATAATTGTACCTAGAAGGAAGTGTCAGATTTCAGTGCTACTGGGAAGGATGATAAAGGTTACCAGGAACAATAAATGGTGATAAATTTAGACTGATATGGGCAATGATGTGGTGTTAAGGGCAGTCATCGTAACGATCTGTGCATGTAGTTCTGCATCATGCAGCTGTCTCCCAGTGGTGCTGGCACCAACAGGATGACTCATGAAGGTCTTCACTGCTCGCTGAATGTCTGCAATTGTGGTTGTTGGGTCAGTCTGGTACAGCAATAAGGCCCCTCCTTGCATGTCTCACAACGTCAAACCTACCCACCAAGTTTAATTCCTTCTGGGTGCAACTATTTGTGCAACTATTCTTTTGATGATGAGTGTAATTATATAAACATGAATGTCTCAGAGAAGACAACAGGTGATTTCATATGTGATTTCAGAGTCCACATGTCAGGTTCTCTGAGGACTAGCAGCGCTATCTACTCACCTGTGAAGTGTGCCTTCGTCATAGATTTTTTAAGTCAAAGTCACTATTCACAGTAGTATTTTTTCTGCTGTGGTTTTATTCATGACATCATCAGTGATTAGTCGGTGTCGATTCAACTTTCATTACATAAGTGTTGAATTTACAAAATCTGAAGTTGTGCAACCCCTGGTTGGAACTACAGGTACACTCATTGCAATAAGGATTCTAGGTACTGGGTTCTAGAAGACAGTGGGACAGAATCTAATCCATGGTAAAATGTACCGTGGATATTTTATACAGTTAAACAGGTCCATTTTAAGTAATTTTCTCAAATTAGGTTTAACATTTTGTAAGTGTTTTTCAGTCACTGAATTGTGTGTATTCATAACATTTTAGTTTTTTCTTGGTGCCGGCACTACTGTATAACAACATTTTAAACTCACAGTGATATCTGGACAGGTTAAAGTACAGCCTACACATGACAGGGTTAGCTTCAAAGTTAAGTCCATATCGTCGTTGTCCAATGAAAAACATGTATCTCCATTTTTGTTGAGTTTTACTTTTATGCCTCATTTGAACATAGCAGCTGCTGTTTACATTGTGTGAAAATGTTGTGATGAATGGACCAACAGAAATGGCCCAAAATCGCTTGGAAAAATGTCTGGTTCCATTGACTTCCATTAAAATTAAATTAGGTTTGCCCTCTCCTGTAAAGTTGCCATACATACAGATATTTGTTTTTTCTTGGACAGCGATGACATGCGCTCAAATAAATTCAACAAAGTCTATGCACAGATTCATTAAAAATACTACAGATGTCACATAAACAATAAATACAATACAAAATATATATACACATATTATTGTGCTGATATTTGCTCTTTTACTTCATGGTAGTAGCATAGACTTACCACACTCAACACAGTCTCTTTTGTCTAATCATATTTATTTGAATGCACATAGTTATATGTATTTCGGTTGGAAAGCTTGTCTGATTTAACCAGCATAGATCAGTATATCGTAATGTTTGCACTTACTATGCTTTTGGCTGAACTGTTCATAAATTGGGGAGTGTTCAATCTTATCCAAAAAGGGACAATGTGGATACAGGTCTTCATTCCAACAATCAGGAGCAGACATAATCAGTTGGTGGCTGATATTAACTGCATGAAGACATAGAATCAAATGAGCTCCTGCTTGTTTGGAATGAAATCCTGCAGACATGCTGACCTTTTCGGATAAGAGTAGACAACCCTGTCATAGACAGAAATACCTCAAAAACTGGCTGTGTCCCCCTCTCCCCCAGCAGAATAGTTCTAGGACCTATAACAATTGCAGAACCATTTTATGATATGTTTTGATGGTACTCTGGCTTATAATAAGGAGAATACTGTGTCTGTCATTGCCACTCCGGGCCCCGAATGCCTACTATAGTGTTATGTAACTTTGGTGGAGCGTACCCAAGATCTCTCGCGGGAACTGCATAATGCTTTATAGCACCATATCACACACCAACAGATAGCTATTAAGAAGGAGCTAGCTTGGTGTTTCAAGCATGGACATCATGGCAGAGGCTGTGAAGAGAAAGAAGAAGATGTTGTTGGAGGAAGAGAAACAGGGAGACTGACTGAGCAAGAGACATAAGTAAATTTAGGACTGGATTTTACTCTTTAGCGAGTTTTTTTGTTAATGGAAGATTGTGACCCGTGTCATCCCCGTTTACAGAGTTTTGTAGTTATTGTGAATGGCAAAAGTCATCTCACCTCAGTCCGCTTTCAGGCTACAGTGCAACGAAATTAATTAATCTCATGCCAGAATCTCACATTCACGTTTGAACCTCCTGTAATAAAATCCTGTAATATTGTTCTACCTTGCAAGTCGACATGGATCTTTCTCTTCTGATGTTGTCTTTGCTGGTGTTGTGCTGAATCCTGACTCCACAGGCAGAATCCGACTTTCGCACAGGCACATTGATTACACTGGCAATTTCACTTATTTACACATATAAATAATTTAAATGGCAAGCGTAATCTGTAGCGTTCATATGCAAGCATTACGCAAAGAGAAAGATGGATTCTGTATCCTATAGCTTTCCAATAAATGTAGCTGTCCATAAGGGAGGCTCATGTATGACTGTGGTGTGTACAAGTTCTCTCATAATGTTGCTTTAAGGATCCTAGAGGGTTGTTGACCACTGCACTGGACTTTCTGGATTGGACAGTTTCTGACCACAGGGCCACTGTGAATTGCTGAATACTATTGGTTGGCAGTCTGTTTCCAACCCAGCAGGGACAGTGAGGCTAGTACTACTGCACTTTAAAATGGTTCTTCACACCAGCACATCAGTTTTTACAAAATAACCACTAAAAGAGTCTTTAGAGAACCATAAGTGTTCCTTTTCTGTCGTCACTCTGAAAAACCTATTGACACCTTTATTTTTGAGAGTGTACCTATGTGCTCTTTTAGAGTGTACAACATGATAATTACACCAAACACATAAGGAGTCTGGAATACTGTAATAAAGGAGAAAAGTGGCAATAGAGAACCATTACATATGAAGAGGAAAAAATAGAACTGCTGCAAAACAAAGGATGCTAATTACTTTCTCCTGTTTGGAGAGCGAGACAGAATGCTTTCTTTTGTTCATGTCCAATAAGCCTGGCCTGATAACCTTGTGAAAAACCGCCACTGGTTTCATTAATTGTAGAGGGAGAACACGCATGTGTATGTTTGCATGGTGCAGTGCATCCCACTCTCTCTCTCTCCCTTAATTAGTGAGATTACTGAAGCTGTAGATAAAGCTGGGACATTATTGAGGACATTCAGTCTTCACCAGTCCTCTAGGAGAATTTAAGGATTGGTAGATCAAATGCTGACCCAGAATTACAGTCTGCTCATGCTTAGCATGCCAGGCAAAGGCAGAAAACTCCAGCTCCAGCTGTTCATGCAACATTTTTAATCTAATAAAGACATTTTTGTTTATTTTCTTGTTTTGTTGGCCCTTACCACCACAGAAGCATGTAATAAAGTGGATTTAGTAGGGGATTATGGCTGGATTATGGGGTTTTTCACCACTAAAGACCCCCTGATGTCTGTGTTGATCACTGAAAAAATCACCAAATAATGGTCTCTGGTTGGCACATGTGTCAGTGGAAGGGTTTCAGAATGGACCTCTAAAGTCATGCTTCATGCAGTCTCTAACTGCACGCCTACAAGGTGTACTAACACTGTAGGTGTGTAATAGGAGGTGTATGTTTACCAAAGGCTTACCTTTCAGTCAGTTATATCGTGCTATTAGAGTGTGTGATCATGATGAAGACTATAAAAAGCATGCTTTTGAAATGATGAATCATTTTAAGTCATGAGGTAACCCTCAGTCATGGCTGGAGTGTGCTAAAGCGAAATTCACACTGGCATATTTTAAAAATCGATATAAGATTTTCATAAGCTCCTTCTTTTTCACTTGTATATAGAGAAAGATGGTCAAGTTAAAAATATTTACTCCAGTTTCTCCAGGTTGATTCCCAGGTCTTCAGTATGCTGCATGTAAGAATCTGGTAAAAAATAAAAAACAATTCTTTTAGAACTGGCAGAAGGCATCAAATTAAAATCCACATCAAATGTAATATTAAGAACGTCTCATGTTCTATGGGATTTGTTGGACAAATATTGAATATTAAAACTAGATTATCAGAGCATATCAGGAAAAAGGACATCCATACTCCTTGGCATGTCATAAAGGCAAATCACAATATTCAAGCATTTAAATGTATTGATATAAAAACAGTAAAGCTTAGTGTTGACAGGTAGACAGGTAGTGTTGTAGTGCTTGTGACCAGTCTCTAGCCTACAAACTAGTTTCAACCTCATTTCGTCTTTTCTTGGTCTCTGGGTAGAGTGAACTTGTAAATTGTTGTGAAGACCAGCTGAGTGTAAAGCCTCTATCCGAGTTACCTGGAAGCTATGTTGTTGTAGAATATCAACAAAACCAAAGAAACAGAGTCACAAAGCCATTGCTAGGGCTCAGCTTACCACAGTGAGAGGCATTATCCACAAATGCAGAAAACTTGGAGCATTGGTAAACCTTCTCAGGAGTGGCCAGCCTACCACATTTTCACCAAGAACACAATAAAAACTCATACAAGAGTTCACAAAAGAACCCAGACAATATAAACAGCAGGTCTCTCTTGCCTCAGTTTAGGTCAATTAACACAAAAGTCCACAATAAAAGACACTGGTCAAAAATGGCACCCATGGAAGAGTTGCAATGCATGGACCACTGCTGACCATGAAGAACACAATGGTGCCCGCTGAGACTTTTAGAATAATATTCTGTGGACTGATGAGTGAAATGTTAGATTTAGAGGGGCAATTACTTTTTCAAATGGATATTATGGGTTCTGAATAAATCTTTATTTTATAATAATAATAATTTAAAGGCTGCATTTTGTGTTTATTCACATTGTCTTTACCTTATTAAAAGTATTAAAATCAGGCAGTTGATCTGAATCATTCAGCCTATAAGAGCCTACTGTGGTGTATGTGCCACAAGCACGTAAAAGGTCTGGAAAGTTCCTTATATACATTTGTCCTTCACCTAAACTCATGGAGTCCCTAAGTGACCTATATCGAACATCCTGGATGCAATCACATGTGAACATGTGACCTCTTTTACAAAAACTGTGATGTGATTGGTTAATGCATGAGACGAAACCAGCTCATTTTAAAGCTAACATTTTGTATCTAAAAGGTCTGTCCCAGCCCACTTAATAATTCTAATGTATTGAGAGCATGTTCTATATTAAATAAAACCCATTCTGACCCTATTTCTAGAGCAAAATAAAAGATATGTTACAAAATGGTTGCTGAATGGTTGAGACTTGTGTTACTGGTATTTGTGTTACTCTTTGTCAGAATAAGACTTATATATAATAAGACTATAATTTTATAACTGATTCCTCACTGATTCCAAAATGGATCTGAGCTCTATTTTTACTCTATAGCTCATTAAAACTCAGATCAATTTCCCTTTAAATAGATTATATAGATAGCTATATAGATAGATCTGTATATATCTATCTATCTTTATATATCCATCTATAGATCTAAATATATATATATATATATATATATATATATATATATATATATATATATATATGTACACATATATATTAAGAAAAAAATGCATATTTAAATGGAGGGACGTAAATTGCATTTTATGGCTTCTCTGAAAAGGGCAAAAGGGTAAAGAGCCGCCACATGATGTAAAAATTTAACAGTTGGAACTGGAAGGTTATATCTTAGAGCAGACTCTAATTTTAGGTCAGCATTTGATCGACCAATCCTCAAAATCTCCTAGAAGACTGTTTAATAGAAAATGTCCTTGGTATTGGCTCAGCATTATCTACTGCCTCAACAATCTCACTGATTAACTGAGAGAGAACGAGAGAGAGAGAGAGAAAGAGAGGTAAACATATACATGCATGTCCACCCAGTGCATACCGTAATGACAGAGTGCAGTCCAGCACAATCTAATGATCAGTGGTAGATTCTACCTATGACAATCAGTCTCACTACTGCCTGCAGTAATGTGTTGCTGTAATTGAGTGGACACCAATTTCCTCTGCCGCAGCTGGGTAACACTGATAACACTCTTCATTCTGGCTGGTTTTGTACAGATTCAATGAGCTTCTTTGCCAGATTTGAGGGAATGATGATTTATCTAAACCAAAGGAGGGCACAGTAACCTAAACCCATACTCAGGTAAAAGTCTTGTGATGTCATTACAACTACGTGTAGCCTAGCAACAAACAACCTGAGTAAAAAAAGTATCAACTCAAAAAACTCATCAAGTACTGAGATCTGCTTAGAATGTGTGAATGAAGAAATTAATAAAAGTGGATTACTTTCCAATATACAAGAGAATCACAAAAATAGCCTACTTCCTTCAAAAGGTGTGCAAACCATGATACCCTTGTTCATAGCTTCAGATCCTTCTTAACTTTATATTATCCTGTTCATTATTGATCATGACCCAAGTAGGACCACTGTATTATTTGGGCTAATGATTCTCACTGATGTGGTGGTGGTGGGTTAGTATATGTTGCACTCATGTAAGTGAACCAGACCGACCAAAACCAAAAACTGATCTCTGATGAAGGACTAGAGGATGACTAACACAATCTCTGATGAGCAGTCATCTCTAACTTTAGATTTACAAGGTGGACCAGCAAGGTAGGAGTGTCTAATAGAGTGGACAGTGAGTGGACAGAGTGTTCAAACACTCCAGCAGCACTGCTGTGTCAGATCCACTCACACCAGCACAGCACACACTAACACACCACCACCACATCAGTCTGACTGCAGTGCTAAGAATGATCCACCACCCACATAATACCTGCTCTGTGATGGTCCTGTGGTGGAGAAACAGGGTAACAAGAAAGTATGCAGAGAAACAGATGAACTACAACAAACCTACACACTCATTTATGCAGTTATCTAATCAGCCAATCGTGTGTCAGAAGTTTAGTGCATAAAATGCTAGAAGCTTCAAGTAATGTTCACACCAACCATCAGAATGGGGAAAAATGTGATCTCAGTGATTTTGGCAGTGGAATATTTGTTGGTTTGAGTATTTCTATAACTGTTGATTTCCTGGGATTTTCATGCACAATAGTCTTTATAGTTTACTCTATAGTTTACTCTGAATGGTGTAGTAAAGATTAACATCCAGCGAGCGGCGGTTCTGCAGACTGGTACCCCTTGTTGATGAGATAGGTCAACAAAGAATGGCCAGGCTGGACTGAGCTGACAGAACGGCTACGGTAACTCAGATAACCGCTCTGTACAATTGTGGTAAGCAGAAAAGCACGTGGTAAGCGGAACACAGGACACGTCTAAATGGAAAAAGGTAGCCTGATCTGCTGAATCTTGAATTCTGCCAAGGCACACAGACGGTAGGGTCAGAATTTGGTCAACAGCATGAATTCACGGATCCAACCTGCTTTGCATCAGCAGTTTAATGTGTTGGAGATGGTGTAATGGAGTCGGGAATGTGTTTTTGGCAAACTTTAATGGGCCCATTAATACCAATCAATCATTGCTTGAATGCCAAAGCCTATTTTAATATTGTTGCTGAGCATGTGCACCCTTTATGGCTCCAGTGGTCTTCACAGTCACAAAACCTGAATCCAATAGAACACCTTTAGGATGTGGCAGAAGAGGAGATTCACAGCATGAAAGTGATCAAACGTTATCTTGTGGAATTGAGGCTGTTTTTAAAGAACAAAGGAGGCCCTACTCACTTACATATGTTCTTTTCTCCTGTTCTTTTCCTGTTTCCTCTTCTTTTTTTCTATGGTTGAAATTAAATTCATTATTCAATAAGTATTCATGCCGAGATTACTTTGAATTATTGTAAAATAATTCCTCACAAATTGCTTATAACCACCATCAGTAATGCAATTTGAAGGATTTCCAAACCTTATCCGCTGAAAGACGCCACAGAAGAAGGAAGAATTGTTCTTCTTTCTTTGTTTGCTGTTTTTTGTGCATTTCATTTGTACTCTGCTGAGGGTAATGAAGTAATGTTATCTCACAAGTGTTCAATTTAGGCCTTTATTCTTGAAAATTAAGGGTTGAAATGATGTCATAGAATAAAAACTTTTGCGTCTCTAAAGGACCATACAAATAATGGCTCTTTAAATGTGATGTGAATGTGAAGAACCTTTTTAAATGTAAGCAACCTCCATTTGATGTAAAGGTTGATGTAAACCTTTGGACTAGTCTACCATTAGAAAACCTTTATATTTCATGTACACAATCAAAGGATTTAAACCAGTCACCAGTAGGTATTTTAGATGTTTCATTTAGCATTGGAGTGTTGGCGCGGAGTAAGACACAGGGGAGGCCATGATTCTCCTGCAAAAAGTGCTCGCTTATTAAACACCAACAGAAAAACACATACAGAGCACTCTGAACTAACAGGGCAGTTAACCAATAACCATAAGCTGTGTATTACCACCCACCACACACTAACAACCCACATCCCTTGACATAGAATAACACAATAAACACACACTCATAAATTAAACCAACAGACAAAAACAACAACAATAAACAACACACAGCTTTTCTGTAGGGCTTGTGCCTCCCATGAGCCTTTTAGCCAATCAGTACCAGGACAAATGGGGAAAAATGTTTGTTAAAATAAAGGGTGTCACAGTATGGGTTGTGTTTATGTAAATCTAACTTTCTAAATGATCACCAGTCCGAAACTTTGTATAGGTGTTGGTCCGATACTGGCCAAAATCACTGAACTGGATATTGGAAAAAATATGTATACTCCAGTATGATCCCGTAATGTTCTGGGTTCTTTTTAGGCCATCCCCGTCCACTAGGGAAAGGAAGAGGGCTTCACCTGAGTGATTAGCACTGTTCAGTGTCAGTGTTTAAAGAGAGCTCACACACAGGTCTGGTGAAAATTGGTGACATTTCTGCCCTGCTAGATCTGCTCCAGTCAACTTAAGTGATATTATTGTGAAATGGCAGTGTTTGGGAGAAGCAACAGCTCAGCTTCAGGATTTTCATGAAATGGGTGTCAAAGGCCAAACGGCTGCACACATGCCTAAGATCACAATGCACAATGCAAAGTATCAGCTGGAGTGATGTAAAACCTGCTGCCACTAGACTCTGGTGTGATTCACTATCAGACTTCTTCCTAGCTTCGATTAGCAGGTAGACTTTGACTTACTCTTGGTTTGCAGATAGAATTCTTTTCAGTCTTGATTTGTAGGTAGACTTCTCCCCAGTCTCAGTTTGCAGGTAGACTTCTCCCCAGGCTCAATTTGCAGGTAGACTTCTCCATAGTCTCAATTTGCAGATAGACTTCTAACTAGTCTCAATTTGCAAGGAAGATGTCGCCCCAGTCTAGATTTGCAGATAAACTTCTCTCCAGTCTCGAGTCACAGGTAGACCCCTACATACTCTTGATATGCACTTCTACAAAGTCCTATTTTCCTTCATCTCGATTTGCAAGTATATTTCTCGCTTTTGAAGTAGACTTCTCCCCACTCTCGATTTGCAGGCAACATTTGATCAAGGTGAGTTTGTGTTGTGTTTGGAATAAAAGCCAGTCGTTTTTTTCCCTAATGAATCAAATGGAAAGAAATAATGAAGGATTTACTGCTTTCCTCTTTTGTGTGGGGCATTACCAGCTTGCACTGCTCAGTTCCATAACGTGGCAGGGCCAGTTCCTGGATGGTGATGAAACTGTCTCAGAATCTCCATAACAGGTCACAGCCTCAGTGGGTTATTTATCTCTCCTCAGACTGTTTATCATGGAGGACAAGACAGTTTATAATCAGGGCCAGTTTCACATGAATGAATATTTTTCCTTATTAATGAGCTAGAAATTGGTATGCAGTATGCAAACAAAGTCCCAGCATCTGTGACCTTACTGCTGGTCAACAGTGCTGTCGTCTAGAGCAGGGGATAGAGACAGGGAAGTGAAGAAGGAGAGCACAGAGGCCAAAGAGCTTAGAGGCCCTGAGTGCTCTGACAGCTTACACACACATACATGGCCACACAAGGTTGTATTTCTCTTTTATGGGATATTTATGTTGCCTCCTGTATTACTGCAGCTAAATGCAGCTGTTCTAAAGCTCTGCTGAAGTTGTCTTTTCCTTCATTTAATAAAACATTTATATTGCACTTATACAATCAAAATATTTAAACCAGTCACCAGAAGGTATTTTAGATGTTTTCATTTAGCATTATAGTGTCGGTGTGGAGTAAGACACAGGGGAGGCCATCATCAAACAGCCATTAAGCTGTTCATTTCATAGTGTCAAGAGCAGAAGTAGAAAACATATTTAACAGAATCAATACAATCTAATCTTTTAAGTAGTTAATGTGTCCACTCCATTTCTTTATAACAGTGTCCATTCTTTCTGAAACCTTTTCAGTTATATCTGCAGGGATATTTCTCCAAAGCTCGGTCTTAGAACACATAGTTCTGAGAACATCAGCAGCCTCTTTGTTTGACTTGCAAATGTACTTTGGTTCTTTGCTTTCATAAATAAGAGTTCTCTTCTCAAAGATGGACAGGAGTAGATTAACACGTGTGATCTAAATGAAACTTGATTTTCTGAAATTGCTAGGAGTCATGTTCTCTCTCTCTCTCTCTCTCTCTCTCTCTCTCTTTCTCTCTCTACATTCATTTATATCTGAACAACTCATAATTATTGGCTTGTATTATATGCATAGTTATAGGCTAACCATAACCTAATTAGTCAAAAGAAATTGTTTTGATTATATATTAGTCACCTTAGTCACCTTGTGTGTTTAAGGCAGGCAGCCAGGCTCCTCCCATTGGAAAAAAGGAGTATTGTATTTGGGTATTTCAGGCCATAGTGTGAAGGAAGTAGCTGAATTTGCGGGTGTATGGAAGCGTACGGTCATACGGGTCTAACAGCAGGGGCAAAAATCCCAGTCTACAGGAAGTTCTCCTCAGCATTGAACAGGGAAGGCATCCATCAAATCTGGCCCACTGCACAATTCTTTAATGTGTCTGAACATTGATGTGGCCTTCATCCAGAAACTTGTCCAGTCCATCTCAAATTGAATCACAGCTGTTATTCATGCTCTTGGAGGCATTACACACTGTTAGGTACAGTTCAGTCATAGGTGATATTTTTTTTCTGGTGAGCTTATACATGGCAAATATTAATGTTTTCCTGCTGTAATGTGGATATTTAGTATCCACACACTCCTCTTTAAACTTCAGTTCTTTTCAAAATATTTACCCACTGAAAATCAATTCCATTTCTTCTTCTCCCAGGTCACCAAGTCACTCATATCTGAAACTCTCACTCCCATGTCAAAACAAGCTTATTAAACAAACAAAGACGTGGAAGGAATGCAATAAAAGACGTGGAAGGAATGTAATAAACCATAAATCAACAAAAATGAACTCTGTTGAGCTTTTCCTGTGGGAAAATTTTCATTAAAAAGTTAACACATTTTGCACTTCTCCTGGTAATAAGAGGCATGCACATGAACAATTTCAGGTAATATCAGATTCCTGATGAGAAATTATCATAAAACTCCACAAAAACAGGGATGAGGCTATAATGTTTATAAAGATAACCTGTATGGAAGCATTCATGCGCTCAAGCATGTTATGAGATTTTATCCCCATGAGTGTGTACAGTGGGCACAAATTACAAAGGAAAACAACCTATTTGTGACAATAATATATTTTCAATATATTTTTTTCAGTAATGTATAAAAAAAAACAAAAAGAAAGAAAAAACTAAAAGAAATTATATCGGTGGCATGTACAAAAGTTTGGGCACCTTTACAGTTGTCAAATTCACAGAACTTAACTCATTAGGCTTTAATTGACTCATTAGGCCTGTTTAGGTAGGTCATGAATTGTCATTAGGAACTGACAGCTGATGACAGTTCCAGAGTGTAATAAATGTGCAAATGTTCAGCAACCATGGGCTCCATCCACTTGCACAATGTTTTGCCACAGGATGCCACACAAAGTCAAAACGTACGGAGCCACCCCTATACATAACAGTCGGCAGAATGTTCTTTTCATCAAATGCTGCAGATTGTTTCTCCAAACATGCCTTTATAACTCCATCACACTTGTTTCTAAAATGCTTTCTGACTTATCTACAAGTGCTTTGTTTTGCAATCTTCAGACTTTGAGTTTTGTGATGAAGTTGCAAGTAAGCACCTTCTGATGACTCTTCCATGTAGATCATGTTTGTGCAAGCAAAATTGCACGGTAGAACGGTGCGCCACTGTTCCTGTTTGCAGGTCATTTACTGTCATATGGGTTTTTTGCTTTGCCTTTCTGTACCAGCATACAGGCAATTACATATCTTGCCTTTCCTTCTACAGTTCCCTTTAACTGCCACATCAGAAACTGTGAGCTGGAAGTGCTTTGTTATCTTTCTGTAGCCTTCATCTGCTTTGTAGGCATCAATTATCTTTATTTTCAGATGAGCCAACACCTTGGGCCAGATCTTAGAGGAGCCTATGGATGGCCCGGGAAACCTAAATCTGCGTTTTCTTTCAAATGAAGATAATCCTGTTCTGCTGGGCCACAATATACATATACAAGTATGTCTTGCTGGGTGTTTAATATTACCCTCAATATCGCCATATTTAGCATCATACAAGCATTTTGAATATGTTACACTGTGTGCCACAGGACTTTAAGAATCAGAGAAGTTATTATGCTCAGTTCTTGATCTGCAGAACCTGTACTAATGAGGCCTGATACAAAGTTCTGATACTTCACAATTGCAAAACTTCTGCTCTTTTAGATAATCAACTATCTGTGCAATTTTACTTGCAGATTTAATATAAACAACAAAATATGTAACTTGGCCAGGGGGACATAAACACTGGTATGCAGCTGTATGTGTGAATGTGTAGGCCATATCTGTGTGTGAACAGAGATGAAGCTGAGCGCTGTTTGGCGGCTGAAGTGCTGATGGGTATGCTTGTGTGAATGAGTGTGTGTTTCTGCATGCGTTTCTGTGACACTGTGTTGGTGCTCGTCCCTTCTCCAGCATTACGGTCAGTTTTTCCGGGTAATTGAACGGTCCGATCCATTTTTCAAAGGCCACACTGCTGATGAAACCTTTGATTAGAGAAACATCAGAGCACAGCTGCCTCTGACTGTGGTGGGGGGAGGAGGTGAGGGTAACTAAAAAAAGCTCATCTATCTTTACCTCAAATATATCCGCACTACCCTGTGGGCTCATGCTCACAAACAACCAGCGCTTCGGCTATTTTAGATGAAAAACATGCTTGTTAAATCTGTGTAGTAGTGCAGGAGTTCAGCTACTTGATGAACTATACATTCTTATTTTCCAGGCACAGTAATAGCAAATGCTTTCACAAGGCTATCTTAAAGAGAAACTCTACCCATTTTGATTGAATTGCTGGGATGTAAACAGTCATTTGGAGTGGTTGGGGTGTGGAATTGTAGAGAAACTTAACAGCTCGTATTTCTTTGGTTATGATGCAGTGTCAGAAATAAGGTTTTATGCAGGTACATTTCTTTTTCTTCATCAAGGTACAAGCAATGCAAATGCTCCCCTTAAGGGAACAACAGTGGTTTTATGGTCTAACTGTGAATAAACGTTTCCCACATTTTCATAAGCTCTTTTTTAAAAGCAAAACAGAAAGAATGAGCCAAATCTCCACTTGCACAACCACAGCAATTAGGAGCCTCAGTTCCAAACTGATTAAAAAGTGTAATTAAAGGGAAAGGTGATGTAACGTAAACATGCATCTGTACCAGCTTTATGGAGCATGTTGCAGGCATCAAAATTTAAATTTGTCTATTACCTGACCAGTACTGGTATAGTAGTACTGTAGTAATAAAGGTGCATCATATATCCCTCTTCTCCTGTCAGATCGCTTATGTCTGTAGGTAGAGGTGAAATGGAGGAGGTTCGATTGCTGACGTTCAGATCTGCTAAACATAGACCATCACAGAAGGACTTTCGTGAAGAGCAGCAACATCCATTCCTTACTTGTGGTTTTTCCATGGTAACAGGGCAACTCTCTCTCTGTCTCCCCTTTTCTCTCTCTTTCATACACACGCACACACACACACACACACACACACGGACACAGGCAATCATGCCAGTTAAAGACCAGTGACAGCATGGACTTATGTCAATTTGTCAATTACCAGTAGTTGGTGCAAAATGCTGCTGAGTTTCAGTTCCTCATACAGTCCCGCATACACATATTTCAGCTTTAATTTTACTTAAATATGACACTTTTCTCCCATTTTTATTTGCTCATGTTTAAAATACTGGGAGAAAAACCTACAGCATAAAATATTAAATGCATTAGACCACATTTTATTGTTATTATTACATTTTTTTTTTTTTGTATTTTGTTATTTGATACAAAATAAATTTTAATACCTTTTGTCATGGCAGTAAGTGGAAACATGTATTATTAACAAAGAAACATCTGTTTCAGTTCCATCATCAGCACATGTGATATAACGTAAAGATGTACTGAACAGCAAAACCACACTACAAAAAAGATATCTAGTTGATATTTTTGATATATTTTTTGTGAGCTTAGTATGGAATTATTTAACTTATTTCTGGACTTATCTAGTTTTTAGTATGTTAAATTATTTCACTGAATTGGCAGATAATTTCTTGGCTTATTTTAAGAAATATGCTAACAGCAAGTCAAATTATCTGTCAATGCAGAGAGATAATTTGGCTTACTAAGATCTTTTAAAACAAGTAAGAAAAGTCTAGAAATTAGTTAAATAATCATATAAAAATAAGCTTACAACGGTCTTAAAATCAGAAATATAAAGATATATAAACTACATACAAAATAATTTACTTACCAAGATACTATGTTTTGCTGTGCAGATATTGGATCATGACTACAAATAACTGGCACAAGGACAGGGCTGGAAATGGTTAAGAGAAAACACTGACATGCATTTGTTGTAAAAGTTTGAGCATCCCAGGACAAATATGTTTTTTGTTGTTGTTGATGATGATTTTTGAAATGAATGGAAGTAAACACTGCATGGCTGGATATCGAAGTAGCTAACTGCAGGCATGAATGTCCGTGTGGCGCTGGCATAATAGATAACATCGGGTCCTTGGTCAGGCCCATGTAGGGCACTCTGAAAAAGCATTCCCGTTTTTTTAGATGATTCCACTCATGCAACACAACTGTAGTGTTTGCAATTACAAAATTCCACCAGAGATGACCCCAAATCCCAAACTTACACAGTAAATCAGCCTCTGAATTAAATTTATAATCACATATATGCATCGAGTCAAGATGATATAATCCCTTGTATTCTTCCTGGCATTTTTGCCTTGTGAGTTGTGAGTGTAATATTGAATAGCATGACCTTTAAATGCCATATTTAAGTTCAGTTTTTACCAAGGGAAGGAAATGTATGCTTAATGTCAGAAGCACAGGGAGGAAATAGCGCAAATCATTCATACGGCAACAGAAAATGCTTTTTTATAACGAGTGTGGTGTTATGGGCTTCGTGCTCATCTTTCCTCAGTGCAACAGGGATTGAGTCTCCCTCAGAAACTTTCTTGACGGAATTTACGTTTGGAGTACTGAAGAGGAATTGCATGCTTGGGGTTTCTTAGCCCACATCTGTTAGCACTCATAATTTTCTTCATTTCAGAAAACGGCATTTATGAATCATTTTGCAATCTCAGTGTGAGTGTTTAGACGGTGCACGTCGCCTGCCAGTCGCTCTGTTGCTCTCTACGTGTTTCCTTGTGACAGCAATATGAAAAGAGAAGAAAAAAAATTCTAAAATCTATTTACTGTGGTGCCCTAGAGGCAGGTAAATGAAAGGCAGGCTCACTGTCAAGAGCTGTCAGAGATATTGAGGGAATGCATGGTGTCTGCTGTTGTCTCATTTGGCAACCAAGGCAGCTGTGGATAAATCAGTGGTATCTGTGCAGTAAGTGGGGTGTCTGTGAACGTGCACAGAATTTTTGCTAACTATTGCTTTTCACAATGCTCACAAAAACAATGCAGGCGATCCAAGTCCAGGAATTGAGTCAGTGCTCTCCAAAAGCTTTACACTAATCTAGGCAAATGACTGGAATCCTTTGACACAGTGAACATTTAAACTCAAGGGATATGGTCAGTTAAGAAGGTCAGCTTGACATTTAAAAATTCTGTATTTAAGTATATATTAAGTATATGGTATATAGTATATATTTTTATAATAGAATATATATATATATATATATATATATATATATTAAAATACCC
>CM067491.1:5738882-5757541 GCA_034552555.1 Semaprochilodus insignis
AATATATATATATATATATATATATATATATATATATATATTAAAATACCCTGTGTTCAACCTTGTTATAATGTTCTCCAGCAAGGGGTGATGAGCTGTACTTCATTTTACCTCTTTTCACAGCTGTAAAATGTTGAACTAGGCTTTTTGAACTTGTCTTTATAGCTAAGCAAGCTCTTTCACCACTCATTGCTACACTAGGAACTCAACACAGAGTGACATCATATTACACAGAGTTAACATTGTCTTAGGTAATCTGAGCACAGAGTTAAGGCCTATTCATACTAAGATTGATTTTTACAGATAAAGAAAATTTTCACAAATATATTGATGCTGTCTTTCACATCAAGTCCCAAACTGATGAACTGAGATGCTGCTCAATTTTCTGCATTGTACGGAGGCGTTATAAATAAGACTGATCAATCAGAGCTCTGTTGTAGCCCAAACAAATGTGCAGTTTTTGGACTATACATGGCAAACTGATTTTTAATTTGGCAGATGCTCTCTTATTCAGACAGTTTGATCATTTCTTACACAGGTAGGCGAAGGTAGCATTAGGAGTCTTGCCCAGGGACTTTTATGGGTATAGTGTAGGGTGCACACCTGAGTAGGAAACAGAACCCCAAACTACGGTATGGGAGGCGGGGGTATTACCCACTACACTATACCAAAATCACCCTGTGTCGTCTTCCTGTGTTTTCAGAAAAGGCTCTGATTTGGTGTGAAAGTCGCAGTACATTAAACATCTTATTCATTCTTGGTGTCAATAGGCCTTTACTTGGATTATTTCATTATTTCATTATGTTAATTAAAAATATCCAAATCAATTTCCATTCCACCAGCAAAATGGACAGTAGGGGGCCTGCAGAAAGGGGCTACGGTTTTCAGTGGATCTCCAGCTGCCAGATCCAGCTGCCCGTCATGCTAATCAACCCACTAATTAGGAGAAATGCTACCTAATTAAGAGAAATGCTACTGCAAAGAATTTCAGTCTGCAGGTGTTTCTAAGGTCATACGCATAGATGTTGAGCATTTTAGTAGCTAAATACTTTTCCCCTACAGTCAACTCTGCTTCCCTCCTGCTGTCACTCTCTAATGCTTCTCCAGGTGTGGTCGGATATGAGCGACCTTAAGAGTTACATTTGGAGACACCCTCTGTTCACAGGCATGCTATACAGCCTTGCAATCTCTCTCTCACTCTCTCTCCCTCTGTCTCACTCATTCAGAGTTATTTTTAGCATCTTCCGAAGGGATAGAGGCGGCACTGAAAACAGTCTTTGTGGTTCTCCACGAAGGGAGAGGGCTCGTGAGTCGTGACGCCCATGTGAATATTAATGGGCAAGTATAAAGGCAGAGAGCTCTTTTTTCCACTAGAGGATGCAAATTAATGCCGTCCCACTACTGAGGGCAGTGAGATTTGCCTGTTAATTAACCAATAAAACGCTAAAGTTTCTGGAAGCCACTATCAGTCTTAATAAGGACAGAGACACAGCTTGGTTTCACATTGCATCATTGTATTTAATAGTCTTTTTGAATAGTCCAAAATACGTAGAAATCTATTAACATACATAGCCTTAAAAATAAAAACCCACACATACAGGGGTTGGACAATGAAACTGAAACACCTGGTTTTAGACCATAATCATTTATTAGTATGGTGTAGGGCCTCCTCCTCCTTTTGCGGCCAATACAGCGTCAGTTCGTCTTGGGAATGACATATACAAGTCCTGCACAGTGGTCAAAGGGATTTTAAGCCATTCTTCTTGCAGGATAGTGGCCAGGTCACTACGTGATGCTGGTGGAGGAAAACGTCCTTCTTGGTGGTATGCTGACATTACCCTGGATACCATGGCTCTTGATACATCACAAAGACTTGCTGTCTTGGTCACAGATGCGCCAGCAAGACGTGCACCAACAATTTGTCCTCTTTTGAACTCTGGTATGTCACCCATAATGTTGTGTGCATTGCAATATTTTGAGCAAAACTGTAAAACTGTGCTCTTACCTGCTAATTGAACCTTCACACTCTGCTCTTACTGGTGCAATGTGCAATTAATGAAGATTGGCCACCAGGCTGGTCCAATTTAGCCATGAAACCTCCCACACTAAAATGACAGGTGTTTCAGTTTCATTGTCCAACCCCTGTATATACACAGTGTTACATACATACTGTCTGGCACCAGGAAGCCCCTACTGTATAGTCTTGGCTAAAAGGCTACATATTTCATATGTATCATCCCTCAACATGTAACAGCTTCTATCAGAAAGACCTGATTTTTTTTTTCACTTATGTTCATGGCATGTAAGCAAATGAATGTCCCTCAACATTGTCATGGTGAGGTGAATGTATATGTATATTCTTATATAGGTGTATATGGCATTGGGAGTAGACTTGTCATTAGATTTCAGATGTGCATGAGTAGAGCGAAACCTCAGAAGAACCATTTTGGGTTGTCTAAAGAACCTTGGTCTCAGAGTTGTTTGAGAAACCTTTGAATATTCAGGGAACTAAAAAGGGGTTTGTGGTATCTCTCCACAGAACCACCGGAGACACCTTCGCTTTTAGGTGCTTCATAGCAAAAATACTACCAATGTAGTTTTTGATGACTATAGCGGAACACTTCTTGGTGCCACGTAGCAGTGGTTCTCAATCTGGTCCTCAGACAGTCCCCATTTTTGGTCCATTCCTATCTGCTGGGAGTTGGATTATGGGTCTGTGGGTCCCTGCTGACTGGTTTGAGAACGATTGCAATATGGAACCATAATTGAAAAGATTCTTTGAAGAACAATATACAACATGTTCTCCATTGTTGAGGAAGAACCTATGAAGAGAGCCTTTTGTAAGGGTGTAAGTGTTCCAACATGGTCAAGTTCATTATCTAGCCCCTTCAGAAATGAACGGTGTAAATTCTATGAGTCATGTTTACAGTCCACCATGAAAATGTGTAATGTCTATGTGTGATGTAGAACGTCATGAAATGCAGGACTCATGCTGGGCTTTCTGCTTATTTATATTCTGAGCATGCAGGGCTATTTCCGGATGCTTTTTTTCATCAATGAACTCTCATGAAAGCCCCCCTCCCTCCTTCTGCCACTCTCCCTTGCTCCCTCCCTCTCTCCCTCTCTCTCCCTCTCTCTCTCAACATCTTTCGTTCGCCTCGGGAAACAAAGATAAGCCTGCCACACAGTAGACAGTACATGTATGAAGCATGCATGTTCGGTCTTTCCCTTCCGTCAAACGCATACGGCTTCAGTGGAGCTCAGGAATCCCCGTCACTGCTCTCGTGATGCCTGCGGCTACTGCTATTTTTGGAACAGAGGATCAATGAGCTGGTATAAAACAATACTGACCAGTTCTAGTAATGCATTCTTTTTTTCCTGGCACTACAACACTGGAAGAACCCCAGTGATAAGGAAATATCTAATGTAAAAAGACAGGCACTGAAAGAATAGATGCAAAATACAAAACAGTCTGCCATTCCTTGTCACAGGGATGAAAAATATCTCCTCCTAAAACATGTAAAAAAAGTAGCCTACATTACCAGTGCTTGAGTAACCAGAGATATGACATCCAGATTTTGATCAATGTCCTACATTGCTGTGAATTGTAAAATCACCACCACAACATAGCAGGGCACTAATCTGACTACCTATCAAGTCTATGGGTACATTCATTTGTTCACAGAGGGTAAAATGATTCAGTGGCACAGAGTTCAGTGGCACAACAGAATGACTAAGTGCAAAGCGGCTAATAAGAGAGTAATTTGTTTCTGTCACATTCTGTCTGTTAACTCTCTGTCGGCGTGCTCAAGCCTCAGCAGTGGAGAAAGACCTGCCGAGACCTTTTGTGAAAGATCAGCTTCTGTCTGTCACCAGTCTTAGAGCTAAATAAGAAAGCAATACCTGAGTGCTTTCACAAACACTGTGCTGAAACACACATGCAAGCACATGAGAGAACGCTCGTGCACGCACACGTTTTTACCATTTTCACAACACTACGAAAAATATATCTCTTTATCTCTGCAATATATATCATCTATAACAACACACCACTTGCACCATCCTTAGTTACAAAACGTTCTTCTCCAAAGTCATGCAGATCACATTAGAGACTGACAGTATTGACGACCTGACTGGTATGTTGTCTAATTCCGGCGGCACTCCTAAAATGCCGTGGGAAAGCCTTCTCAGTTCACTTTTCAGTCTTCTCACGTTATGTCCTCCTAATCCTCCTAATTATAGAAATAACCACATGGAGAAGCAATTATTTCTTTCTGGGTGCTGGACCTACTGACCTCAATCTCATGGTCATTCCTTTTCTTCCAATGACTGACCTGACTGTCGGTTCATTAGGGAGGTGCTGTAGCTCTTTGCGTCTCTATTCCGGAGGAGACTGACCTCCAGGCAGCGCTCTGAAACAGCTTGGAGATTTACCTCCATCAGGGGAAGTGAAGAGTCTTCCACGCATCGTTGATCCTGCAATCCCTCTGGGAGCGGTTTTCATCATGGTCTGACATAGGCTTGCAGCATTGTTGGGGACCTTGGAGACTACGCTGTTTTTCATAATGATGTTCAATAATGCATCCTCACACCATGTGCCCTCACAAATTCAGCCATGGAACTGTAGGACATATTTTAGGAGAGTCCTCTTCTCAAGCTGTTGTGAGTCACTGTTTATACACATCCCCATGTCCCGAAAGACCATCACTATGGTCAACAGTTAAGTGGTGCTTGTAGCTGTGTATTTAGAAACTTACCATTCTAGGTAAAGTTCTTGTTCCATCAATTTCCATCCAGCCAGTGTGCGGAATAACAAAGTCCTCCAAAAATAAATTTGTGGGAAAACATTAATGGGTACATGGGAATTTGTCTTATAGTTGCTCTGAGCTGAAGAACCCACCCTCCTTCTTCTCCCTCCTCTTGGCCCTGTGGACTCTCCAGCAAGCGGCCGCCACCAGCAGCATGACCAAGCCCATGGCCAGCAGTACTAGGGATACCACCTTGGTCTGCAGCAGGGTGTTGAAGGTGAAGGTGACGCCTGTGCCTGCCATGCCGATCACCAGAGAGATGACCCCGAAGGGAAAGACACACCGGTACCACGACTTCTCCGTACCCCCAGTGGCTTGGGCCAGCCGCTCCAGTGTAGAGAGGTTCTCTGGACTTTTGGGTGCTGTCCCGTCCTGGGCCAGGCTGCAGTCAGGGTCCAGAGTGGGCAGCTGCGCAGGGGCTGGAGGTTGGCAGGGCAGGCGACCAGACGAGCAGCCCATGTTAGAGCTGCAAGCCAGGGGAGAGTGGGACAGTGACGTAGCTTCTGGTCTTCAGAGTGCCACAGCTGCTGCTGATGCTGTTTATAGCGAAGATTCCTCTGCTGGTGGTCTTGCCTTATCGTGCCGTCTTTGTCAGGTGTACGCATTTGCCTGGAAGGGAAAAGAAGGATTTGTCAGAGATAAAGAGAGGGAAACAAAAAGGTGGGGATGAAGGAATAGAGAGAGTGATAGATGTAGACAATGTAAAGAGAGAGAGGAGCAAAAAAGAGTGTGAAAGAGAGAGAAAAACAGATAACATGTAGAAAGAGAGAGAGAGAGAGAGAGAGAGAGACAGAGACAGAGATAGAGAGAGAGAGAAAAGGAGCCAGCTAGCGTCACAAAGAACCTCACTCACGCGCTCCCTCTCTTCTCTCGGCGTGTGTTTGTGGTGATGGTGTGTGCGTGTGTGTGCTCTGCTAGAAGCAGCACATTGTATGTTTTCTAGTTGAGACGAGTGGAGTATAAGGAGCCAAGAGGAGGGCGGAGGCAAAGAGAGAGGAGAAGCTTTAGTCACCGGATTGGCTGCTTTGCTGCTGTGACATCACAGATGACAGAGAGGGGGCTAAACATAAGAATATTGAGCAGTGATGCTGATATCCACAGTGCCCACCACCTACACTCCCACCGTATCTCTCTGTCTGCGTCTCTCTTTCTTCTTCTGTGAGTCTCAGTCCTGGATGATTTTATTAATGGAAAAAATTACTCACACGCTCACACTGCAGTGACACCTTGTTTTGCTCTAGTCTGCAATCCTGTTTTACCTGGCTTTGCTTTTGTGCGAGAGTGAAAGCAAACATTTGATCTCAGAAATGCTGAAGCTTTCACCGCCTTTTAGTCTTCTGCTATGTCATTTAGTCTTCTGCTATGTACGGTACTTTGACAAAGTCACATGCAAGAAATGGTAGGCATCCAGAAAATGACTTATTCATGAATATTCATGCAACAAATTAGGTGAAAAGAAGAGTGTGAGTCTTGCCAATTTCCTTTTGATACAAACAGAGAATTACAGAGAAAGATCACTGGAATGCTAATCAGATGATGAGCAATGTAATAAGGAACATAAGAAAAAACAAGAAAGCCTTTCTGTGATGTAGTTGTTCAGGTGAGAACCACCTTTAATGCAGTTATCTTCATCAAAGGTGTCATAGAATGGAAAACTGTATTTACACTGGCATAGCATAATAGAATAATGAGAATACAGAGAGCCGACATACAGTAAACCTCAAACACATACAAATACAAATACACAAATACAAATCCTGCATTTGCAAAAGATGGTGGTAAAACAAGCTGATTCCAATATCCAAAATTGTTATGTAACAGTCTATAACCAATGATGCACCCAACATTTACATATGCAACAACAGCCCAGCAGAAACAACAACAGCACAGCAATAGTGGACTGTACATGTAGAAACATACCTTTCCAGGCTGTGAAAGGGTTGTCAGCAGTTTTCATACCTTTTCCAAGGAACCGAACTGTCAGTGGGCATGGCTGATGTTCATCTTTAAACAAGACTGAAGTTGGCTTCTTATTCACCAACTTCTTAATCAAATGCTCCATTCCACCTTAAATGCTATAGCTGGTACAGGTGCCAGAATGTATCTGTGGCACCATTTAAGGTGGAATGGAAAACTTTCAAAACAAACTGGCGAATAGGAAGCTATTTTCTGTTCCCACATCTTCGACAAGATCTTGGACAGCTTTAAAAGGCGGAACTGCCTCTCTGTTCCCTCTCTTCACTGCCTCAATGATGCCCAAGGTTTGAGAAACTGTCTGAAGTGAAATGTGCACAGCAAACTAACAACTATGAATTATAGTGTCCAGGATATTGTTGAATGTGGCAGCTGAAGTTAGCTTCCAGTTCGTTGGCTTGTTTGCGAGTTTTCCATTCCACCTTAAATGGGAAAGGAGTTACATTCTGGCGCTGTACAAGCTGAAGATCAACATACGAGCAATAAAACTTTCCTCTGGGATGATTAAAAATCTAGAACAAATATGTTCTGCCATGGGACGGATGCTTCTCCACTTTTCTTGTTCAGGAACAAGCATTTGAGATCTGGAATACAGCCTATCTGACAACCGGTAATGTGTGTAATGAAGGTGCAAAACTCCGGTAATATAAGAAACTCTCTATATAAACTCTATATAACAAACAGTCTGCCAGTGCAATGATGCAAGAACACGAGAGATGTTTTCTCTTCCTCTTGTACATGTATTACCTGGATTTGTACAAGCTGCGATTTATCAGTAGTCTGTAGATAATCCAAAAACTAGGGCACTGCAATAGTCTAGCTGAGTGAAGTATGAATCATCTTCCTACTATTGTGCAAAGTGACAAAGATCTAACTTGGGCTATGTTCCTGAGCTGTCAAAAACACCCATTTATTCCTCAGAGTGAATGAGGTGAACTTCATTCTTTTCATTCTTTTCTTCATTCAGGCTAATTTTAAAAAGCTATATTCATCCATTTTAGCATATTGGAAAAGCAGACGTCAGCATTAGCAACATCTTTTGGGGCTACCAAGCTTTATTTTGGTGTAAGCCAACCATAGAAACCAGTTTTTAATCAAAGTTCCAGTGGTAATTAATAAACTCCACCTGCTTATATGTTGGTGCTTTTAATTAGACTAGAGACTTTTATACTGGCGGGATTTCCATATAGCTTCTCAGAATAGCTTGCTAAGGACATCTTAGCGTAGCTTGGGATACTTGATCACCCCGAGATCTTTTTATCCTCCGAGAATTTGTTTGGCTCCTCCATGTGAGGTCAAAATAGCTGCTCCCCAGTCTCCAGTTGTTTGAAATGTATTCATTATTGCCTCCATAGTAGAGGATATTTTTAGTTCATTTTTTATAGTCAAGATCAGCAGTCTACTGACTGATTTAACTTATGGGCTCTGACCTTCCCAATATTCAAGATGAGTATAAGATTTTAGAATATTTACCACCTCATATTTATACCCAAGGAGCAGAATGGTAGAGATGGCCACTTAGAAATTAAAATATGAATGAAAATTTTTAATTCATAAGGAAGACACACAGGTCTTTACTGAGGTAATTACTGCTTAAAAAGATTTATTTCCTTTACACAGGTTTTCACCCATATACAGTACCAGTCAAAAGTTTAGACACACCCAACTAAATGGAGGTTTTGGTTATCTTAAAGACACTACACGCTTAACAGTTCCAACTGATGAGATATCCTGATATACCACATATACTTTTGATGTATCACAATATTCTATTTTTACCATATTGCCCACCTCGAGTCACATTATCATGACCAAAAGCCAATATCCAGAGTAATTGCTGGGTGCAGCACGGACGGGAGACGGGAGCCTGGTAGGTTGTCACAGGTATCTGGAGCCATGCTGACTGCAGTGCAACCCACAGCTGCTGGAGGGTGCTTGGGGGAGGAACCACAGAGCGAACATGACGCTCAAGATGGTCCCACAGATGCTCTACTGGGTTCAAGTCTGGGCAATTTTGGGGCCAGGGTAGTACTCGGAAGTCTTGTTCATTGTCTTCCCTGGGATGAATGGGATCTTTTAGCAAGACAATGACTCTTCCAACCAAGGTCAGACATTTCTAACTGGTGACATGTCGCTTTGTCTTGCTGGAAGATCCCATCCACCCCAGGGAAGACAATCAGCATGTATGGATGTACATGATCTGCAAGGATGGATTATACCCAAATTGGTTGAGAGTGCCTTCCATGTGGATGAGTGGGCACAGAGAATGCCACTGAAACGTGACTATTTTGTTGTACAATACACTTTTAATAATTACTCTCTTTCAATTTTCAGATCAATAGAATATGACTTGTTATATATCATCATCAATATATCAACCTCCATTGCAAGTTAAGAAAGCTCTTTTATCCCCATGTAAAGTTCCAATTTGGATGCTTTTAAGGTGGACTGTACACTTCCTTGTGTGCTATTTTATAGTTTGGTGTCTTTACTTTTATTCTAAAGTAAAGCATTAAGCTAAAAATAAGGAAACCTTCAATGAGTTGTCGATATTGTACCTGAATGCAAGCTTAATCTGTCAAACATGTTTTATCAGATGACTTCTATAGCAGATCCATTAACTTCTAGGCAATAAAGAATAATGGCCAAATTACTGCAACCTTACTATAGCAATCATTTGGCATGGTTATATACTGCATGCACCACAGAAGTTGTGCCACATTCTGGCCAAATAAGGACATGTAATTGCAGAACATATGTGTCTTTGACAAAAACAGATCTCACGTGTAGACACAAGAAGCCTGTGCTTGCGCACTCTTTTTTCCTCAGTGACGTGGAGCTGCAGTCCAAGCTGTGGGAGGCGGAGGAGGGAGAAGGCGGTAATCTGATAAGAGGGAGAGGATACTTGTAATGGATATACTGGGTTCCAAGAAGAGAAAGCAGGAGAGAAAAAGAGGGAGAAAGAAAGGAAGGGAGAGAGTGTGTAGGGGGAAAACTGATGTCAACATTGACCCTGAGATTTATGGTAGGTTCAGGCTTTGTCTGCTGCACTGTTTAAAAAGGGGGTTTGTTAATGTTTTTTGGCTTGGACGTTGGATTCTGAGAAGGAACTCAGAACTTTTAGAACCAACGTAAACTTTAAAAATCGTTCTTCACACTCAAATATCTCAACCATCTATAGGAAGGGTCTACTAAAAACATTGGTCCCAATATGGCACCTTTATTTGTGAGAATGTCTGTATTGGCAGAGCTCAGTGTTTAGTCTGACAAGTGAGGGGATCAATGCCAGGAGGGAATAGTTAGGGAACATAAAGCCATATAAACAAAAAACTATTTACATCTACAGTAAGATTTATCATATTGTCATGATGTTTTATATGCCAATATTAAAAGTGGCCATTCCGTGGAAAACGGAATTCTCCTCATTTTATATACCATCTCAGAGCATACAGTTCATACGGTCCATATATGAAAAATAAGCTGTGAAACAGCCTGTTTGTAATTCATTGTTTGTGTGATGTCACAAAACTATTTACATATACCCACCTATTTAGTCTCCTTTAGTTTAGCCCCACCCACTCACACTGACATTATAAAGAGTGTTTTAACCCAGACTGTTTTTTTATACAGGCAAAATACAGGTCAGCAAATCAAAACAGAAGTGATTTACATGTATGTGTCTTAAAGGCACAGTAACAAAAACTGTTGGAAGAGGTTGGAAAAACGGTCATGTGAAAATAAATTATGACCTAAATTTTTATTTTTTATGACCATTTTTGTACCTAAAATCACACTAAACCTGTATGTGAACTTCAAGGTAAACAATACTGATAAATGATCGTTATCAACAGAAAGTGATGAAATAAGGTACGTCTGTCTATTGTGCTGCAGAGATATCTACTGAAGGTACCATGTTAATCAGCTAGCTGCGGCCTGTCCAGTGTAATACATTTTTTTTTTACCTCCAGAGGTGATAGTGAGTCACTGTAGCATTGATTCTACCATCAGTCTAACATGAGAGCATGAAGAAGTAGCAATGCTGCCCCAACAGCGTATTCTAACCTCAATCATGTTGAAGGTTTTGCTCACGGTTAGATCATTTAAGGACAGGCAGCCAATCAAAGGAAGACTAAATGCAACAATAGCTGAAGCTCCTGACAAAAAAAAAATGTTCAGCAGCAAACAAAAGAAGTGATACAAATAAAAAACAAAATAAGAGATAATATTTGTAGTGCTTTTTGGAGATGCTCCTGGAGAGTAAAGAACTGAAATTTGATGCTGAACTCGCAGTGTTTTCTCTAGGTTGGTATAGGTTGAAGACGGGTGGACACAGGGGTGATATGGTGCCCCCTATTTGTTTGGAGTATGAATTTAACAGGTCATCCTACAGATTGCTCCTTTATCATAATCACAGAAAGTGTTATTTCTGACTTCACTGACTAAAGTTTAAGTTAATGAACCATCGAATTAGGTGTTAAATGGGAATTTTAATGGGAATAATTTTAAATATCTGTCAGCTCTTTCAAAACTCCATTCAACCTTTCAGAATGAAGTGAGTATCAGTAACTGGCACGAATAAATTTTCCTGTGAGGTAACTGATCAGCCTCAGATGGCAGGCTTTCGCTGATAATCTAAGGCTCCATATGTGGATGCTTTTTAGTGCAGTAATCACGTCATGTCGATACAAGTAAAGTTAGCTGTTAGGCTACTTTCTTGGCTAAGGGCTGATTCAAGCTGCCATTGTTTTTTTTTAAGCTCAGTGCGAACGCAGTACACTCATCCATGCCAGCAGTCAGTCTTTTTTAGCATGCACATGATGCTGGAGTTTTTATAGAAAAGTCACTCCCAGAAACATGTCCGGGGAGGGTGGCCCCTATTTTGCACCAGTGTGTAAGTGGCGACCACTTTTTGTCCAGAGTTTTAATTAGTACAGATGATCTGGAAGAGAGCCTAGACTAACACTTCTTTGTGGGGTAATTGGATTAACCTTCAGAGCGTAGATGGAAAATGGAGATAGGAGTTTAGATGCCTTTAAGGGACAGAAGTGTTGGACAGGGAACAGATGCCATATGTCTTTTCCTGTCCTGATTTCTCCTCCTCCCCTGTGACTCAGCGGTGCCACCGACAGGCCAGGCTTGGTGAAACAGGCTTTAGCATCAGAACCTCGCCCACAGACCTCGATGGGAATCCAGCTCCACCTGTCACCCCGTCTGGTGTTGCCCGTGCCAGCTAACCAGCCGCCCACCAGGGACCAATGTGTCTGCCAAGCTTATAGTTACAGATACGTTCGCGCAGAGTGCTGGAGATGTAGGATAACGTCACACTTTCAGATCAGGGCCCATATTCATAAAGCTTCTCAGGTCTAGGATCAGACTCTACTCTATTTACAAATTATTAAACTTAGTCAGTGAATCTTTATGAATACATGCCCAGATCTTAATAGACTTACTCCCACATTCCCCGTCAGGACGTGAGGTCATGCATATCAATACGGCAATAAAAGCCTTAATTATAAAATGGCAACTCTGCAAGACAAGGAGATGGTTTCTTTATTGTAGGTTTGGTAGGAGGACCATGGCTGAAGCTCCTCTTCTTTCTAATCTAAACGTCAGTCTTTACCTTCTTTGCCCCATGAGAAATGCTGTGTGGCCCACCACCACCCCATCTCCTCCCTGCTCCTCCATGCTCAGTCTTATCTCTGTTCCTCAGAAAAGGGGAGTCCAGCCTTCTAGCTTAAAGCAGAAGCCACTCATAGGTTCTGAGAGTTCTCTCTCCTCCCACAGTCGTTCAGTCTTGTCATGGTGCAAGTATACACTCTTAGCAAAACTGAAAAGGGGTCTTGAACAACAGTGGAACCTTTATTAGTAAAATATAGAACCTTTTCAAAAGGGTTGTTTAAATAATCACATACAACTGATTTTCCATCATGGAGAAGAACCATTTGATCATACTAAGAAACATTTTTGCATGGTTTTATGGTTGTTGTGGTGTTGATAGGTCTGTGTAGAACCATTGCATTGACTAAAGAACCCTGGAGGTACCCTTTTTTAAAAGTGTGTATGTTGAACGCAGGTCCAAAGAAGGTAAATGGATGTTAATACAACATTTCATCAGATTTTTTTCTTTAATTTTATTTTAAATGAATGTAAATAGATTTTACTACAAGCAATTTTACAGGATTTCTACTGGTTCATTTGTCATAAAGTTTTTCACACAACGTATAGGGCAGCTATACACTTACGCGATGTACAAAAAGTCTGAAATATGTATAAAAGATGCTTAAAATCTGAAAAAAAAATAGAAAAAAGAAAAGATATTTGCATTTTTCGGACAGTGACAATATGCAGCATGAAAACAATTACATGTAATAAATACTTAAGACTAAATGTAGCTTTTACTAGCAATTAACCAGTTCTGAAAAATGAAAAGTATAGATTTTGTAATAAGCACTTTACCTGGGCAGATCCTTGAAAGGCAGCTTCACCTTGTTTTTCTCTGGTTTTCCTACAACAGCTGGGATATTTTTGTCCTGAAATGGTCTGAAAAACAAACACAAATCTTTGAGTTAAATTCTCTAGGATGACACGCTGTTGGGTACTACACTGTCCCAGTCGCAGTGCCGCCGTCGTGGAAGCTGTCAGCAGCTAATTGGCCCAGATCTGCTGCAGCACATGTGGGTGTCCTTCACTGCTGTCGTTCAGCACCTAATGCTCTTGGAGACCAAGGAGAGAAAATAGCTGAGAAATGGAGAGAAAGGAAAAGGGAAGAAGGTCTGGCTCATTCCCTGTCCAGTTTAAGCAGGGAGTGTGCTATCTCCTGAGCATCACAGTGTGCAGTGGTGGGAATACAAAACTGTGACAGGTCACATTGTCTAATAGGCTGATTATCATGGTTGGCAGTCTCATTATCACTTCAATCAGACCTGAAACACAGAGGCATTTGTTCAGTACAGCATCATCACAGTTGGACGACATGAGTGAAATTCCTTGTTCCACCAGACACAGCCAAACATTACTGTTATTTAGGACATAGATCAGCCTGATTTATCTGTCTGAAAGCCTGAACTCCATTATAACGCAGACCATGGAAATCAGAAAATTATATTACATATATTATTATATGAACATATATACTGTAAATACAACCTCCGGCCACTTCACCTGCTTGTATCTACACTCATTGTCGATTTTATCATCTCTACTTACTTGGTGGTTCTACAACTGCAGAAGGTAGTTCATCAGTTATATTAGTGGATATTTTGTTTTTCCCCCAATTCATTCTGTTCTTCAATGGTCAGGACCTCCACAGGACCACCACAGAGCAGGTATTATTTGGGTGATGGATCATTCTCAACACTGCAGTGACATTGACGTGGTGGTGTGTTAGTATGTGTTGTGCTGGTGTGAGTGGATCAGACACAGCAGTGCTGCTGGAGTGTTTAAACACTGTGTCCAGTCACTGTCCGCTCTATTAGACCCTTCTATCTTGCTGGTCCACTTTGTAGATGTATAGTCAGAGACGATAGCTCATCTGCTGCTGCACAGTTCATGTTGTTCATTCTCTAGTCCCTCATCAGTGGTCACTGATGATGTAGACCGCTGTTGGCTAGATAGTTTTGGTTGGTGGACTATTCTCAGTCCAGCAGTGACAGTGAGCAGTGAGGTGTTTAAACACTCCAGCAGCACTGCTGTGTCTGATCCACTCACACTAGCACAACACACCACCACCACGTCAGTGTCACTGCAAATAATACCTGCTCTGTGGTGGTCCTGTGGGAGTCCTGACCACTGAAGAACAGGGTAAAAGGGGACTAACAAATTAATCAACATGTGGCCATGAGGAACAAGGACGCAGTCTCACCTCCTGCTCTAAAATGCAAGGACGTGGCTAAAAATGATCTAATGATTAATCTAAATATGTCTTTAATTTAAAAAAAATGAGCAATGAAAAAATACACAAAAAGTATTATTATTATTATTATTACTATTATTATTGTTGTTGTTGATGTACATTTATTTTTATAGTTTGGGATAGATAGAATGGTGATTTTATACATTACTGTATGTTTTTAAGTTATTACTATGTTAATTAATGCCTTGAGTTTATACAGTAGATTATAATGCAATGTTTCTAAATGTCTGTTGTCTGAATACCTCATTGTTTTATGTTGGCGGTGGAGAGACAGAGCTGCTGTGACCACCACACACATGTTGGCTGCTCCTTCCTTTGATTTAGCACGGCAGAGACAGATCAGGGAAAGGAGCAGGGACATGTTTAAAAATGGTCTCTCTCTCCAGTGTGAGACAGGATACTGGCCTGCACGACATACATGCTAGAGAGGAGGAGGCTGGCCACACACACACACTGAGAGAGCAAGCCAGAAGGAGGGAAACAGTAGAGAGGTCACTTTAAGAGTAGGCTAGAAAGTAACTCGTTTCGTTTTGGTTTATTTAATAAAGCACTTAGCTGTCTAACGCAGGTGTCCGTGTGCATGTGTCTCTGAGCCCCTTGGCACGTTTTCCCAGTCAGTGTGCTCGCCCCTTCCCCCAAGCCGAGCCACAATATATAAGCAAGTTCTTTTATATTCACTAATATTAGCAATCCAGTCCACATTTCTGCTTGTGGATGAGCTACTTTGTCTACAAAAGCCAAAACACGAACAACATGCACACTCTTGCAGAGGAAAGGAAGATAAAGGACGTGTATACAGGCCTAATTTAAATATACCCCTGTGACTCACATTCACACATACAACAAAGAATGATAGCCAACCGAACTGCAAATATCACCTAATATTTGTGCCACATCCAAAGAAAACAGACAGGCAAATAAACAACAGCGGTGGAGACAGGCCAGAGACACCAGGTGCTGCCATCTGCCCCTGCCAGATGAGCAGAGATTTTAGAGTGAAAACAGAGGGACACCCATCAATAAAGGATCCAATGAGACGGTCAGCACATCAAAATATTTCAGTCCACTCTTAAAGTTAAGGGTGGCAAAAAGATCATTTGGAGCAAAGCAGCAGCACAACCATTTTGGGTTCCCTAAAGAACTATTCAGCAGATGGTTCTTAAAAGCTTTAGCGGCTGTAACCTAATTATTATCAGACACACCTATAAAATCTGGTAGATTAATGTGGACAACAATTTCAACATGTCACATTCACCTATAAGGGATCTATTATGCTCATTTTTTCCAAAAGGCAATAGTTTTCTCATGCTGTGCATCTGCATTCACCCTCTGTTTAAAATGCTCCTGTGTCTTTAAGACCCACCTCCCAATGAGCCCAGTTTGAACCAGAGTCTGGTCCTGAAAGTCCGGCAGACATTTTTACTGTTTTAGCCCTCTGACCCGTGTACATAAACCTAGACAAAACCATAAAAATCTACAAAATGAGCCCTTTAAATGCTTATTCATTTCTCTGCATCAGAAAACATTTTAAGGAAGTCAGCCACAACAATTAAATACAACTGTTAATAAATATGTCGTGCTTTTATTACTGCTTCTTTTCTTACTGGGGAGACTTGCTGTCAGTTTTTCAGAGAAATCTGCAGTCATATTTCTCCACACTTTCACAGTGCAGTCTTTGAACTTCACTGGATTTTCTGCAGTCCATTGCGCATTCAGTGATATTGAGGTCTGGACTCTGAGGTGGTCAGTCCATTGTTCTGAGAACACCAGCAGTTTCTTTTGTTTCATTTGCAAATGTTCTTTGTTTTTTGTCTATGTGGTGGACAGATGTCTCAGCTCTGTTAACTCTGTCTCAGCTCTCATGGTCCTTCACCAGCGACAAAATGCCAAAACCACATACATTGCCATAAAAGCCTACCACTGTACTTCAAAACGCGTAACGTTCATTAACGTTCAACGTTCATTACAATAACCATTTGCACATTTCAATGAGCAGCACCTGTCAGTCTTTGTCTCTGCCCAGAGGTTTGTACCTGCTGCTTGTACCTATCGCGCTTTCTGCAGATTAGGCTAGCCACAAAGTAAACACAGTCGGAACTGTGACCACAGCAACACTCCAGAAGCTTGAGCTTCTATCCAGTCAGAGTGGGTGACAACATCTGTGCCCTTTCAAGTTTTTGATGTACACAGCAAGACCTGCGATACACAAACAGACACAAAATTAGTCTCCTTTTATGTCACTTTTGATAAACAACACTTGATGCCTGGACTATAAATTTGTCTGAAGCCCTTTTTGACAGCTACACATCCTTTCAGACCCATAGTGATCTCACGGTGGAAGGATGGACAGAAACACCTGTGGACTGTTTCAGATCTGAAGCAAAAGTAGAGTTTGATTTTCTGCTCTCTCTCAAAGATGAAAGCTTTAAAGAAAGAGTGCTGTTTATCTGATAGGGTTGGTTTTGGGGTCTTGCATGGTTGTTAGAGATCCCACTTTTACTGTGGCCTTTAACATTTTTTTGCACTTCCAATTCTCCAATTTACCTTTGACTTTCATCATTTCATAATCTTCTCATCCTGACAGATGAATAAATTGGGTGTTTTGATTTTAAACTGAAACAAATAAAGGGTGGTTTCTGATTTTTGCATAGTACGGTAGTAAAAGAACAAAAACATGACTAAAAATACATTCATGACTGAAGCCAACAGGAATTCTTCTGTTCTGTTGTTTCAGAAAGCACAAAGAATTACATCTGAATTATTGCCTGTGCTAATCGACCATATGCCTAAGCTGCATCAAATAGTGATTAGGCTGAAAATGCTGCAGTGCTCCATTAATTGAAAGACTGTTCAGTGGTTCCTCATTGGCATCACTGCAAAGAACCCTCAGTTCGTATTTTTTATACGCATTATGTGTTTGAACATATGCTCCCACATGACTTTTTGGGTTATGAACAATATTTGATGACAATTTCACAGGTTCACCCACACAGTCTTTTCCTGATAATTACAGTGGCCTTTGCAGTAGATGTTAATTACAGTTCAGCAAAACTCAACAAGCATTATTGCTTTTAATTACAGTACATTTAAGCTTGGGTGAGTGAAACTAGAGCCTTCAGCTACTGACAACAGATGAAGCCCGTATAGGGAATAAACCAGGCAAGCATTTTGACGAGACATTGCAGACTATATGTCATCAAAGTTGTTTTTCAGTCAAGCCTTTAGGCGACACTGATTAGAAGAAGCCTAGGTATACCTCATGTGGTGATCATGTTCTGATCTTTAGCACTGGAATAAAGCAAGCACAGTCTGGTTTGGACTGGACAAGTCAGGTCAAATATGAAGCATTCTGTTGATTTAGTTCCAACTGCAAACCCAGAAGTAAAACACTATTTTAAAAAAAACATTTAAGGTCCATTTAAACCCAAGGCACAAACTGAAGATAGTAAAAAGCTACATATATGCAAACATCATTATTTATTGAGTACTTTCTTTGGGAGGTGAGGGTCCCAAAGCTTAACGCCTAAATTACCCCCATAAAACAATACTTACATTATTGTTTCAATGTTGCTTTTTCAGTGTTGTGATTAAAAGCTAAGCAGTTCTCATACAATATTCTATAGTCCCATTTACCATGTCCTGTTTTTTTATTCTTCTTAATGAAGGCTTTAAAGGATGGTTTGGCCAAAAGTCCAATGTGTACATCTTTCATTTTGCACAGCTATAAGGCTAATGTAGCTAACAAACTGCAAACCATGCACCTGTTTCATCAAATTCCTTGCGTAAAGTGGCTCAGAATCTCAAACAGACTTGCTTAAGTGGTTTCCGTCATTGTGTGACAATATATATATATGTATATATATATATATATATATATATATATATATATATATATATATATATATTAGCTAACTAACGCAGAAAGAAGCCTAATATCACGTCTGTATTTATTAGCTTCTACATAA
>CM067491.1:5757547-5795980 GCA_034552555.1 Semaprochilodus insignis
TATATATATATATATATATATATATATATATATATATATATATATATATATATATATATATATGTATATATATATATATTAGCTAACTAACGCAGAAAGAAGCCTAATATCACGTCTGTATTTATTAGCTTCTACATAAATGGCTAAGCCAGCAGCCAGGCTTTCCAATTATTGTCTTAGGTGTATTGCATACTGCATGCTGGGAAATGTAGTGAGGGAACACTGCTAGAATACAGAATACAAAATTGTGAATTGCATCAATCAGTTTTGACACAATGATGCTAAGGAGTGCAGTCATGTAGTACAGAATATTGCAAACCTGTTTTCCACTTGCTCTGCGTTCCAAAGAGGTTGTGTGCAAGGCCTCTCAACCTTAGTATATGCTGTGAGCTGTATTTAGTGAGCTTTTCGACTTTGTTCAATAAAAGAGCGTAAATAAAACTTGTCAACAAAATTTTCCTTCAGCAGAAAATTGGCATTCTCTAGTTCTTCTTCTGTGCCGCTACAATATTAAATGTTAGTTTTAGGCTGGAATGCTTCTGTAGGAAATCTGCCAGTCTGAGTACTGATTGAGGTCACTCTGTATGACTGCAAAATGATAACAAATTGTGATTATGGAATAAGGAAAAACTTTCATGGACCATGTGCTTTCCTCTATGCCGTGCTCAGACAGAGCCATTCGTCATCTTTACTAAGCAATTTTCAAGCACCACCTTCAACCCATGGCTAGTGCTAGGCTGCGTAATGGCAGCCATCCATCAACTCAGGGTCATCATGGAGCGCTTGGGGAGGATTCCGCACCATTCAGGAAAATGATATAAATACAGTTACCTTCTTTTTATAGTGCTTGCAATAAGTACATCAAAACTGTTATAACAGTGCCACCTTTTTATGGCTCCAATAAATATACCATAAATAGCATTCTCACCAGCATCTTGCATCTCTTGGTAGAACAAATATCAAATAAATGTGATGAATCAAATGGCAGTGACCAACATGGACAGTGGTGAAGCATAAACTGACCTGAGAACAGCGAATATCATGTATTTTCCTATTTGTTAGCAATATAGTGTTTATTTTTAGAGCCAAGACTTACCACAAAGGACAAGGTACTGCAGCAATCTGTGCACGATAATTAACGTCTTTGCTTTGATTTTTCAGGGGGGTTGGTTGCTAACGAAGACAGAAGGCCAAATGTGTTCCTGCTTCGCTTGCTAAGAATATGTTTACATGTAGAAGGGCGTTAATAATAAGCTTTTTCATAGGGACATAATTTGACACTCGTTTGCATGTTCTTTTATCCTCTATGACAGCAGCTGTCCTATCAAGCTTTCATGTTCAGATAGGCATAATGAAAGGCAAATTATGGTTAGCTATGATGGTTTGGGTAATACCTCACTGACCCCTTAAAAAGAAATCGTCATCTCAGTCATGACAGATATAGGTGGAGAGGAGACACATGCACACACTCACTCTGTCACTCACAGGTGGCACAATGAAGTGTGAACATTGCAATCAAGCATCGTAATCATGTAGCGGCAGGATAGGATAATTTTGCATGATTGAAAAGATCCCTCTGGATTCTTCAGCTGGCTCCTACGCTTTGTACTATTCCAGATGTGCTTCAGAAGCTTCATATTCATGTGCCTGCTGGAGCAGTGTAGCTCAAATTGCAGCTTTGTCCTGGTTCACCTTGTGAGCCCAGTCTACAGGTGCCATTACTGTTATGCTCACATGTGTGTGGTGCAGATGGTATGTTCGTGTGCTAGCATTAATGCAATAAACACCAGGGTAGCAGGTTAAACAGATGGCCAAAATGCAAGTGAATGCTGTGCTAAAAATGCAATTACTTTCATAAATTGCTTATAATTATTAGGTCAGTGTATTAATAATTAAAGCCGCAAGACAAATAATTTTAATGCTATAACCTAATAAACACTTGTTGAGACCTAACTGTAAGGCCCTTGATGACAACTGACATAAACCTACATAAACATTTACGAACATCATCTGTCATAGAAATTGTATTTGCCAGCTTTGATGTCGAGTTGATATTATATCTACACTATATGGCCAAAAATATGTGGACACCTGACCATCACAACTATATCCACTTATTGGATATCCTGTTACAAAACCATGGGCATTAATATGGAGGTTAGCTCAGGACTCTGTGCAGGCCACCGGAGTTTCTTCACACCAAACTGGCCAAACTGTGTCTTTATGGAGCTTGTGTTTGTGCACAGGAACCTAGCCATGCTGGAACAGGAAAGGGTCTTCCCCAAACTGCTGCCATGAGGTTGGAAGCAAATAAAAATGTCTAAAATCTCTTTGTATCCTGTAGCATTGACTTTAACCTTCCCTGGAGCTAAGGAGTCCAAACCCTGAAAACCAGCCCCAGACCATTATCCCTCCTTCACCAAACTGTACTGTAAGCACTATGCATTCTGTAGGTAGTGTTTTCCTGGCATCTATCAAAGCCAGATTCAACAGTCAAACAAGCTGCCAGAGCAGCTGGCATCGTGCCTTACACCACTCTAGCCGATGCTTGCTATTGTATCTAGTGATCTTAGGCTTGTGTGCCACTGTCCTGCATATTTGAAACTCTGTAGTGAATGATGCAACAGAGAATAAGCTATTTTCATGTGCTAAGCACTTCATGCATTCAATGGTTCCGCTCTGTGCGTTTGCATGGTCCTCTGCTTCATGGCTGAGTTGCTGCTGCTCCTGAACGCTTCCACTTCACAAGGATAGCACTTACAGGGTCATGGCAGATCTAGCATGGATACATTTTACAAACAGGTCAAAGAGCATTTTGCTATGACCCATGACATTGCCAGTGCTTGTCCATAGAGATTGCATGGCTGTGTGCTTTGTCTTTACACCTGTTAGCAATGGGTGTGGATTAAACACCTGAACTCAATCATTAGGAGCAGTGTCCCCATACCTCTGGCCATACAGTGTAGGCATTATGACAACTTGACATCACTCAGACTTTATGGCTGATGACGCCTATTGGAATAAGCCGTTAAAAACGTAGGTGTCGTATAACCTTATGAACACCGCCTACAGTAAAGTGTTAGCGAGTGGTTTAACTAAGTGTTTAAGCAATTGAGCATTCTCACTGAATGTGCTGTGATATTTGTGGAGAACAGAAATGTGACACATTCTAATGGCAAGAGTACAAAGCTGTTTCTTCTCAGTCTGTATCTAGGAGGCAACCTGTGTCTTTATAAACTGTTACCTTGGACACAGAAAGGAGGGTAAAACACATGTCAGTCTAATGCAAGGATGCTGGACAATGCACTGTGGCCTGAAAGGCCATCTGCGGTGAAGCTTTTATTTTGGCCGCGTGGTGACTCATCCTGCCTTACAGAAGACCCCGAGGAGAGGGGCAACAGACAGCACACAGCCTAAGTGGCTTATCATATTATACGTAGTTAGCTGTCTCTTGTTGATGCCCTGAGGAACAAAGACAGTAAGAGAGTACTTGATTTGCTATTAGTCCAGGAAGGAAGCAGGTCTTGAATCCACATTTGCTTTATTTGCATATTTTTCCATCAATATGAAAAAAAAATGTGTATCACTTGATTTATCTGGAATGATAACATTAAAGAACTGAGCACATCACACATGAATACATGGATTACATGAATATGGTTTGTAATGGCAGTAGAATCAGAAGGTCACGAAAAGTGAAAAGGCCCACAGCTCCATCCAGTGGTATAAGCGCATCATTAAATATGAAATAAAGTGTCTCTGCGTGCACTTCCACATTTCTCAGAGTAGCTACTTCAATGGAATCTATGGAATCACTGAAATGATAACTTTTGCAAAGTGTCAGATCAAACAGATCTCAATGAAATCAATGCATAAAAAAAAATGAAAAGAGAAAGAAAATTTCTAGACAAAAATTACACACATTCTAGGAACAAAATACACACTGTTCCTTGAGGTCAGTTTTCTGTACAGAAAACAATAACAAATTGCAAAAAAAAAAAAAAAAAGTCTAATTTTAAAGTGCACACGATGTGCAAAGATTTGCCTTACTTCAGTGCAAGTAAACAGCAGTTGTGCTTTAATGGAATGTCATTATCGTGTGTTTATTTTTGGTCCTTTATCTTTGCTGTTTATGGCTCACAGTGAACTTCCAGGTTTCCACCAGCTGGGACAGCTGGATCTGGTCTGGGAACGCCTCCTCCACATCTAAAGGAACATCAAGATTTTTGCGTTCCATGTAGGAGACCAGGGTGTCTTTAATGCTGAGAAGCAAGAAACCAAAAAAGGAATAAGTTCAGCACTGCAAGCATCATGAACCAAAACACTGTGCTAAGTACCATGCTAAGTAAACTCTACCCTATTAAGCTCGCATTCTCACCTCCAGTCTGGTTTGAACGTATCTAAAGCTCGCTGGCTCTTCAGGTTCAGCACCAGGAACTCATGCATTTCAAGCAGCCATGTGTCCACACTGCTCTTAGACAGGAAGCCAGTGAGCATCTTTTTGTCTTCTTTCCCTAAAGCATGCTGGTACTCCGCCGGGATTCCTGAAAATGGGTCCTGAGACGGGAACGGACATAATAAACGTGAATGTGTGAACACAGATTACCTGATATATGCGTCAGCTGGTATTTCAGAAGTTCTGTTGTTGAGTTATGGAGGTATTCGTTACCCTCTTAAGGCGAAGCATATGCTCAGACTTCAGGCAGGTAAGCAGTTGCCACAAAGCCACACAGTGCTTCAGACAGCATCTTCCCAGAGTCTTCACACACCAAGCAGGATTACATGATGGCACAATAAAACACAATACAACCCATAAAATTCCCAGAAATAATGAATGAACTTCAAATTACACCAATTTTACAAGAATGAATCCAACAATCATCAGGCTCTATTTATTATACCCTAGAGAACTCTTGGCCGGTTATCATTCTGACACTATTATTTTTGCATTCAGATGGCCACTGGCAACACTGTCACTTAAAAGTGAATAGCCCATATTATTCAAAATATCGGCACAATTAAATAATTGAGATGTAAACAATTCAGAAGTGATCTGAAGTGAAATGGTGCATTGTGGAGAAACTGTTGGACTAGAACTAGAGGTTGCAACATATACAGCGCAAATATTGCTTTCTATTTGCTATCCAAAATAAGCAGTGAGCCAACACATCTTCAGAGTCTTTTTATGTCATGTTGATAATGGTTAAATATTGGTAAAAAAAAAAAAAAAAAAAAGATTGATACTATTTTCCCCATAACACCCTACATGCAACTCACTGCCACGAATGCATTTATTGGAAATGCATTTTAGGCCAAAACATTATCTCAAAACTATGGCAAAACAATGTCTCAGGTATCAGGTGTGGTATTTTACTTGACAGTTGTAGCTTTTAGAGGCATTTAACCCTTCAGATGTCTGGTTCCCATCACCACCACTGTGGATAATTATTTCCAGTTAAGAAGCTGTTCAAAGGTTAGATTGAGATACAACCAGTGGTAAAATTACTGATGACTCATGCGCTGCAGTGATAGATCAACCATTAGGTTAACTTGCCAAAGACAGAGCATAGGAAGCAGGAGGACATGTACATTTCTTTGTCCTAATAACAAGCCCTATGTACTACTGTCAAAAACATGTTTGCTAATGACAGTTAATTAATAAATGATAACATTTTTAGTATTAGCTACTCAACACTTATGAGTGGTTAATTATAATTTGTTAATAATGATTTAGTTACTTGATTCTCATAACTTAATACCATATTAATATGTGTTTAGCAGCATAATAAACAAGCATAATCATTATGAGGCAGTTATGAAGCATAAATTTGTCCTTACTGTTTAGTTTATCATTACTTGGCTGTTAAATTACCATTGCTGTTCAAAACAAAAACATGTATCTGATCCATTTAGTCTTTTTCTACACCCTTTGAACATGGCAGCTGTCCTTTACATGCATACGTTTCAAGATCACTTGGAATAAAACTTCTTTGCATTATGCTAAATTAAAAGTTAAGGCAATTTTTGCCTTCTCCTGTAAAGTTACCAGTTTGGAGATATATGTAGCGACATACTTTTTAAAACATGAATAATTATTTATTGCAACCCCATTATAAATATATTCATAAGCACACTATATATAAAAGTATGTGGACAGCACTTCTAATTACTGCGTATGTGTGGATAGATGGACAAAAACAAGCATAGTCTTGCAAACTCCATAGACAAATACTGTCAGTAGAATAGGTCTTACTGAAGTCTGTTTGTGAAATTTCTGCCCTCCTATGAAGTGTCTATGAATAACACTTCACAGTCTGGCAATCATATTCTTATGACATATATTGGTATTAATTTGAAGATGGTTTTGGCATATGCCAGGAGAACAAGGGATAATAGTCAGGGGCTTTGGGCTCGGACACCTCGATCCAGTGATGGTTAATGTTAATGCTACAGCATAAAAAGACATTTTGGAAATTATTTGTTTCCAACTTTTTGGGGAGAAGACCCTTTCATGTTCTATGACTGTGCCCCTCCAGTGGTCTACACAGGTCCCGGACCTCAACCTCACTGAACACCTTTGGGATGAACTGGAACACTGATCGTGAGCTGGGCCATCTTGTCCATCATCAGTGTTTAATACAAACACTCTTTTGACTGAATAGGAACAAATTCCATCAGAAACACTCCAACATTTTGCTAAAAGCCTTCCTAGAAGAGTGGAGGCTGTTATAGCTGTAAAGGGGGGTCAACTCCATATTAATGCCCATGGCTTTGGAATGGGATGTCCAGTAAGATCATATAGTCAGGATGTATAGGTGTCCACGTGCTTTTAGCCACAAAGTGTATATATATGTTTTTACTTATTATTCTTAAATATATTATATGAGACAATTTACTGCAATTTACAACACTTTAATTACTTGTATGTCACAAGAGAACACTTAATATTTGCTGCATTTGTTGCACTGCATATTGCAAGCATTATTATTATTATTATTATTATTATTATTATTATTGCAGAGGCAACAAATATATAATCATTAGCTATCATCAGCAAATAACCTGAAAAAAAGATTAAGATTCTGTTTATAGGGATGTGTTATTACAAAGTTCTGTTTTTGAATGTTGGGTGTATACATGGGTATATATTTTTACTGTACATTTCCTTGCACTGGGATCAATAAGAGCACCAAATACAAGAGAATTGGAATTGCAAAAACATAATCAAGAGATTTCTTGTTTTTTTTCTTTACCACACAGCAGATATTTTCCTAAATATATTTTATACGGTTGACCATCAACATAAGCATTATTCACACCATTATTTTGATTACGTTTTTTTTTTTTTTTTAAGCACCACCTTTTTTCTAATATCTCTGATAATATTATCCATCCAAATGCTTTGAAACACCACACCCTACTGCTGACTGACCTTAAGGATATGAGGAGCAGTGTGGCTGCCCATTTGCAATCTCTCCTCCAGGTACTTCTCAAGAGCCATGTTTTCATCTTCTCCAGTCATGGCCAGGAAACCCAGAGTGACCTCAACGGCTGCGAGTGCCTCACAGACGTCACTGAGAGACTGCAGCTCTGTCACAAGCCCAGAAGAGCTCAGAGAAGTCAGGGGCTCCTAACAAGCACATACATACTCACATCTCAGTGCTTTCATTTGGACCATGCAAAAGTGGAACAATCTAAATGATATGAAAAAGTACTCCAACTGCTGCTTCTTACCTGAGCCACTTTTTCTCTTATGTCTTTGAACATGTTCTCATAATTTCTGTCCTGTCTGCTGACCAGAGTTGGGATTCCCTGAAATGAAAAGACAGACACATTCAAAAACCAAATTCTTGCAACAGTGTACAGTGGCAGGCAATGATACATTGTTTGTACATTAATGGTGCACTTGGATGGACCTTGGATGGACCTTGTCAACTGTCACCACACTACCAATCTAGGGCATTTACCACAGCAAGAATACATATATACGCTGGGAGGGACAAATGCCAGCATGTTCTCGTATATTAAAAAAGTATCATAATGTACTGGCTCTTAATTTGTCACACCTCATAAACACAGGAACATGTTGGAGTTGACTTTTTGTATTCACCACTTTGTTAGCAGTTTAAGAGCAAATTTCATGGGGAACCTGTAAATTCACCATTTTCTGACAACAAAGTAATTGTACTCCATTAAAGTTCCAATGAATAAGCCAGTAATCAGATTACATGTACCTTATTAACAGAGAGATTACATACAGCATTCTATTAAACATCATAAGTTGCTTATTTTTCCATTTTGCTGAGGGGTCAGGATACTGCCAGCAAAGAAATCCACTAATAAGCATTTCAGCTGTTTATTTGTCAGATTTATAGATATTTTAGTTTAGTTTTCTTCTTAATGCTAGAACTGAGATCGATAACGTTTCCCCAAAGATATTTAAATCAGTCATTTACCCTGACTTTACATAACGCCTGGAAGTAAACTCCTTTATTCTGGTCTATGGCTATGTAAAAATCTACTTAGCAATAAACCTAATCAGTTTGACTTTGTGTTAAATCTAAGCAAAAAACACTGCAACTGTTATTGGTGAAAAAACATATCAGGTCCCACTTAGATTTCATGTGACGTTACTGTCTTTTAAAACTCTGTAACAAGGTTAACCTAGAGGTGGATGTGAACCCAGAGCTCCAGGTATGGCCAACCAAGGTTTTACTGGTCAAACCACCTTTGGAAGTAGAACTTAGAAACAAGGATTACAGAGGCCAAAGCAATTTCCCAAACACCAGCTTGGTCAGGAGTACATGACAAACAAAGAGCCACCCTTATGTTGAGCCTAACACAGGTGTAACTGGTTGTCTCTGATTACTGAAACGTTGTCTCTCTGCCTCCCTCTAGTGGTCGCACTGGGTTTGATGACAGGCTGGACGACAGGGTTACTGCTTATGGCACACCAAGACTGAACCCTTACAAACTCTTGTTATACGCTTGTTTCTGTGCACTGCTGAGAGCTGAAGGCCATCGGCAAATTAAATCACAACGGCAATCATTGAATTACAAGCGTAAAGCATCAATGTGAAGCTTAATGAGTCACGAGACCACAAGAATGTCCAAGATGGGCCTTAATGAATGTACATTACACTCACTTTCCCAGGGGAGGGGTGCATGTTTGATATCAACTTTCTTTTACACTGAAAATAACTAACGCTGCAGTCAAGAGAGGTGCATGTAACATTAAAATAAGTGATGCAGTAAAACAGTAGCGAATTTGTCCAGAAACCAGCATTCACTCACGGTCAGTGTGATGTGGGGTTTGCCTTGTAAGAAGCGGTTGAGGATCTGCTGCTGAATCTTGGGGAGATCATACTCGGATAGTGTCTCTCGGCCACGCTCCATGCTGTACTGGCAGTTTGCCAGCACCAGAGGGAGCAGATCCCGCTCCACCTCGTAGCGGATCATATGCAGCTCACTCACTTCAGCCAGGCTCACCGTGTAGCTGATCAGTGGCATGCAACAAAAAGTACTATCATTTTCACATCAACTCACCATTCTGACATTTAGCACACACTCATGTTCTTTGAACTGAATCTGTCAGCCATTCAGGTCAACACAGTAAACCAACAGAGTAAACATGACATATTTTCATGCGTTTTAAGGTTTTTATTAAGGTTTTTACTGCATTATAGACCACTTTCAAAAATATATTTGTATGATATAGACTGTTGGGAGTGGACTTTACACTTAATAATAAACATCAACACTGGGTTATGATTAATACCATCTTTATCAGAGAGTTAACAGTTTGTTTTCCATCATGTGTTTTTCAGAAACTCCTGATGTCTATATTACAAATCGATATACAGTATTGTGAAATTTTTCTTATATTCTACTACAAGAAGAGTATTAACCCTTAAACCTCATCAGCCTCTACATGGACCCCGATGACGGCTCCTCACTCTGTATCTAACCTACATATTTAATCCTTTATGGCAGCTAAAGGCTTAAGATTAATAAACATGCAGTTTAAAATAATACCAGCATAAAAACACAATGTGCTGCTATATCTTAAAACAGCATTCTCTATGGACAGAATGTACAGTGTTTTGTGTCTTGTAGGTCACTACCTGCTCTCCTTTTCTGCGTGGTTGCCTGCTGCGCTGACCAATTGGTTATGCAGAGAGACCAGGTAGCTGAGCAGGGCTGTAGCACATAGTCCTGGACCCTGCCTCCGAGGAACCAATACCTGCAGCTCACTGTCCTCATTCAGATCCACACTGCAGTAATTTCCCGGGACACTGACCTCATCTGCACAGCCATACACACACACATGCTCAATACCAAACACTTGATACTGGAATGAAAGAAGTTGGACTGCAGGTGCATTACATTGACTTGATTCAAATGTGTACATAATTTTATGAATGAATAAAAAAAGTAAAGACACAAATGTATCTGGTGCAATTATAGCTTTATCATGTGTAATCCTGAGCCAGGATTCTGAGTCTATGTAGCTTATTTTCAGAGCATTATAAGGTAGATCAGAGGACTGGACTGCTGCTGCTATAGTACCCAAATAGTATCCAAAGAAAACTTAAAGCTGAAAACTTTTGTTTAGAATTGATCATAATTTTATCATTATTCACCATTACATATCAAAAGGAGGAAAGCACGCAGGTTCACTGGCTGATAGCCAGACCCTGGTTGCTATCACCACCACTGTAAAGTTCGTAAGCTTCTCTACAGTAAAACATTTCACATCAAACCACACACATCACCCTGGTAGGGTCTATTTTCTTCAGGGGTACATGTGCTTTGTGATAATACTCACAAGTGGCCAAAGATGTTCTTAGCTGGTTCCATGAACTCAGGAAGATGTGAATGCGTTTCTCATACCAGCTCTTTTGAGATGCTGTTGATGTACAACATATTAACATTTTTCATTCACACTGCAGCAAAATCTGGCATTTCAATTCCTCAAGGAAGTTCAATTTAAGTCTAACACGAAGCACCACTTACCTGAAGTTTGTTTGTTCACAAAATCTCTTATTGTGCCACTGCACAAATCAGGAAGATTCTGAAACATCTTAACCAGCTTTCTCTGCAGAGCCAGAATGTCTGGAAGGAACCTGACCAGTCGAAACTCAGCTTCCTTCACAGTGAAACAGACAGAAACGAGACAAACACTCCTTCAGTCTGAATGCATGGTCTAATTCACTGATCTTGTCTGACTTTGGAACATAACAACCCTATGTTACCAGGGCAGTAAGCATGTTCCCTCAGTAAAAATACTACTTTACATAAAAATAAATAAATAAAAACAAGACTTTTCGTTTGGTAAAGGTACGGCTATCATGACAAAAGAATACAAGAGAAGCATGCAGGTTTGGTTCCTGACTTCTTGCTGAACTCATTGCAGTTTTTGCATGCATTCGTTCAATGACTTTACTTTAATGAAGACTTTATCAGCTGAACTAGAACATGGAAAGACCTAGGGAGATAAATCACTTCACATATATTGTTCTCTGTGCGGTACAATACAGCATAGCATATCCAAAATGAAAACAACCTTCTGCAGGAACCTCCAGAGTAGAGGGAAGTTGTCTTTGCCGTCGTTCTGCTCGACGATGTGTGTGAGACTGAGCAGAGAGACTTTCTCCCTGCAGCTCCACACGCCAGAGCAGTGGAGCACAGACTGCTGCGGTAGAGAGGACAGGAACATGCGCGGGTCACCGTACATCACCTTCAGGATGGGGTTAGAGGACACGCGGGAATCCCCCCTCATGCGGGTGGTCACCTTTTTCAGCTTACTCTCCAATTTCTGTTAACCCAGCATACAATCGTTTATATCTGACATGAAATTGTTTGAAGAGCCAATGTAAAATTTTCAAAGGGAACTTGGGCATTTTCTCTTTTAAACTCTTAAACTCTGGACGTCCGCCAACACTTTATATTCCCACTCCTACAGCTACATAACTTGCATACTAATTTCAGAACACTAGCAAATAATTTATAGAAGTTAATGAATAAGTCTTAGGAAGAATCAACTGAGCAATAAGTGGAGTAATTAGACCAACCTTCAGTTTTGGAGTGATAACATTATGAGCCAAAGCGATCTCCCAGGCATTCCTGGCCTCCTTAGTCGATAGGGTGTTACCATAGCTAGCAGGCCCTAGAATGACAATATATATTTGCCACAATGTTTAAGAATAATGCACACTCACAGTGGAAATGCATAACAGTCCCGAATATGCTGCCATACAAGCATTCTACTCAAAACATTAAGCTTGTATAGCACAAGCAGATCATATTACAATAGTTCTCTATGGCAAAACACTACAGGCAGAAATAAGGAATTTGGTCCAACCAAACTGCATCTACAACATGTCTTTGGTGAAACTGGAAGCATGAAAATGTAAAAACATAAACATGTTTATTTCACTGTGTTTAGTTCAGTTGAATGACGGCTCCGCTCCAGCCATACTTGGTGTAATCATGTTGTCATATGTCATTAAAATGTTTATTTCCTGGAGAATCTAAATAAAACACCCAAACGTGTTTATTTCATTTGACAGATTGACAACATTCGCCCAAATGGGGCATGTTACTTGAGATCTCACAGGTTAATGCAGTTCAGACTCCCATTCTTAATCTAATACTTTAATAGCAAAAATATTAGCTTCTAGAACACATGCATTTTCACATGTCTATCCCTAATACAATTCTGAAGGATTTTACAGACAGAAGACAGAATATGTTGCTCCTGATGCTGGATTTGTAATTGCTTTCTAATAACGATTTCATAATAATAATAACGATACTGCAAACGATGAGATTTAATCTGTTTCTTGAGATCCTTTCTCTGGAATGTTTCTCTAATTCTTGGCCATTGGTTTTTTAAAAATATGTAAATGTATGCAGATATGGGCAGAAAATGTCTCGCATATCTCAACTGACTAATTGTACATAACTTCCAGTGCAAATAATATTTGTGGCAAACAGATGCTGTGATATCTATAGTGATATCTGTGTTGTTTTAAAAAATGACCCTACTCCAAAGTAGTGTCACACAATAAGCACTGAAGTACTGACGTGCACCATAGCACTTACAGTGGACAGTCTGAGGAGGCTCCAGGGCCCAGCTGAACATCAGATGAGCAGTTGTGACCTTGTCGTCCACCCCTTTTCCGACAGCCCTCCCCAGATGCTCCAAGTCCTCCATCAGATGCCGTATCAAAAAGTCGCAGGGTTCCTGCACTGGAGGCCGAATGATCTGCCCTATATACTGTGACTTCATTCCAAAGAGGAAGCGAAAAAGAATCATTTTATAAATATTAATATCAATATTAAGAACTGTTCATGTATTTCAGTAGTTCCCCATGCAGATCCAGCTGACAAGTTTAATCAGGTGTACTAAATCAAATTCATGCTAAAATATGCACACCTGAGCCTCATCTGAAGACCCCAGCAGCATGGTTAGATGGGTCATCATTCTGATCAACGTAAAGGGAGTCAGAGACAAGCTTTTGGTGTCCAGGGCATCTGGGCTATCTCTTCGTTGTGGGTCACCTAGAATGTGGCCTGTCTGGGTACGATCCCCCCTGAAAAAGACATTTCATTTTGTACTGTTTCATTTGTTTGCATTTCATCATGAAAGCTTCATCTCAGTTTAGTGTTCGACTTACTGCTGTTGCACTTGACTGAAACCGTGTACAGCCAAATGATTCTGCCCTCCCACCACAGCTCCACACTCCAGACATCTGCCCAGCTGCATGGGTCTGCCACACTGTGGGCAACAGCAAGGGTTAAAGTCTCAAATAGATGTATGCAAAAGTTCTGGCACCTCTGGACATAAATGGTATATTCTGGTGATCTTGGAAGTGAAAAGTAAACACAACCTCTGCACCAACACTGAACTATATACTTTATACTTAATAAACTATTTTTATATTTCAGAAACTTGTAGGAAAAAATAAAGTAAAGGTCCGTCTTCTGAAGAAGATGATGTTATGTGGCTGCTCATTGTGATATAAGCTGGGTGCACAAACGTTTGTACCCCATTCATTCAATTCCCAACAAGGGAGACAATGTAGTTTAATGATGAAATTATTTAATGAAAACTGTACATCCAATCAAAACACTGTAAACAAGCACCCCCTTCCCAATCAGACGGAACATTCCAGAGATGAAGCGGTGTTGATATCTTAAAACTGAAGGACCAGTTAGCGGACAAAAATATGAACCAAGAAGAAGAATTATATATTGTCCACACCAATAGTGTTACTAATGAGCTAATTATTCACTAATTAACTTATTATGTTTTAACTAGACTCATTCTTATTTATGCCTGTGCTTTCTCATATGGGTTTGTTCTTCCAGGCGCTGTTAAAACCACTTAAATGTGCTTACATATCTAAAGAACAGTCTAGTGACTTCTAAGAGAACACAGTATGGCACTCAGTTAGACAGCTGAGACTTACCTTGTCAACGACACAAGGGTGGCCGTTGGGACAGGCTATAGGACGGTAAGAAATAAATATTACATACTGACACTCATCCCATGTAACTGCTCAATGACACTGCATGACACAAACGAGTAGTAATGTAAATAGTGCAGTCTTCACTTACTATACCACGTGTTACCCAGAGCCTTTTGTGCTGCAGCCAGCATGTCCTCTGGCATAGTGGGTAAGAACGCTGCCTGTATGATAAGACAGAGAGTAACAGCTATGAACATGAGCTAACCTAAATGAGCGCAATATCGAAAAAATCGTGACATCAGACGGACCTGCATGTTGGCAGGATACAGCCCAAGCTGTATGAGCGGAGCCAGCACTTGCTCAGATCCGCACAGCAACACAGCCTTCAAGTGGACAGCCAGCTCTACCAGGGTGTGCTCTGTGTTAGAGCGATGACCATGAACGCTCAGAGCACCCAGTCTGTTGTTCACCAGAGCTTCAGCAAACACCTTCATCTCATTGGTGTCCAAGTACTGTGTGTCATGGATGAAGTCCTCAAGAGTTCGCCTTTGCTAGAAATAGTTGAAAATCATCACAGTCATCAAAAGGTCTGTCCAATTGTTCATATTTAACTCTCAGAAGTAGCTGTTATTACCACCGATATCAAAATCATGTTGCGATTTTATATTTTTTGCTCTTCTGGAAAAATGCCAGAACTGCACTTAAATCAAATGATATACTGTAGAAGGTTAAAAATGCATCTGTAATTCCTAAATATATTTTAATGCATGTTTCTGTGAAATATTTGATGGATTATAGCTAATAGTAATAACTAAGAGTTATAAGAGTTTAGTGAATATGGTAAATGTGGAATCAAATCTTAAATAAAGCTGATGAAATATTTAAAGGTCATTTAGACAAAATAGGGCAGAAATCTTCCTACCTCTGGTTTGGGGTGGAAGACTGGATTGGTTGCTCGAAAGAGAACAGTAAGTTCTCTGAAAAGGGCAAGAAGAACATAGAAGGCCTTTCTCCTTGTAGCACATGTACACTTCTAGAAGAAACGACACACATTTATACACACTGTTAATAACGGTCAGTATTTCATTTATATATATATATATATATATATATATATATATAATAACATTTATATGTTTGGTAAATGCGAAAGATGTTTGTTTCATATGTACATTTGGATTAAATAACTACTGAGTTGCATTAATTTACTGGTAAATATACAGAAAAATACAGCTACATCACTGTAATCTTGTGGTTCATGTAATTTTACATGCCTGTAATCAAACCTTTGAAAATGCAGTACATGAAATCACTGAAATAATCTAGAAATAAAGTGCTTTCAAAAGTATGAAACAGAGTGAGTTCACCCCAAGACTTTTCAGCCACAAATTAAATTCACGTACCTCAAGAGCTTCGTCTATGCCCTGTGCCGTGCCCTCCATTGCAGCCTTTGCAACTGCTTCACGTATGGTTTTATACTCTTCACCATAAACCAGGTACTGGTCCATCTGGCCCCCGGTCTCCTCCTGCAACAAATAGGATATTCAGCATAACTGTGAGTTGAGTATTAAATTGCCCATATACATATTTAATTTATATTTTTTTCAGGTCTGCTTGTAACATTTGTGTGGTTTTCATGTACCAAAAGCATCCTTAATTAAACCGCCTGTTTATGTGACTGAGCCTACAAGACTGATCCATCAGATACACTATATTGCCAAAAGTATTCCCTCATCTGCCTTCACACACATGAACTTGAGTGACATCCCATTCTTAATCCATAGGGTTTAATATGATGTTGGCCCACCCTTTGCAGCTATAAGAGCTTCAACTCTTCTGGGAAGGCTTTCCACAAGGTTTAGGAATGTGTTTATGGGAATTTTTGACCATTCTTAGAGAAGCGCATTTGTGAGGTCAGACGCTGATGTTGGGGGAGAGGCCTGGCTCGCAGTCCCTGCTCTAATTCATCCCAAAGGTGTTCTATCGGGTTGAGGTCAGGACTCTGTGCAGGCCAGTCAAGTTCTTCCACACCAAAGTCGCTCATCCATGTCTTTATGGATCTTGCTTTGTGCACTGGTGTGCAGTCATGTTGGAACAGGAAGGGACCATCACTAAACTCTTCCCACAAAGTTGGGAGCATGAAATTGTCCAAATTCTCTTGGTCTGCTGAAGCATTAAGAGTTCCTTCACTGGAACTTTCACTGGGGCCGAGCCCAACTCCTGAAAAACTACCCCACACCATAATCCCCCCTCCACCAAACTTTATACCTGGCTCAATGCAGTAAGACAAGTAGCACTCTTCTGGCAACCGGCAAACCCAGACTCGTCCATCAGCTTGACAGACGGAGAAGCGTGATTCGTCACTCCAGAGAACACGTCTCCACTGCTCTAGAGTTCAGTGGTGGCGTGCTTTACACCACTGCATTCAGCGCTTTGCATTGCGCTTAATGATGTAAGGCTTGGATGTAGCTGCTCGGCAATGAAAACCCATTCCATGAAGCTCTCTACGCACTGTTCTTGAGCTAACGTGAAGGTCACAGGAAGTTTGGAGGTCTGTAGCGATTGACACTGCAGAAAGTTGGCGATCTCTGTGCACTATGCGCCTCAGCATCCGCTGACCCCACTTTACGAGGCCTTATGGGTTGCTGTTGCTCCCAATCGCTTCTACTTGGTTATAATACCACTGACAGTCGACTGTAGAATATTTTGTAGCGGGGAAATTTCATGACTGGACTGCACAGGTGGCAACCTATCACGGTACCACACTGGAATTCACTGGGCTCCTGAGAGCGACCCATTCTTTCACTTATTTGTGTCGAAGCAATCTGCATGCCTAGGTGCTTGGTTTCATACACCTGTGGCCATGGAAGTGATTGGAACACCTGAATCCAATGATTTGAATGGGGGAGTGAATACTTTTGGCAATAAAATGTATATCAGCTGTGTTCTGATTGGTTATTTTATATTATGCCTCATTCATAAAGCACTGAAGGTGGATATAAACATGACCAACTCAAAAAAACACATTTTGAAAGTTTGAAACTCCTTTGTTTAAAAATACCACTGAACGTCTAAAGCTTAAATAGGGTTAAATTAGATATTAGACATGCCTCATGATTCAGTACTCTCTATATAGCTGTTTTTCAGAAACGTCTATATTCCTGTACCTCTTGTAAGATCTCCTGTGGGAAAAGCCACGAGAACTCCTCCTTCATGTTCTGGACAACCTCCACCCCCTGCAAACTGCAGATCCTTCTGATCAGGTACACTCTATACCAGTCATTACCGCTGTTTTTACAGAGCTCCGTCACTGTGGCCAGGAACTCCTCCTGATGTTTCTCCAAGCTCCCTGATAGAGACATGAAAGATTGTTTCATGTTGAGCCCAAGTTTAAGGAAGATGTTTTACATTCAACAACATCATCTGAATACAATCTATAATGAGCCGGTGCTGTGTAATAACTAACCCCCAGCTGTCACCGCAGCAAGCAGCTGGGCACCCATGTCCAGGCACATGCGTAGTCTCGCTATCTGTTGCAGAGTTTCTATGGAGACCTCCTCCGTGGCCACCCTTCCCGTGTGTAGGAAGAAACGCAAGAAGTCTCTACAATCAAGCAGATGTAGCTTCTGCTTTCCCTCAGAGCCCAACTCCCTATCCTCAAACATGGCATCCTGCAAAAACAACAGCATCAATTGTACAATGTACAAAAGCTGCTGGTAGTTCCTAAATTCACTTTCTGATAAAATCATACTCATCTCACCTCAAAGCAATTGATGTATAGAGTGTAGAGTTCTGTTTTGTCAGCGCCATCCAGGATCTTGCTCTGTAAGATATTCTCCAAGTGCTGTTGGAGGTACTCTTTCACCTCATCAAAGCTATAAAAAAAAAGAAAAATTATATTATACATTGTATATTGAAATAAAATAGTAAATAAAATGAAGTAATGAAGTAAGTAATATATATATATATATATATATATATATATATATATATAGTATGTATATTGGACTGACACATAGGTAAAGTGTTTAAAACCATTTATAGTGTTTGCTGAAACCAATGCAAATGATGCAAAAGAGCTGCTAGATATTGATTACTGCATCTTAATTACAGTTACAACTTAATTTAAAACCCGAAATAGACGATCGTTTCATTCATTCATACTTGTTTACACTACCAAGAAGCTGCAATTTAAGAAGCGGACTGCAGACATTCTTCCTAAAAAAGGGGGTTACTACCAACTGTCTATGGCAAAACTGCAAACGAGGGATAGTTGGATGTCTGTAAGACGAACTTCATCTTATCAAGAGGTGAATAAGGTGATTATCAATTAAAGGAACAGGGCAGTTTAGAGGGGGCGAATGGTGCTGTCCTGCTTCGTCCTTGTTATTTTGACCAAGCATATCAAAGACATTTCAATAAGACTCCATGGAACTGTGTTAACTTCTGAAAGAAGGTATACAATACACTAATCATCAAAAGAATAGTTGCAGAAGGAAGTGTCAGCTATTCAGAGGGAACAAAACTGCTAAATGGTTCATATGGATTTACTCAACACAACACAGCTGGCTGGTTCAAATGCATTATTATATTACTAAATGCATCCCACTAATTTCCTTTTTAAGCTTTGTAGAAATTAAGATAATATAATTATGTGGTTCCTCTATATAACTCCATATTTTCCAGCTCTGAACTTTACTGAACTCCTATATGCAAATTGACTTGTATTATTAAATTGAATATTTATTTAAAAAATAGACCATACTTATTTAGAATAAAAATATTAAATGAAAAGAATTTAAAAATTAAGATAATAGAAACATACAATCAGGTATGTCTAAACTTGTGGTACTGGTACCATATACGTACACACATATTCTTCACAATGTATTTTATAACACAAGCTGCCATTTACATTGTGTGAGGATTTCATTGCTAAAAGCACTTTCAGAAATAACAGAAAATTACAGAAACTGACTAATTCCTTTGTCATACTGCACCTGTATTTGAGGAGGAGTTTAAGCACCACAGAACGCACAATAGGATTTTGGTCCACACATTCATCGAAAGGCGACAGGGCTTTGGTGTGAATATGGCTTTGTGCTGGTAGAGAAGACAGTGAGCAAAACATAAATCTAAATCACATAAACCAAACAATCGTTAATGAGTGCACACCTCAGAAAGAAGAATAGAGAGAAGGCATTTTACCTTTAACTAGGGAAGCAGGCTTTGCCTCAACCATGAGGAAGGACAAGAGGTCCAGAATGACACCTCTGGATGGTGGGGAATTGTCCTTGAAACACACGGTGGACACCAAGTCTATAAAAAAGGCATTGCACCGCTGTCTGAACAGGGCGTTCAAGTTGAGACAGGCCCTGTAATATCACCACACAAAGATACAAGGGAGCATAATCAGCATCATGCTATTTCAAAACACAATTCTAAGTAAACAGATTCAAAAAACGGAATAAGCCTTTTTCAGTGTGAATGATTAAACCTGTTTTGGAGGTCCCTTATTTGAGCTGGAAGTGAACTGGATTTTTAGTCTTTGTGGATATGCAAAGAAAGTCAACACCTGTCAGAGCGTTTTATTGTGTTGCAATGTTATTTTTGATTGTGGCAGATGTACAAGTCAATGAAAACTGCAGCCGTGCTATCAGTTTTATTTCGACACCACTGTCTTTGTCCAGAGGTGTGACTTGTTTTCACAGCACGGGGTTCTCACCCCTCCCCTTTCATCCCTCACTGCTCATTAGCAGCTCCACATTTAACACAGTGAGAGTCAGGGCGAGTTACAGGGAAATATTATATTATTATGTATTATGAGTCGATTTCCATTCTGAAATGGCCATTAGGAAGGGCTACAGGAAGAGGCAATGTTAAGATTTCCATTGACATGACCCACCGAATGTCTTCAGAGACTTTCATCTCAAAGTCATCTGGTACTGGTTGGGTACACAAGGGACAATACATCTGGCCTGGGGTCAGCCACCTTCTGATGCATGGCTGGCAGAAGATATGGTGGCATGGTAACTCCACAGGGTCTTGAGGCTCTATTCTGCATATAGCACACGACTGGGTGCCAAACCTGAAAAAGATACACATTTAGTGTTAGCCTTTAACAATACATTAGTACAGTGGTTTACTCAAGAATCTGAAACTGATCCGAGAGAAGCATATCAACAGAAAACTTACTTGAATATAAGGTCACTTGCTCCTTGCTTGCATGACCTGAGTATATCAATTACAGCCACAAAGGGCTTCTCCAGTTTCATGTCTGAGCTTTTCTCAAGTGCCTGTTGATGGTGTGACAATGAATAGGAAGGACAATGGATAGAATTAAAAGACTCTGCCTTGTGATTTCTGAATTTGCTTTTACAGGAACAGAATTGCACTGATGAAAGTGCAATGGTACACTGACAGAAACAGCAGTATAATTCCTTACCTTCCCTAAGTTTCGAGAGTGCTCCATAACCAGAGGTTTCAGCCTTTCATCTTCAGCCTCAATGCCCAACTGTATGTGCTCCACAAACAGGGAGAAGGTGAGGATTTGTCTCCAGCCATTGCTAGGACACATACGATGAACAGAAGAGAATGTAAGGAACAAAGTGAATCCTTCATACACACAGACAGGTTTTACAAGTTCTAAATTTAGTAAGTCACAAAAAAGTATATTTTCTAATTAATAATTAATTATAATTTTCTGGTCTCAGAAAATAGGTCCTGATCAGGTGTGCTGGGAATAGGAAAACCACTTGAATGTGCAGAGCAGAGGCTTCTCCAGGTCCAAGGTTGGAAACAGTGTTCAGTATCTTTATTTAGGGGACATATTTAGATAGATACTTTATTGATCCCAGAGGGAAATTCAGACATCCAGTAGCAGATATACAAGTTCACAGAAGTATTTGTATGTTCTGTTGTTTTTTATACGTCATCCAGCCTTTTATTTTACAATCATCACCAACAGAATAGTTGCAAAAAAATGTTCCACCCAGAAGGGATCAATCAACAGGAAAGAAAGTGGGTGGGAAACTGCATGCATGTGTACCTCACTGACCCAACAGTCACAATTGTGGACATTAAGTGAGCATTGATGCCCTTCATGAGTCATCCTGCTAGTGCCAGCACCACTGACAGACGGCTGCACGATGCAGGACCACATGCACACAGACCGTTACAACAACTGCCCTAAACAGCAATTCCACATGCTGTATTTACTGCAGTTACATGAACGAATCCACAAAATCAGATTTAAACTTATAACCTTATTTAACTCTCAGTCTAAATTAGAACAATAGATAAGTTAGCTAAATTACATCATATTACAAATGTCCACTTAGTGTGCAGTGCAAATCTACATTAGATCTAAATATTAAGAAGCAGAACAATGAAATAAATAGGACATATGAAGCTGTGGGCCAACAGTTTGAGACTCTTGCTGTAGCGGTTCTGCTGAAACTCACTGGATGCGCTTTGCCATCTCCCGACTCCTGTCACCATACTGTTTAATGCTGTTCTCTGAGCAGACCAGCTCAATGGGGACCTGCAGGCTCTTCACTTGCTTCAGCCAGGTCTGCCGCTGGAAGTCCACTTTGAAGTCCCGGGGCTCTAGATGCTCCACACAGGCAAGCCCGCAATACACATCTAAAATCTTAAGAAGAGCATCACACATCTTTTAAGGCAAAAATATTCTCAGAAAAGCTTTTAAACACAAAACAAATGACTTGTGAGTCTTTTGAGTTATAAAATGTATATAGCCTGAATTTCAGCTGAGTCATCGACATTTTAAACACCATGAACATGTCGCTAATTATGGCTTATTATGGCTGCTGAGATTTTATTGGATATTTAAGTTAGTAATGGAGATAACCATTTAGGGTCCAGATAAGAAACTATAGATTTACCATCTCGGGTGCATCTATCACATTTGGATTTCCCTGCAGAAAACGGACCACCTCAGGCAGGATGGACATCATCCTGGAGAAGTTCTGCAGACGTTTCTGGTATTCATGGTAAGCAGTGTGGACCAGCGGCAAAGAGAGCTCATTGTCGGCTGAGCTACCTCGCCGTCGACACAGCTCCTTCACGCAGCTCAGTAGGGCAGAGCACAGCAACTGCAAGAGACAGACCAGCCTTTGCTCTAGATTGATGACAATATGAATTAAGCCTGGAACATACTACTAATACTACAAAAATAGATGGAAAAACATTAAACTGAAACCATACTGTTCTTACTTGCTGCTCGCCAACAGACACTTTCATGGTCAGAGCAATGAAATCTTGAAGATATCTTTGGAAAAATTCTCTCTGCAATTTTTTGTCCACACTCGCAAAATATTCCCCTAGCACAGTCCTCTTGAAGACCTCCTCAAACTGCTTATTGGTTTGACCTGAAAAGAAAAAAAACCCCTCATAATTGTAAGATTAAAACTTTAAATATATTGATTCAATAAAACCATAATACAAACTAATGAAATGTACAAAAGAAATAATCACCCTCTCTCTGCAAAGTGTATAGCCAGAGGTCATCCAGTAGATCTTTGATCCTCCAACTGAAGGGCATGGCGCAGGACATGGTTCTTCCTGCTGAGATATGGCTTTGGATCGGGATGGTCTGTGACTCTGAGCTGTGTAGAAACAGTGAACGTTATTCTAAATTCCTAGTCCTGAACATATAAAAAATAAGTGGTTATCATTAAGTTATAGCTATTGCAATAAAATGATTGCTTACTTTTGTCCCATCTGAACATATGGTATATCCAACACTGATTTGTGTTCAAATATGAGAAGCCACAAATTCTTGACCTCATCCTCACAGTTCACGTCAAGCAGAAGGTCCAGATTGCAATTGCGGTCGATGACCGAAATCAAGTGAGCCAAAAGGGGTATGACCACGGTCTGTACTCTCCGCCACAGAGTATGCCTATTGACAAATTACACTATTCATAAAAATGTATAGAAAACACTGAAAAAGTGAAACAATAATGTATAATGTCTAACACAAAGTTAGATGATGATTAAAATCAATTACTCACAATGAATCACATTTTTTGTTTATTGAATTATAATTTATCAGATTTGTCAAATAAACATGAATTCCACAAGAGTGACCATAGTTTCCAACTTTCCTAAAAGCATGTTCCAAATTATATCACATATGAAGGTAATTGTTCCAACTCCTATATGACTGTAGCCCTCCAGCTCTCACTGTTATTTATACAGATTGTGGAACTTATCATAAAATGGCATAGCACCATCTGCAGTAGTGGAGAGTACACGCCAAACAAAACGAAACCAACGAAAGCATGAGAGCTTGTCAGCTTGCGTAAGCTACTTCGGCATTGTGCAACTATCAAGAAGTATACGGAGCGCTTTGTAAGTCCTCTAGCGCCTAAGTCTTCCAGGAGCCAGCATCCTCTGCTGAAGTTGTGGAAGGTCTCGTTTTAAAAGCTGTATTTTTCATTATATTTTTCATGTCATTTAAAAGCTGTATTTGAATGAGAGCATGACGGTCGCAGATTCTATCAATACCAGCACACAGCACATGAGCAGCTGGTCTTCAGCCTGGACTACGACATGTACGACAGTCAAACTAAAAAAATGTGGTAACACTATAAAAAACAACTATGGTGTTAATAATTTGACAGCTCTACAACAAATGAAAGCTTATGTAGGTTTTTTTTTTTTGCTTTGACTCAAATAATGAATGCTTACTTAAAGGTCCCTCCTTCTTGCAGGGCTTCAACATTTGCTGCTTCTCTGGAAACCCAGTTTTTGGGCATATCAGTACTGTCTTCACGTGCTTTCAACAGGAGGTGAAGCCGCTGTTTCAAGACCTCCATAAATGTAACTGCGACAGAAGAAGATATTATTTATTAAAATGAAGTTCCTTGCCAAATGAATGCTTAAGACAGAAGACAACAAGAGAGTACCCAGACAAACCTTTCAGTTTGTCACTGTCATCCAGTAATGTAAGCAGGATCTCCACTCTTCTTGTACTGAGGTTGCCACCATCTTCAAGATCCCTTAGCATGCTTACAGCACTCTGGACACAACTGCGCACAAGTGCTGTTGTGTCAAACTTGCTCTCCAGTACCTGAAACACATCAGCGCTGATATAGCATATCGTTTTGGGATTAAAACTATTCATACTGTTGGGTATAGTATTATGCTTACAGAATCTTGAAGCTCAGATGGTGCAAGCTCAGTGTCCTGGACCTCTGTTTCTGGATAAAGAGTACATGTATTAATTAAAGAGCAAAACAAAATGTGTAGCCAATTTATGAATGCCTGTGAATGGATACCTTCGGTTTCCTTTGTATTTTCCTCAAAAATATCACAAATTGATATATTTTTCAGGTTCTGGACATCAGATACCATGTCTTGAGAACTTCTGAGGTCATCAATGTGAACTGACATCCAGTGTCCTATGAACATAAAAACTTGTATGTCAAAGTATTGTATATGCTATCCTGCTCTGCTTATATCTCTGTATTTGTATATGTGTTTGGTATTTAAAATATACATGTGATATCTATGTTCAAAGAATATTTAAGCCAAACCAACCTCCTTGAAATCCAATGTAGGAGGTCCCCCCTTCCATTCGTGGTAGTTTAGTGATGAAGTACACATACACCCTACAATCAGCCTCCTGTTTTGACCGAATGGTTTCATTCATGCAGGAGTACCTGCAGAAAAAAAACAAGGTGTGTCATGAAATATCCATGTTCTTATTCATTTTCCATTTAGGAATTTGCGATCAGTTGGTAAACTGGTAGAAGTGTTTGTTTGCTTATAGCATGAACATAATCTCTACCTGGCTGATGCAAGAATATTTGCACTCAGTGAATCTTCACCGTAATCCATTTGAACAAGAAGAATCTTCTCTGCAGATGGCGTGTTAAGGAACTCTCTAAAGGAATGTACAGTTAAACAATAAAACACGTTTTACTAATCGCATTACTGTTATTAAGAAGTGCGGGCTATCTACTGAGGGCATTGTGACTTACCTGATTTGCTTGAGGAAAGACAGTTCTGTCTCAAATTGTCGTAGTGACAGAAGGCTAATGTTCTTAATCCCTGTGAAGCTTTGAAGTTCCCAAATATCTGCAGCTGTCAACAGTCTAGAGAATGTTGTAACCTATACAGAACACCAACATGATGAATTAGAGATCATTGCATTTAATATGAGTTCTCCATATCAAGTCTCAAAAAATGAAATAATACTGTATATCGCTGCTCTGAAATGGCAACTTTACAAGAGATGGAAAAAATGTTCTTTACATTTAATGCCAGTTATTATAGAGAACTTTTATTTCAGGCAGTTTTGGAGCATTTCTATTGATCCAGTCATCAGGTCTGTTTACATTGTAAAGGACAGATTATTTTCTCAAAATATATTAAACAATGAAAGATACAAAAATGTCAATACTTGGATTTGTTTGATGATGTATTCAATAACTAAGAGAAAATATCCTACCTCTGTGAAGATGCAATGGTTCCAGTGTCCTTGTTGGATGTGAGAGGCAACGAATTCAGCCAGAGAGTGATGTTTCTGGATCTTAAAGTATGTATCTGCCAGTCGCTGCGTCTCTACATCAGACAAATCAGTATATTCCAATCGCACCACTGAATCTGGAGTGGCACAATTCAGTAGGACAAGCTTGGCTTCCTCCAACACAGTGTCTTGGAAGTCTTCAGTCTCATCTCTCAGTTTATCCATCACTTGCATGACAACAGATGAACATGTATCTGAATGGTATCCAATGAAAACATCCGTCGGCAAGTATTTGTGTGAACTGCCATGCTGATTGTTTGAGGACACAAAACAATCGACCCACTTCTGCAAAAGGTTGACGATCTCCCTCTGTCTGCTGTCCAGCACACTGTTGATGTCGAGGTAGTGTTTCTCTAGTCTGTTAATTAGTGGGATGGGGAACTGTTTGTACACCACCTCTTTCTCCTCAATGACAATGAGGCGGAAGTCTTCGTGAACTCTACATTTCACACGGTGTGTGCCAAGACCAAGATCCACATATTTCTGGCCCCCAAGAACAACATAATATTGGTTCAATGCATCATAGAGACTTTCGTAGAGATTTTGAAGGTTCAAAAGCACAACGGTCTGTCCGGTTTCCATGCAAATTTTCACACGGTTGATGTTCTTGCACACCTGAGTGTACTCCTGATCTTTGGGAAAACTTGACCCAAAGATGATCTCGGGAAGGTTGTTGCTGTTGAAGAAATTCTGCTGAAGGATTTGAAGGCCTGCGAAGTTCTTGGTAAGAATTAGTAGGTATCGACAGTCTTTATCCTGAATGATCCTATTAATGTTTTGTCTCACAAGATCGATGGTACTGATGTGAGTCAAATCAGGTCGAATGTGCAGCATTTTGGAGAAGATGTCCAGTGTGTCCACCTTATCAAAGCCACTGAAATTTCTCAACACTGCTTCGACAATTTGCTCAGCAGAAGGATGAGAAGATTTAGAAACAGCAAAGAGCATCTTGATCAAGCTGTAGTAATCACGCAGGCCAAAAAAACCTTTTTCTTGCTTTTTGCAAATTTTCAAGTAAGCAGCCGCCAACGGTTGAAAAAGATCTCTGATGTTTTCCAAGACCATTGGATCCAGTGAACAAATTCCTTCGGCTGTCTCCTTGAGTTCTTTAACATCTGGGTCACCTCGAGAGACAAAGATTCCCCTGTTCATTTTTGCTGGGTCCAAAGCCCAGTTTGAGATGCCAATGAACCCAACCTTCTTATGAGGGAGTGGGTCATCATCAATGCAACCTTCTTCCAACAACGGGTGAAGGGTTTTCAGAGGCATTTTAGGAGAGTCCTCTGCCAGGCCTATCTCATCCAGCACAACAACAGAGACATACTCTTTTAGATTTTTGCCTTCTTGAAAGCGAGCACATTGTTTAAATGTGTTAATGATTCCTTCAGCAGTTGAGTGAGGACTGCACTGGTAGGATGTTAAATGAATCTGCTTCAGCTTCTTATACAACTCGGAACGGGCAGCCTGGCCTTGCATTGCATCTGCTACTAAGGTCTTAGATAGAGACTTTGAGCTTCCAGGCTTACCGACTAGAAAGAGAGGGATTCGTAGTTCAATGCACACCACCATCATGAAGACATTTTCTTTCAAAGCCTTGTTCTTGGCAATTGTTCCACCGAGATGCACATCATGTAGAAGTAGGTCCTGAATTAAAAAGATTTCTTGCCTCACTTTTTCCATCTTGTTGTACTTTTGGAAAAAATTGCAGATATTGCCCCAGAATTTTTCTTTCTTTTCAAGGCATGAGTGATAGCACACTGCCACTGCCATCACCAGAGCCCATTCAACTGGATCTCTGTCCTCGGAGATCTTTCTTCCAAACGTCTTTGATGACTTTTTCTTTTCCTTCAAGAACTCTCCCAGTTCTTCAAAAAACATTCTGTAGTTGGTATAAAACCACACAAACACTTGCATGCAACGTTCTACATCCCTCAGACTCACAAAACTACATTCATCTTTCTTATTTCTCATGTATCTCTGAGATGCAGAAAGGACGTCAGTCATCATCTTGATGTAGTCTTCACTGACTGAACTGTTCTTAACCACGCTCTGAACAATTTGATGAATGTACATATTTTCTGTGTTGTCATTGAGCTGCCCAAAGTCCCACACCAAAGGAATCATACTCGGGGGCAATGCATGAACTCGGTACACCAGTTGACGAAGAGGAATGGATCCTAGTCTGTCCTGTGTTTGCTCTGCTTTCACTATGTATCCTAGACCTGCTCCCTCCAGTTTTTTGATAATTGCATCAGAGTGCTTTCTGTAAGGATTGCAAGCAGCGATAATCTGTAGCCCAGAGTCAGGTTTAAGTTTATGCCCTTGCACTGTGTTGTCACAAAGCACTTCCTTTATGCAACTTATTGCCTCGCTAGTGTTGGCCTCATCAAAGAAAATGACAGAATCAAGATTATGTTCCTCTTTGTTCAAGGATGCAATAGTGTCAGCTTCTTGTACCTTGGCATAGATAGCATCAGGGGTTGTGCCACCATGTACTTTTACCAATTTCATGTTCTCTGCTGGGATCCCACTTCTTTTCAGCTCACACAAGAATTTGATGAGTCTTGTCTTTCCACAGCCAGTTTCCCCCATGATAATGACAGGTATACCACACCTGAACCTCATGTGAATTGCCATCATCTTCAGTATGCTGTCTGTAGTAAGCTGGTAAGTCTCATCAGGATCTGATGGCCATTTAACGCCAAGAACACTGCACAAACGCTCAATCTTCTCACCTCTAGGTAGTTCGTCGAAATGAATGTTGAAAGGGACCCGGTTAATCCGGAGACCATCATAGAGCTGCTTTGTCATGATGTTTTTCCTTATCACTTTGTCTGTGGATGGATCAATTGCATCAACTCCTTTCTGACCATTTAACTTGAGGTGGAAACCAATGAAGGTCATTGATTGACGATCTTCATTGAAAAAGATGTATGGATGAGGTTCTGATTCCCAACTCTTTCTGATGCGGAATGGGGCTAGGTCTTCTTCATTAGCGCCCATTAGGTCTACCGTTTGTCTCCCAGGACTTTGATCAGATATGTTTAGAGATGGTGTGGCAAAGTCTTTGGCCATCAGTATCATGAAGTCAACCACAAAGCTTTTGAATCCTCTCAGAGTGTCTCCAACAAAATCCATGTTGCAAAAAACTGATGTTTCACAGTCTAGCAACTGAAGATTAAGGAACCAGACGAAATTTCTCAGCTCTGCCCATGATGGATCGACAATGCCACAGTAGAAAAAGAACATCTGAAGACATTCTGTATGGGAACCTTCAACTCCACTGAAGGTGAAACTGTCCAGATCAATCCCCTCATGGAAACGCTTCAAATACTGGTAAGGCCTCTGGTAAGCTTCACTTCTGAAAAGCTCATCATCCATAAGTGGGTCCTCAATCTCAAAGTCAGGGTCATCTTCTATTCTCATTTCTAGCTCCAAAACCTTTTTGGGGTGTCTGCACTGCACTTTTGGAAAGACCTCAGTGAAGTTGAAAGGTAACCTTGAAGCCTGCAAATAAAGTGATTTTTTCTAAATACATTTGTTCTTTTTATCACAACTATTAAAGGAGATAATTAAGACATTTACCACTTTTGGAACAAATCCTGGGGATTCAGAGGTGTGTTGAAGCATCTCAATGACATACAAGTGCTGGCAGCTACGCTTCCACATACGTCCTTCATCATCCATTAGATAACCAAGGACCAACAGCTTGAATAAAAATTCATGCAGACCCCTTTGGACCTAAAAACGATCCCATGTCTGTTAATGAAACCTAAATTAAATATTTGTATGTGTTGTTGAATCTAATAGAATTGAATTCTTACCGATGATGTAACATCAAAGTGAAAGATCACAAGCCTGTCCTGGTTTGGTGTGTCAAGCAAAGACTGAAGGATTACATTTTCTTTTACTGTGGGTTCGAGTAAGCGAATGCATCTCAGGCTTGAGGATCCAGGTCTTTCAGATGCTTCAAGCTTTTCATAAAGCCTCTGAACATACAGTGATTTGCCTGAAATAATCATACACATTTGGACGCAGTTTAGCTTAATAAACAAATGACAAGAACGAAAACACATTAAGATTCAAATTGTTTGATTTTCATTTACTCACCAACTCCCGCTCGTTTTGATGACACAATGCCAACACACTGCTTGTCTTTGAATACAGTAGCAGCACTAGCCTGTTCTGAAGACACTGTATAGTGTCTGGAGAGATAAGCTTGAATCTTCTGTAAGGGTTCGCGTGGAACCATCTGCAGTTTGAACTGGCTAAATGCTGAGGGCATATAGGCATGTTCCCGATCTAAGCTGCAGATGATCACAAGTTTGTAATCCTTCTTGGACACAGAACGAAGCTTGTGAAACAACTGCTCCACAGCACTACTGACCTCATAACTCAAGAGGTCTGCATACAACAGGCAGTAGATCTTCTCTCCAATATATCCACTGGTGAGGCAACGTCTGAGAAAAAGTTCCACTTGCTCATATGGAGTGTCTGCACTGCACAACAGGACCTCGTCATAAGTTGGCAGTGGCTCATATTCACTGGCTGAGTAGACACTAATGCAGGAAGCTAGGACTTCTTTGCTGGGACACACAATGAGGTTGGGGCGGCCTGGCACCAGCCCCTTTGGCAGCTCTCGTTTGATAGGTCTTTCATGGGGGTCTAACGACATGAATTCTTCCTGGTCCTCATCCTCATCCTCCTCAGTCACAGTACTGCACAGCCTGTCAAGCAGTCTCCCCAAACTTGATATATCAAGGGTATCTGTGAGAAAGGTCTTCATGTCGGTGACATATTTATCCCAAATTGTATCTAATGTCCTTAACCCAAATGTGCTATCTGAGAAATCTTCCACGCTTGTGTTGAAACTGTCCTCAGACAAAGACAAATCTATTGCACCCACATTCTGTAAGTCTGCATGTATGAGGTTCCATATTTTCCACACGCTAGATGATGTACATTTGGGGTTGATAAAAGAGAGCATTATTAATGCACGGGCCTCCAAGTCTTTGTTAAGATTTTCCAAAGAGAGCTGTTCACAAAGATAGACCATTTGCTCGGCGGTGTAATAGTTTAGGTAGTAGTTCTCAGATCTCTGTTTGTCTATGAACTTCTTCCAGTCACTTAAGTACTTGTCCATTCTCCTGCAGAGTTCTGGGAGCTGTTCAACTGCATTACCCTCAATGGTTATTTTGTCCTGAATGCTTCTTAGATTGAAGTCCACAGTGATTGCAGGGATGCCAACGTTATCAGAGTTTAACGGCATATCACAGCAGTTGACCTTTGCTTCCCACTGCCTGAACAAAGGGTTTCCCGCAGCGAGAAGATCAAGGAAGGTCGTAGCTAGTCTCTGAACATGGTCAAACACCTTAAAAAAACAAAAGAACAAATCCCATGGTATTAGTGTCACTCAGCATTCAGTAAGATACAAAAGCATTTTTATACCTAGAAAACCTTTACCTCAGTGAAATGTTCCACCTCACTGCTTTGTTCAGCCTTTCCAGACATAAGCATGAGTTTGTTCTGTAGATCTCTCACATCTTCCAAAGAATAGCGGCGAACGTCATGCTCCTCAGGGACATCCAGTCTGAGAGCAGTTTCCATACGGATCTGATGCAGAAAAAATGAAGTAACATTTGCTAAGGATGTTTTATGACAAACTCTTCCTGACAAACTTGATTGATGGGCTCTTTGTCACACATAATGACCAAGTCCCTAGCCTGAAGCATAGCCTTACACATCCAAGTCTAATAAGAACACCAATTCTGGACACAAACTAGACATAAGCTTGGTTATTAGACTATATGGAATAATCTAAAGACTATAACTTCAGATTTCTTAGAGACATCTTAGAGTCTATAAAATGTCAAAATCAGAATCATTTTGACACTGCCGTGTTAAACCACGTGTGGAAACTAAATGTACAGCAAAGTTATCTTGGGGCTAATATATGATAATTCATACAGAAGCTATAATACGAAGTGGAGCCTACCAACAAAGCCAATGTTTCGACTATAAAACCTGCTATACATTAAAATGTGTGGCCAACACCTGTTTATAATTTATTATAATTTTTTATTATTTCTATAATATGACAAACTTCAATTAAAATATCCTGTTCTGTATTTTTTTGGGTTACCATAGGGGTTACAGATTCCTGAGCTGCTTGTCATCATGTTTGTACTGTACATTTACCTACATTGTCATGTAAGATCTGGAGTAAGAAAATACTGTGCTGGATCCTAATGTGACTGTACATAGTGCATAAGCACAATCATGCCTCTATATTTTCCTCTGTAAAGTGAATCTAGGTCTGTAAAAGGGCAAACTGAGGGCCAGAGGACAGGAGTTCCTGGAGTTTCTCCACCCCGGTCTATAATAGCCCCTTGAAATAGACAGTATTTGAACTATTTAATTCAAATTATGCTGATTATAGATTTTTAACAATATGGCAAAAAAACCCAAACCTTTTTCTGGTTTTTGGCACTGATGGTGTACACTCCTCTTGCGTTTATGGCTCTGGCAAGAGACAAGGAGGACAGTTCCACTGAACCATGGCTCTCTTTTACTGTCTGCAGCCATTCCAAGTTTCGCGCAGTATCTTTCTGATAAATAGGAAGAACAACAGTGTATAAAAATATTTAAATTAGTATTATTGGTATATATTAGTATGTATATAAAATAGTCAACTCTTGAAAACTCCCACAAACTCAAGCAGAACGACTTGAAAAGTGGTTTGTAAGATGTTTGGCTGAATGTTCCCTTATCATTTAGTGTATCACCCAACCATAATTCATCTAAAGCAACTGAGGATATAGTCCTATTACAACTGATGAAAAACCCCAGCAAAAGTGTTATTTTGAGTGTGACAAGAAAATTCTCTTCTAGTATAGTAACTAGCATTGCTAGTGTGCTGTAGCACTGTCTCAAATGATACAAAAACAAATGATTTTTTTTTCCTGTAGTAAGTTACTGTAGTTATTGTAGTGTAAATTAACTGAAGTTCAACGTCTTTTACAACAAACAGTCATATTATATCATACCAGCTTTTCTGTTATGTTGCTGTCATTTTCCAGGGCTTTCCACAGTTTTTGCAGTGCTTTCTTAAAAGCATCAAAATCTGAATCGATCCTTAGCCCATAGAGCATGGAGGAGTATCCCAGAACAGCATCATGGAAACAGGCCACACGATCGACATCCATAGCATTCTCTCCAGCAGAGATTGTAGCAAGGTCAACAAACACTTTAAGCTGACTGAGCTCTGTAAAGATCATAGGAAAATAACTTTAGTCATGACCGCATTTCTAATTGCATGAGAAATATTTAGCCACAAACAATGAAAGGTAGAAATGTTTGGCTATGAAAAATTCTGTATGGTACACAGCACAGATATGGATACTTTGCTGCATCAAAGCCTAAAATGTGTTTTGGAGATCACAGCACTTTTTCCTACCGTACCATGACATGAAACACAGGAGGCCTATTAAGGCCATTAGGCCTATTAAGCTAGCTCATATAATTCTTGGTGAAGGAGAGATAGAGAGGATGGGGGACTTATTTGGATAAGACAGACATCCATTGGTTCTTTGTCATCAATTTAACATATAATGGCAGAAAACCCGCTTACAGTAAAGACAGCCTGTTATTTTAGGTTAATCATCAGGTCAAAATCATACCTATCAGTGCTTCTTTAACCCACTTAACAAAGTTTCTCCTATTGCTGAGCTCCTGAAGACACAATCTGCGATCGTCTGTTATGTCTGCCAGGATCTCTTTGGCCTTTATCAAGGTTTCATCAATGCGATCAAGTCTCTCCTCCTTAAAATCAGCTGTACTCTGAAATGCAGTTGATACTTTGGTGACTTCTTTCTCCCAGATCTCTAAATGCAAATTGGCTTAAGAATGTGCCAACTAACAAGGGCCAGTTAGATAAAATGCAAGACTTATCATCAGGAATTAGTAATAATAGTATTATAATACATTTATAACACCACTCAAGAGTTTGCTCACATCCACTCCTCACTTTGCAGATAGCTATTTAAAAACCAACAATCATTATCTTGATTATTTTAGCTTTACATGTTCTTGATCATTTTCTCAAGCAATAGATATCTGGGATGCTAAGAAGAAGATACACACACATACAGAGGCCTTGTTGCTGAAAACCACTTCTTTGGGTTGGGGATATAAAATATATGGCATATATTTTATTTTATATTATTTTCTATTTTATTTTAACTTTTTTTTCACATAGAAAAATTAATGCAGTTGACCAAGAGCAGATATATAACTATATATACAGTGACGTTGAAGCTGGTGGTGGTATGTTAGCATGTGTTGTGCTGCTGTGAGTGGGACATAAACAGCAGTTCTGCTGGACTGTGAATAGTCCACCAAACAAAAGTATCCAGCCAAAAGCACCCTGTGTGCAGTGTCCTGTGACCAGCGTCCTGTGACCAGTACAGAAGATGAGCTGTCATGTCTGATGTAACCACCAAGGTAGGAGTGTCCAATAGAGTGGATAGTGAGTGGACACAGTGTTTGTCTGATCCACTCACACCAGCACAACACACACTAACACACCTCCACTACGTCAGTGTTACTGCAGTGCTGAGAATGATCCACCCCCTAAGTAACATCTGCTCTGTGGCGGTCCTGACCACTGAAGAACAGGGTGAAAGGGGATAACAAAATATACAGAGAATCAGACTAGTCTGCAGTTGAACAACAAAATGCTCCTATATAATAAGTGGAGCTGATAAAATGATAAAAAGGTGGTATACCTAATGAAGTGGCTGGTGGGTATACATAAGCATAGTAGTTTATATTGTAAATTGTACATTAACATTGAATTCATTTTAATGACTTACACATTCAAGTAGACTGTCCAGGATATGGAAATTTCCCTCAGGGCACAGAACCTCCTTGACTTCCATTACCACTTTAGCTGATCCTACCGCAAAGTGCAGATCATGGTACTGCTGAATTTGCTGGATTCTTCCCTTTATCCAGCGTGCGTAATCTTTACTATTTATTTTGCACATGACCTCCAGTTCTCTTCTGAATTCCTCATGTTTTCCCTTGAAATTCTCAAAGACATTGTCAATCTCCTGGAATGTGATGATTCCATCTCTCAAACTTGTGTAGATTCTTTCATACTGATTGTAGCAAGGCTCGAAAATTTCTTGGTAAATGTCCTCCAATGAGTATAGCTCAGCATCCTCCATTACTTGTGGCTCAGGTTCATCGTCATCTTGCTCAAAGTGGGTCAGTCTTTTGGCTTGGCTCTCCCAGAACACGCGAAAAATATAGCTGTCTTTTAAAGCATGTAGCCTCTTTGCCATCTTTCTTGTGATGTCACAAAGATTAAAATATGTGACCACTCCTGTCACTTCAGAAGAGCTTTCATCAAGCTGATGAACTTCCATGAAATCATCCAGACACATCTCCTCCACGACAACTTGGTGTTTCTTTTCAAGGTCCGACATATCAACTGCAGATTTTTGAAAATTCGTTAGAACTCACAGAAATTCTGAAAATGTGATCACATAATTTGCTAAATGGCAAATTATAACAATTCATAATATGTGAGTCATTTATAGTTTTCTAAATGCCACAATAAATCTACACACCACATTTCATTTAAATAAAAACATAACATGTGTTGCTCTGCATGTTAGTGCTACCAGGAAATAGCAGTGGGCAGTACAGCCAAAAACGTATATCATGGTATATGTACACTTTCTCAGTATATTACAACATAGCGTACCAATATATATGGTAAAGATGGCCAATATGGCAAAAATATAATACTGTGATACATCAAAGGTATATGTGGTATATCAGGATATTTATTTTTTCCAACTCTTCCAACTTCCTTCCAAGTCTTTAAGATAACAAAACACAACTTATCCACATTTATTCACACACCTTAAACACCTCTACATCTTACTAATAGGTTAACCTCAGCTTATTATTATTCTGTAAGGTCTCTTCACTTTGAATAAGAACCATATTTAAAGGTCCAGGCAACACAGAGTAAAATATTATACATGCTTGTATGATACTAAACTGTAGTTTTATATTAAACATCCAACAAAGCTTGAATGAAAAATAAGATATAAATATAATGAGCGGCTTGATTGACAGCTCTCTGGCCAACACTCCTACCCTGCTCCACCTCTCATACAGAACTGAAGCAAGGCATGAATGAACCAACGGGCAAACAATGTTCATGTACAGAAAAACTAGAGGTGCTCTATCAAGAGGCGCTTTAGTTGGTCTATCTTGCCAACTATGCTGAGTTAGATCATTAAGTCTCTCAATCTCTGCAACGGTGTAGGAAATACTTATAAGGACTGTCCAGCTAACACTGAGAGGAGAGAAATATAGTGAAATACATCAGCAATTCATTGGTCATTTGAACATTATTCAGAAGGTGTACTTAGCACATGTTTACTGTTTACCTGCAAGAAAATGATTAACCCAACACATTAACATTAGCGTGCTGTGTGCTGTACATATGCTATCTGTACAAGATGAACTCCCACTAAATAAATACATACATAAATAAATAAATAAATAAATAAATAAATAAATAAACAACCTGTGATGTGCTTTTGGAGTCTTTGGCATATAGTGAGGAGGCAGGAAACCATCTCTTTTTCATGGTAGATCTCTTCAACTTCCTCTTTCCTTCTTCTAAGTAGAGTTTTCACAGCTCTGTGGTTTTTGCAACGAATATCATCACATAAACCATCTGCAAGAACGTACACATGAAGTTAATATTTTATAAAATTTGGTATGCACTTACTGACCACTATGTTAGTTGCACTTACCTTGTATCTACACTCAGTAGCCATTTTATCAGCTCAACTTATCATATAGGTGCGTTTCGTAGTTCTACAATTACAGTCTGTAGTCCAACTGTTTTTGCCACACTCGTGTCTGACCTACTTGTGCAGCATACACTACCATACACTACTACTGCAGTGCTGAGAATGATCCACCATCCAAATACCATTCAATGGTGGTTTTGTGGGAGTCCCATCCAATAATGAATAAGGTGAGAGAAGCTTTCAAATTTTGCAGAGAAACAGACTGTAATTGTAATTGTAGAATTACAGAGTGCACCTATATGGTAAGTGGAGCTGATAAAATGGGCAAACAGTTTAGATACAACTAAGTAAGTAAGTAACTAATAAACTGGCCAGGGATATATAAATATATAAAACAAGTCTGACAGGCTGAAGTGATTACCAATCTTGAGAAGCTCAGCAAATGAGTCCTCTCTCTCCAGGATCTGATTCAGGATTTTTACTTTAATGTTTCCTTCGATGAATTTTTCCGCAACAAAGCTGAATGCAGAGCTGGCCACACCCATCTGCTCCCGGGCCTCGTTTGACAGTTGATCAATCAGTTTCCCATTTGATCCTGTGAGAAACAACAATGAATTAAAATGCTGAAATACTAAAGCGCAGAACGCTGATAATTAAATGTTGAATAATCCCAGTAGACCAATGTATCGTTACAGTCATTCACACCTTGCAGCTGAAAGATGTTTTTTGCAGTAGTCCATGTCAGGAGGTGTTTTATTACCAGCTCCTCCCCATCTTGATATGCTCCATCTTCACTCTTTGGCCATGCTCTGAGTACAATTGCAGATATCAGAGTTCCAAATTTGCTTAAATCGTGCTTCTTGAGTTTTTCAAACAGAATACTTTCAGAGTCACCCTGTTTAGTGAAAGGAAGAATGATGACATGATGAATGAAGACAATGTAAAAGAAAATATTTATCAAAAAATAAATAGCCTCAAATAATAATGTAATGCTACCTGACAGAGAGGGTTGACAGCCTCTAAAGCACAGTTTTCTAGACAGGAGGATAAAACTGGAAACCTCTGATTCACGTCCTGTATCTTGTTGCAGTAGACTTCAATCTGGTGTATTGGTTTTTCCTAATTACAAAAAAAAGAAAAATAATATTACTGGATGAAAGTTATAATTTAGGAGTGTAGTCGCTTCAGAATAATCCACAATCATATGATTATGTAACCAAGAGCCACCAACATATTTTTACCTCTCTAAGTTTTCCTTCAAACTGGCTTAAGAATGTTCTTCTCCATTTTGTACAGAACTCCTTATCAGCAAAAGGCAGTTCAATCAGCTTGCTCCATACCTAAGGTCATTACAAATTACATTAATACTATATACTTGTAAACATTCAAAAATTCTAATTCATAAATTCAAAAATACACTCCATGTATAAACTCTGGCATAAATTACATACCTCCAGCTCATGGTCTTTAGTGAAACTGGTGAAGCTGTGAAAGCTGGTCAGCAAGCGATTGGAGAAGGTGTTTAGAAGCCAGTCTCTTACAGTTCTTTCTACTTCTG
>CM067491.1:5805035-5821171 GCA_034552555.1 Semaprochilodus insignis
TTGGTCTGAAGAGATGCTTTTCTTCTCATGCCTCACTGTGCTTGAGGCTTGTTTAGGGGTCTCTGTGCTCTCTCTGGTGTTCTTCTGGTCTTTTCTTTCTTTGTTTGCAACTTCGTCCTCTTTTTGTTTGGTTTGCTGTTTGTTCTCATCATGACATGCTTTGGGTTTTGCAGGTCTTTCCTTGCCCTGGAGAAAATGGCAGAGAATAAAAATCCATTTAGCATAATGAAGTGACTAGGGAATGTGAAAGGACATGTATTGAGTGAGCTCACCCCAGTAGGGTATGGTCTAAACATTTTCTTGGAAGAGGCATTTCTCAGGTTTCCACCTTGACCTGTGGTACGTTGCAATGTTTCTGTTTGTTCTGTGGTGATCTCGGTGGTCTGATTATAAGGCTGTGGTGGGACTGAATATTCCTGGTTCAGCTTTCTAGTCTGTGTATTCACATGCTTTTCATGAGATTTGCCTTTAATGTCAGGTTCTTCTTGAATGTTATGACTACCTGGTGCAGGCATGGTGCCAGGTGTGGAGGAATGTATCTGACTAGTACTCTCTTCTTTCAGTGTCTCATTTGCAGTAGGAGGTGACTTGACTTCATGTAGATCCAACAACGATGGAGCTGGAAAGTCTGACGGAGCACTGTGCAGACACTGCAAATCACTGTTTGGTCTAGTAGATGATGAACTGTGCATATGTTCTGGCTCTGGAGGGCAACTGTCCACATCTTTCCCAACATGCCCTTCAGAGGGCTGGCACGTGATGGAGCGGGGTTCTACAGGGTTCTGTCTGAATACTTCAGAAGAAGACATAGTGCAAGAAGCCAACTGACTTGAGCACTCACTCGCTGGCAGCTCTGTAAAGGCACTGGACTGAGATTGGAAAGAGGATATATCCCTGATTGGGCCATGTGTACTAGATGAAGATTGTATGTTTTGGGAAGTTAAATCAAGAGGCACAACAGTACTACACTACATTTGCAGGTTGAGAAGACAAATTGGCACCATCTTGTGGTCTATCCGTATCCACAGCAGAGCTCTCAGTGTCATGTGTCCCAGGATGTTCCTCTAAAATTGATTCACACTGTGATGAAGCAAGACATTTCTTTGGTTACTTAATAAAATGTTTAGCAAAATGATATTTGTGTTAGAGGAAAACAAGTTTTTCTTTAAGCTTTTTTTGTTGATTGGAAGATTGAAGATTGGAAATATATATATATAAGCGGATTAGCATTAATGAGAAATGGAGCATTTATTTCTGTTTCAATTTAGTGCAGAATAATTTGCATAATCTGCTGATATAATTTGGATATTACCGCACATGCCTAATTCTAATCATGTCACAGCCCTTGTCCAAATTCTGTTTGGGGTCAATGCAGATTTAATATTACTTTAGGAGGTGAGAGCAGCAGGGAGTCGGTAGATGTGCTGACTTTTTTGTATCAATGAACCTGTAAGAAAATCTAGCCATCATTTTTTTCTGCTGTATTCAAAAACATTAGTTTGCTCAACGTGACCAGCTGCGACGCTCCAGAATCCTCTCATGAACTACGGAGACAACAAGGCTGAACTGTTGTTGAACAGTTTCCAAAACACAGAACACGTCTGACGGCCCATCATAGACGCTTTCAGTGTTCTTAATGAAATGATACAGCGAGAATAATGAAGATACAGAGGGTCTTATAGCCTTTGACAGTGCATGTGAAATGTCCAGCTGAATCATTTAGTGAGGTCCCAGATACCATGCACATTAAAGTATGTACCTTTTTCTTCACATTGTCTTCTGTTGACTCTGTGGACTGCTCTGAACACAATCCTCCAGTGGTGGGCGGATCTGGTGGCTTTTGCTTTCCTTCTTTCCCCTCATGGCTGGGTTTCTCTGGGGACTTTCCATCTGCCAAGAAAACATTTCATCATGGTTGTAGTGCCTGCAGTATTGCTGATAATCATCCTGTGTGGTGTGCTGGATTTTATTAGCACTCAGTTATGTCCGGATTACTTACAGACTTTCTATGAATTGTGCTTAGTAATAATACTACACACATATCAGAAATATGCACAGGCCTCGATCAGGGATCAATATTCCAGTTATTAAGAATAACATGGGAAAAAAAACCAAAGAGCAGAGCGTCTGATCAACTACATGTTTTCCGTCTAATGAGGAAACTCTCTGTCATGACAAAACAGGACAGACGTAAATAAATAAATAAATAAATAAATAAACACACACTCACCAGGCTCACTCGGTTGTGCACTCAACTTGTGTCCACACTCGGGGCAGAATTTAAAGGACTCCTTCACGCTGGAGCCACACTGGACACAATCCTTCATGACGCCTCGAAAAACAGACAGCAGCTTACTGAACTACGATGCGACCGAATCGTTCGGCTACGGTGTTAAAAGGCCTGTAATGACCTCACCATCGCGCCTAGCTCAGCACATCACCGCATTACAAAAGCGCTACACTCGGTTCAGGGCTATCACGCAGACCGTGAGTGATCAGTCGTTCTCCACGTACGGAAGAGAAATCCTGGACGAGCTGCTCGTGCCCGCCCTTTATAAGCGAATCATAAGTTTCGTTTTCCTCTGGTGTGAGTGCTTTCGGTCTTCACTTCTGCATAAGGAGGGTGGTCCCTACAGGAGAACAGAGTACGAAGTTCTGAGGTCTGCTTCGAAAGCTCTTACTCTTCTCTTACTGATCCAGTGAAATAAGCAGTACATTCTGGAAGGCACTGGCTCCATTTAGAACCATTTCATGCTTAAATGGTTCTTTGCATTATGAGCACAAGGGGCTCTTCTGTTGTGACAAACTAGACTCTTTTTATTGTGTCTTTGTTTTTCAAAAAAGGTCTATATAGAAACCTATACAACACATTCTCCGTCAGTCTGAGGGGCCATTTCACCACGCACAGATCCATTTAAGCATTAAATAGTTCTAGTGTATATAGAACCTTTTTGAAAATGGTTCTATGTCATTCATTCAATCAATCAGCATTTATTTGTATAACACTTTTTACAACTAATGGTCTCAAACCAGCTTTACAGAAAAGCAGTTTATCGGAAAAAAAGAAAAGAAAAACAGAGGAGTCCATGTATAGACTTGGGGAAGGGAATCTGGATCCAAGCCCCCCAGAAGCGACAGTAGCAAGAAAAAACTCCCTTAAAATAAGAGAAAGAAACCTTGAGAGGAACCCAGGTTCAAGAGAGGAACCCAACCTCCTCTGGTCGATCTGGAATGAAGACTGAAATGTAGCAGCAGACACTAACAATAGAAGAATGCATTTTCCCTATTAGAGGACCTATAAAGAGGTTCCACCTGTTTAAAAGAGGACATCCACTGATTTCTCTAAATGTCCATACAGTTCAGTGATTCAGTGAAGGTATTCAGAGTGACGTGGTGTTAAATTGTTCACTGTAGAGAAATTTACAGACTCAGTCATGGTGAAGGGAACCAGAACCACCAGAGAACCTGTAGGTGTCTTCTGAGTATATATATGGAATGTTGATGAAGGTAAAAAAATGTCATAACCCTGAAATAAGTTTGAGACCTCTTTGGGGGTTGGACTAATTTGCCTTACAGCGCCCTGCATGTACCTCTCTGCCAAAATCCTTCCTCCAAAGTATAATAAAATGAGGTCTCAGTCATTAGGCAGCATGTTCATAACCATATCCCTGTAATAGCTTTCTGTGAGGAAGCTCTTCGCAATTCTGTTCCTCTAGTACAGAGCCTGTTGCATCAAACCACTTTGTTTACATCTTAACCTTTTCATTATGCCTGTGGAACTAAGCCTGGCCATTACAGGATGGATCAGCCCCTTTGAAGAACTGTCAATTGCCCAATAAGTGCTTTTGGAACATATTGGGTTTTACTCTATGTCTGGGCTAATGCATGTACTGTAAGACAACTTCTTCTTGTTAACTGATTACCTTTATTAGTATTCTCATCATTCAATGCTGGGTCACCTCTCTTTGTTGTAGAACATCCTCCAGCCAGGCATCAACAGCGCATGTTCCATAAAACATAATCTTTCGTTTATTCATTCATGCATTTATTAAACTCAGCTTTATTTACACAGTGAGGATTAAAAAGCCTCCGCAACAATTTAGAGCAAAGAGCGATACAAAAGGCTAAATCAAACAAGTCTGAGAGTTCATACTCAGTTAATTATTACCTGGATTGACCAATGTTTAACACTATTTCTCACAAAAAATATTATTTCCATAATTTCATGCTAAAATCAACTCATTAGATAATTTTATAAAAATATGTAGATATTTCTATAATACTCAAAGCACATTACCGTTAGAGTGATATGAGAGCAACGTTAAGTTATTAAGACATAAAAACCATTAATAAATCTTTTTAGTCTGATGATTCAAGATTTAGGGGTTTTAAAGACTTTTAAAGTTTGTTTTTGTTCAAATAGTAGAACACATAGATGTTGACAAAAACTGTATTTTACAACTGATAAACATCATTTATCTGACTGTATTCTGGTTTTAAATACGTATACTTGAGATAATGGCCATATGCAATGCATAACATGTTAAATATGTCAACATCAATATTGTTTTGAATGACTACATGAACATAACCTAAAACTATCTTCTAAGTGTTAAATATAATGTTGATAATGGTGAACTAGAGGAAAAATAATTATTAAAATCTGAAAAAAGTACATAATAACACCCAGCATGTATCTCTCAGTCATGAACAGACTTTTAAAATATGCTTTAGCCCAAAGTCTCAGGACAGCAGGCAGAACTTCCACAACCCTTTCATGTTGGTTACTATCAACACCACTGTGAACAGGTTTGACTCCACACGTTTTTCTATTTGGCGGAATTCGACTTTAATCAAGCACAACATACATCTACCTATTCAGTCTACAGTAGGTTAGGGCCGCCCACTCACCCTGAATTTATAAGGAGTGTCTCAGCCCAAACTGCTTTGGAAATAGGCACAATACAGGCCAGCCAATCAGGACAGAGATCCTTCACATACTGTATCTCTGTGTTAAATGCACTGGTACAAAAAGTGCTTGTTTAATTCTAAGGCAGTTGTTTAATTCTAGTGGGCCATGGTGGTATTAGTAGGGGTCCCCTCTATAGTTTGTTTGCTTATTTATTTATTTAATCATTCATGACTGACAAAATATTATTCTTATAACACACAAAAACTGAGCTTAGTGATTGGTCTGGTTAAATGCATGACTGATGTAAGAAACATAGCTAAGTAAATACTGAAGCATCAGCATAGAGTAAGACACAGTGAACACAACAATTCTACTGCAAGTAAGCTTTTATTTCCCAGCTGCATGAAAAGCACATACTGACACACAAACTCATGGGGGAGGTCACAATTAGCCACAGACTTCACCCTGTTGGTAACTCGCCCTACTAAACCCAGTGACACAATAATCACAGCACATATGGCTCCAGTTGCCCTCCTGGCCTGCCTTGGCTCACACGGGTGAGGCCAGCATCAAACATTAGCAGGTCACCACAATCAGTATGTGAAATACACCCTGGTAATCAGCGAGTCCCATGTTGGCTGGGGGCTTCAGTGATGGCTGGCTGCTAATTTACTCATAGCAGAGCTGATGCTGCCTTCGAAGGCAGAAACACTGGGATTAACAGTTCATCTCCTGGAAATGCCTGAACACCCCAGGACACCCTGTATTTCCCCACAGTGGCTACAATATGTTTATATTCAAGTCAACACAAAAGTTTCTCATTTTGATTGTATCATCGCTGTCCAAAGAAAAACAAGTATCTCCAAAATGACAACTTCACAGAAGAGGCCAAAACCTTTTATTTAAAACCAGATTTTTTTTCTTCAAGTGATTTTTGGGCCATTTCTGCAGGTCCAATCCTCAGGAAATTTTCCCACAATGTAGCAGCTGCTGTGTTCAAATAATGGATACAAGTAAAAACAACAGAAATGGAGTTACATATTTTTCTTTGGACAGCAACGATATGGTTTTTATGGAAATCATGCATCATGGATAAATGGCTACAAAAACATTTTTAATTGTTTATTATGTTGCACTATTATACAGAGAAGTAAAATTTGATAGGCAACAGTCACGTCAATCAAATTTATTTCTACACCCCTTTCTACAATTGGTGGTATAAGTTTATAAAATTAATCTTTTTTGAGATTTCAAGATGTGTTCTTGAAAGATGTGTGATTTTACCATGGTGCCTAAAAATGACTCTTTTCCTAGCCATATCACATCTTTTAAGTTGAAGGAGTTGTGCTAATACATTTGGTTATATCTCCAGTTGGTTATAACCCCTCCATCAGGATTAAAGACTGATGTATTTTCTTTCTAATGGGAATTGGCTTAAAAAACGTATGTTCTTAAAAATGGTTCTTAAAGGGTTCCTTTGTAAAGAAATTGGCTAGAACTATGAACACTGAAAAACCCTTTGCATGAGGGTTCTTCGCATCGTGTAAAGTTCTTCAAATGGAAAACGTCCTGTAGATGGTTCTATATAGAACCTTTTTTTGTGCTATATAGAACTTTTATGCCTTATATGGAACCATGACGAACCAACCAAGAAGACCTGTGCAGGCATTTTAATTGTGTAGCTTACCTGTAGGAGTTTTAGATCCTAGTACTAGATCCCATCCCATCAGGAAAACACAGGACACCATTAGTGAGTATTAGACACCACCAGGAACCAACAGAACCGTTAAATGGTTTCTATTTTTTTCCATCAGGGACCCCAGAAATTCTATAAACAGTTAATAAACCGCTGTTTTTAAAGCGTGTCTCCCCAAGAACAGAAGGAATGTACACGGGCTCATTTCTGAATGCAGGCTTCCTCTTTCATACCCTTTAAAGCAGTTTAGCAGCGCAACTCAGCCGCAGCTTCTGATAGGCCTGTGAGGAATCACGGAGCTTCGCTCAGCATCATGGGTGATGGGTTGCGTCTGCGCACTGCGTCTGCGGAGGCGCAGGGGCTGCGTGTGACGCAGCACGGCGGCGACCAATCAGGGGGGCGATCCGCGCAGCAAAGTTGCGCAGTTCCAGCGAGAGGAGCGCAGCCATTATTTTTACAACCCTCAGCGTTATCAAGCCGCCCTGGACAGAGCGGAAAACACACAGCCCGTAAACCTCCAGACAGCCGTGTTCGGTGCTGCAGCTGTCGACCTCACCGCTGGGCTTTCCTTAGTTTGGGAAAGTGCTGAGCAGTGAGCGCGGCTCCGCTCGTGCGTAGTTTTTAAGGCGCACCGTAGCGCGGAAACTGCCCGGCTCTGACTGCGCGCAGAAGACTGTTTTAATCGCATCGTTCGAGTCGGTGTGTAAGGATGGACGCATCGCTGAAAGACGAGCCGTCTGGAAGTGTTGTGGCGTCCTGCGCTGCCAGCCCAGCTGCACACGACTCGACTGCGAGCACGTCTTCAGTCCTCACAGCTCATCAGGTCGAGCAAGCAAAGGAGCCGACTCCTGTTTTACTCTGTGAGTGTCCCTGCTGTCACCTCAGGACGTGCTTTGATGATCTTAGTCCATCAGTCACGAAAACACGTTGCTTTTTGACAGGTTCAAGTAGATCAGTCTTTATTCCAACATGTACTGTTCCTGCTGAACCTGGTGGCTGTGATTTCTTTGGGCAGTTGGCTTAATGGCTAGCATTAGGGACCACTCTTTTAGATGCACTAGGTCCCAAAACACTTGCTAAACCATCTTAAACTGTGATATCAGGAAAACACAGAATACCACTGGAGAGCTTTGGACCCAGGAACCAGCAAAAACTTTTAACAGCTTCTATGATATTTTCCCGCAGGGATATGCTGCTTTCTGCTGTACTGTGCTGTGAGGTTGTATTTTTATAGACTCACTGTCAAAAAAATAGTTGCATAGTTGCACTCAGAAGGAATGAACCGACAGGCATTAAACTTGGTGGGTAGGTCTGACATTGTGAGACATGTGACGTAAGCAAGGGCGCACCTTATTGCTGTACCTGACTGGTCCAACAGTCACGATTGCGGACATTCAGTGAGCATTGATGCCCTCCATGAGTCATCCTGTTAGTGCCAGCACCATTGGCAGACGGCTGCTTGATGCAGGACTACATGCACGTAGAACGTTACAACAACTGCCCTAAACGGCAACATTAAAGACTGTTATCTAGCCATGTCTTCAGTGACGAATCCCATGAAGCCTCATGGTTAGCTCCAAGCTGAACGGTTTGTTGTCACGCATCACATGCCAAAAAGACCTGGTGTCACTCCACCTCCACCCCTACCCCAAAATCTGCAGGAACTGTGTGAGAATATGCAAGCTGCATGGTATGGATTATCGCAGGACACCATTAGGAACCTCAACAATGCCAAGACGCCTGGCATGTTGTGTGAGCAATCATGGCGACATGACCCCATACTGAGAGACATTACTTCTGTATGTGTAGCTCAATAAATATTGTTCCTGGTAACATTTATCTTGTTGCCCAGTAGCACTGCAATCCCACACTTCCTTCTGGGTCCAACTATTCTTTTGACGATGAGTGTATTTAAATCAGGAACTACACTGATTTCTGTGGAGGTTGTTGTGAAATAGTAGCCAAACGTATCCACTCCGATTTCCTTGGCCATTATCTGGTGGTGGTAAATAGAGGGTATCCGTTTATCAGTCAGTCGGACTGAGTAGGCAAAAAATTGTATTTTGCCTATTTGTTAGGGGAAACAGCAAAACCAGCATTGAAGCAAGTGATTAGATGAAAGCCAGTTGAACTGGACAGTAAAATATATATTTTTATGGTCATTGAGCTCTTTAATGTTTCTCCATTCGGCATAGCTTACAAATCTACAGAGATATCCAACTAAACCTGCTTTGTGGAGCCGCTTATTAGGAGAAGAGGGTTTGTTTTGGTGAGCTTACACTGTGTAACGCCCCCCCCCCCTTGTTTGTAGACCTCATCATCAATGTTTTTAATAAAAAACAAAAACTTTACAGCCACACTGCAGATAAATGAAAATAATAAAAATGCTAACTGTTTTATTGATGAGTAAGCAATACAATATATCACATAATGTATGAATTTACACCAAAGTCCAGGACCTAATATAAAGTGGCAACTGTGGATGCCATGTAAATCAGTCCCATTCCACCTTAAATTGTGCACCTGCTGGCAGATATTAAGTTGCCTTTCGGCCTGGTTTGATCCAATTGCTGTTTTTTTTTCCCTCAACAGTGTGTAAAAATATAGCTCTGAATCTATTTGTACAGTCAGTCGAGCAACAGGTCTTTCCCATTTTAGATGGTTATGTGTTTTTGCTGCATTCAGACGGAACGCTACCGCTGCCACTCTGTTAGTCTTTCTGCCGTTGGTGCCGTTTAGTGGGTGTAACCCCAGTAATTCCCTCCACCTGTAATATTATGTGTATACCTTCTATATAATTTTGTTTGTTGTCCTAAATTAACAATGGACCAACTAGGTTGTTCAGAGCACATTTTATACATGTAATATAAATCCCAAATAAATTAAATAAATTATCATTTGGGTAGGGAGGGTTTTCCTCACAACTCCCTGCATGGACCTCCCTGCCACTAACATACTCTAAAGCCCCAGAGAAGTAAGACATTAAAAATGTTAAATATAAATGCTGAGTGCTGCCCAGCTAGCAGTGTTGTTCTAGGTCCAGATTGGGCATAGTTAGGCAAGGTAAGTTTATTAGTATAGTAATTTGAAGTGCTTTACATAAAGAAAAATAAAAGCATTAAAACATGAAACTAAAACAAAGCACATAAGTGTCAGTTCAGAGTGTTTTGCATCAAGAAAACAAAAATGCATTAGAAGATTCCTGAGCTATGTCCTAAAAGGCTAAATAAAAATACGCTAAATTGTTGCTTAAAGCTACACTATGTAAGATCTGGGGATTTGGACCTCTCTGGCAGAAATGTGTAATTGCATGATCCATGCAGAGGAACCCATTATTAATGTTGGATTCTTCAGACCTGCACAAGCAAATGAATCTGACTTTGTGAGTGTGTTGAAAGAGTATTCAAGGATGTGAGATAACGGTCTGCTATTGCCATCATATCTTCATTAGTATACTGTTGATTTGCATTTGAGAGCTAAACATCAAGTTGGACCTCCTATTTGAGCAAGTGTATGTGTGGCCTTAATACTGCATGTAAAGACGTATGATGTGGTCCAAAAACTATGAGAACTGATTATTTCAGGCTTTACAAGGTAACTCACAGAGACGGCCACACATCATATTTTTATGAGTTGCTTTTTCTCTGCACTTAATAATTCTACATCTTCCAGTTTAAACAAAAATATTACATACTGCTGCTTCAAAACCACTGATTAGACCTGTGTGAGAACTGTCTGACTGTGGCTTCATACTGTAAAGAGCAATTCTGATAATTGATAGTAGGAATGTGGATGGATACTCGAGTGGTCAGTTAACCGTTTGAGGTGCTAGTACTGAAATTACTATAATGTTTAGTCAAATTAAACTGAAAAAGACTGTGTGTTTTAACAGGACTGTAAAATGGACTGGACAGATAACCTTGCTTTGCTGCTATGAAAGAACTTGCTTAGAAGACAACAGGCCCCCGTCACCTTTCAGGGTTGCATTGGATAGCGATAGCTTGTTTTATTGACATTTGAATCTTTTTTGAAAAACTGTTAACTCTCTTTCTGATTACAGACCCCATCAGCATAAACAGTGCTGTATCGCTGTCACCAGTATTTAGAGACAACAAGGGCTCCCATGGTAAGAGTAATAACTGTAAATAATTAGATATGCATATTACTATTGGTGTTGCCTGCAGTGGCTGCATGAACTATTGCTGTTGTAAATGTTATATACAGTGGTTATGAATGTTGCTTATATGGCACATGTTATGTGATTGCATGACCACTAATAGAGCAGTCTGATATCTACTTTCTACAGTTGGTCTCAAAGAGGAAGCAAGGAAGGCTGGTGGGGCTCGGGGGTACAGTGAGGCAGTCTCCACGTCGTCTGAGTTCACCCACCGCGCTATTGTGCACCTTATTGAAGCAATGCATCGTTGCTGGGACGTGTATGGCTCCCGAGAACGTTCCCGTCTCTTCCAGAGTGTCCAGAGTGAGCTGGAAAACCTTGGCCATTCACTGCCTGTGGAGAAGATTCGCCGAAAATGGAACAACCTCATTGTGACGTACAAGAGAGTGAAAGAACGCAGCAGACTGGGGGGAGGTCGAGCCAAGACCTCATGGGAGTACTTTGAGGTATGCATAAGTTAGCAGTTAACAGAGAATAAATGGCTTTCATTTTACAAGCTGCTTTCTAAAGACAGGAATGTATCTGCATCTGTCTGCTCGTGTAACATGCAGGTTCAGCTCTTAATGTAATTTAGTGTACACTGAATTGCTAGTTTAATATGTATCTAGTGGCATGTTGCCTCAGCATTGAATTCCACTGAGCATGGGTTCTACAAGATGTTGGATTCAGAAATGTCATACCATATGGAAACCATTGCATTTGTACAGCGTCTACAAATTGGACAGCTGCACAGTCATGCTTTCCACCCTATCCCTAGAAAACTCGACAGTTGAGAAAACTCATTATCCACATTTTCTTGGATTATCAACCCATATGCGGATGGAAGAGTCTGTCATAGTGTGGATAACTGTAGACATGAAGGGATGAAGACCACCAATGTTCAGATACTCTTCAGTGGGTATCCGGGGCCCTAAAATGTGCCACATGAGATTCATGTTCCTTGTGCCAAATTTTGATCCTTCAATCTGCTTGATGAATAAGGAGTTTGTCTCACTAGGCAACTTTTTCCTCACCTCAGTGGTAATATTGTGATGTCTCCGTGGCCATGACAGTGCCCACTTTCTTGTTATTTCCTGACAACATCAGCACCCAACATGGTCTTCTGCTCTTATAGCTCATTCTGATATAATATTCCATGTAGGAGTTTTGAGCCACAGGCTGTATTTGTCAACAGGTTTTTCAAGTACTGATAATGCTTGCAATGTTTGGGCAAGACAAAACCAGGTTAAGAGCTGTTTGGGAGATGTTAGAACAGCATACCTAGCACGAGCTGTCATACCATGTTAAACGTTTCTTGTTTTGCCCACTGCAATGCAAAATGGAACACCAACTTGGTCATGTGACATTGAATGGACAAGTGTATGTATGTATGTATGCTGTACTGTAGAATACTCTGCATAAGTGTAGCTTCCAGTGTCAGCAATCTAGATACAGTATAAGGAAATGTATTCTGAAGACTTCTCCATAAGCAATATTATGAGTGATTATTGGACTAAGCACGACTGGGGTTCAGTCTGATGCAGACAGTCCAGTTATAAATTCAAATCACATATTAATTTGCTCTGTCTTTGCTTTTAACAGATGATGGACAAAGTCTTAGGAAAAACCAAGATGGATCAGAGAGGCCCTGCTTCTGCGACACTTGTCGGATTTGCAACCACAGCTAAAGCAGCAGTGAGATCAGAGGAACGCCAGTCTCACAGTGTGTCAGTGGCTGCGGTGGCCACCCCATGTCTGCTCCCCAATGGGCTCTTCACAACACCATCCCAGATTCCCACACTGGTGACATCCCCAGTGCTGTGTAATGTACCCCCAAAACCAAACCCTAAACCTAACCCAAGCCCCTCTTGCAGCACTGACAGCGCCATGCCCTCTGTTCCTCCCAAGCCTGGTCCTAAGATTATGCGACAGCCCCTGAAAAGGAGATTACGGCACCTTCAGCTCAGTTCAGTGGCTTCTCGTATTGCCCAGCAGCAGGGTCAAGCAGGGGAGCGCACAGCACTCCTGCGTAATTTTCTGACCAGTCAGGAAGAAAGGGCCCACCTGGAGGATCAGCGCCAGAGAAAGAAAGATGCTCGCGAGCGACGCCAGGAAAGGACAATGAGCAGTATGTCTGAAGCATTGGGAAGAATGGCAACAGCCCTGGAGCTGATCTCGTCCAAGCAAGACACCATCATTGCCCTCCTACAGAGACTGGCTGATAAGCACTGAATAACAAAGAAAGAGATTCTTTATTTTTACATTTAGTTACAGTAGATGTACACCAATCAGCCATTACATTAACACCACCTCCTTTTTTTTCACACTTATTGTCCATTTTATCAGCTCCACCTAGCATATAGGAGCACTTTGTAGTTCTACAATTACAGACTGTAGTCCATCTTCTCTGTTTACTTTGTTATCCCTGTTTTACCCTGTTCTGCTATGTCAAGAGCATGTATTATGGTTGTGGTGGATCATTCTCAGCACTGCAGTGACACTGACGTGGTGGTGGTGTGTTAGTGTGTGTTGTGCTGGTGTGAGTGGATTGGACACAGCAGTGCTGCCGGAGTGTTTAAACACCTCAGTGCTGAGAATTGTCCACCAACCAAAACTATCCAGCCAACAGCGTCCAGTGGGCAGTGTCCTGTGACCACTGATGAGGGACTAGAGGATGACCAACACAAACTCTGCCGCAGCAGATGAGCTGTCATCTCTGACTGTACATCTACAAGTTGAACCAACAAAGTAGGAGTGTCTAATAGAGTGGAAAGTGAGTGAACACAGTGTTTAAAACTGATCCACTCACACCAACACACACACCATGTCAGTGTCATGTCAGTGTCAGAGCAGTGCTGAGAATGAGCCACCGCCCACATAATACCTGCTCTGTGGTGGTCCTGACCACTGAAGGGTAAAAGGGGATAACAAAGTATATAGAGAATCAGAGGGGCTACAGTCTGTAATTGTAGAACTACAAAGTGTGCCTATGTGGTAAGTGGAGCTGAGAAAATGGACAGTAAGTGTAGCATTAGACACAAAGAGACGGATTTAATATTGTGGCTGATTTTGCATTTATTGTTGATAGCTTGTGTCGGAAACAATAGCGAAAAGCTATACTATGGCATTACTGTTTTTGTCAGATGTAATGTTATTTCCGTTAACTCTTCTAAAAAGCTCTAACAGATTTTCGAGTAACAGGGGTTAAAGACAGTAGTTCATTTTATATTATTCGAGTAAAGATTAAACCCTGTAGCACGTTTTTCTGATGCGTGATGGTTCGTCTTCTTTACTAATAAAGCAAAAAAAGTGACCTACAATGTTAGGAATGAGAAAAGTGTATGTATATACGGTTCTGTGTATTGTTATATGCCTACTAAGGCTGTTGTGCTTACGTCGACCGCGTGGCCTAATGGATAAGGCGTCTGACTTCGGATCAGAAGATTGAGGGTTCGAGTCCCTTCGTGGTCGTCCTTTTGATCCTTTCTCAGAGAGGACCAGATACGGTCATAATCAAGAATATAACCGGGTTTGGTGGAGCTTTACGATCAATTTTACAGGTGAAACAGAAACCAAATATATATAGTGAGCACAAGAAAGTATACTTTTTTTTTTTTTTTTTTTTTAAGAGATTTAACCCTGAAGCAAAGCATGCGGAAGTGCAGCAGAGTGGCGCAGCGGAAGCGTGCTGGGCCCATAACCCAGAGGTCGATGGATCGAAACCATCCTCTGCTACAAACGTTTTCTTCTCCCGCCTGCCTACATACCTATGGCCTAACGTAACGTCTTTAGCTGCTATTACGAAACACTGTGTTTTGGCACATTTAACAGACTGATGCAGTGTTCAAAAAAGGTCCTTTACTCAAAAAGAGTCCTTGCAGGAGAACAACAGACCAGGGTGTGGATTTATAGGTAGGCTACTGCAGATCTATCAACATATACTGTATGTTTTAATATTCAGAAGCTGTTAGACTGCAGTGGTGTATCAAGACACTGTGTTGATGCACCTTTGGCTTGCCCTTGTTCCAGTTCCCACGAATATCCATCAGCTTTGCATGGCTATTTAGGAAAAGTGTGCGGCCTATGTATGTTTCAGAATAATTACTTTCATTTCAATTGATTGATTCTTTGATTTTGTTTAATTAAGCATAACTAATTATATTGCCTTTATAAGGAAACACATGCAGTATTTTTATAGTACAGCAATGCAGATACATCCATACTGGTTTTAGTGTTGGCTTTAGATGTCTTGAAAAATATATATGTGCATTCCAATCAGCCTTGTAGTTCCTTACAAAGTGGACCAAACCTAATATTCAGACATTTTAAGGGTGATTGTAAATCATGAAGACTGAAAATGTTCTGTTGGGAGGGAACTGCAAACTGGATTAGGAGTAGTGAACAACTGCTTAACAGTAAGCTGCAAGTTTACCCACTAGCCACTGCATAACTCTTGAAGATGCATGTTTGATTATAACATTATTAGATTTTCTGAATTAAGGTATTTTTCAGCTGCAGTTGCCTTAACCAACATCATGTACCCAGTGTGTAGGGAGTCCTGCTAAAGGACACTGTGGAGTGGAATGCAGCTAATATCAGTTTATAAAAGGACTGGACACAGGACATTTCCCGTAACTTTAAACAGACTTTAATTCAGTCAAAATCAACTTGCCGCCCTCGCTTTGTCGCAGATTGGATTTTCTTCTGTTGGAGTCTTGCTAAATTTCTTTTTTCTAACCTACACAAATAAACAAATAAAGGAAAACATAAATATTACATTTTTATTGATAAACAGTAATATCTAAAATGTGGTCTGTATTATTATTATTACTACTACTATTAATACTAAGGTGCACCTTTTAACCCTGAGTGCAATATCGTCTTCTGAAGGCTCGGGTGGTCGTTGACTGGCCTCTATGATTATGTCTGAGATTTTCTGTAGACAGTTTTCCAGGTTCCTCTGTTGACTTCTGCTAACCTCTGACGTTACTATTAGTTCTCCAGCTTTGTTTATCCGAGTTTTATTCTTTAAGCACAAAATAAAAACAAAAATATAAGGGCACACAAATGTTAATATATGACACATTAAATACGTGCTGTCTCCTGCATGCACTGCAAAGCCAGCTGACCAAATATGATAGCCTTACATGGCCAATCATTTCAAAAGACTTAACATTAAAATGCATTGTGGTTTTAAAAAAAATCCAACTAAGTTGCTTTCTCTTATTACCTTCAAGATAATCTCATTTTTGACTTCTTCAGGAATCCAATCTGCTGTTTGAACATGAAACCGGACCTCTGCCTTTGTACTGACTAGGAAAGAAAACCATGTACAACATTTTTTAGCCCATTTTGAACTTCATCCGAACTGT